>JAHLJT010000631.1:170953349-171001007 GCA_031308135.1 Acheta domesticus | reverse complement strand
TCATATGAACTTAATTTAGTGTTTAATTCTGTTATATGTACATTCCATTTGAGGTTTGATTGAATTGAAAGACCTAAAAATTTTGTTGCATAAACATCAGCTAATTGCATATTGTTCATTTTCAATGGAACATGCGATTTCCGATTTGAGATGCAAAAAATGCATTGAAACGGTTTTTCTTTCGTTAACAATTAATTTGTTATTATTAAACCAATTTGAAACTTCTGAAATTGTACTATTTACTGCTTCTTTTTTGCAAAGAACATTCGTGTCATCAGCAAACAGAACCGTTCTTCCATTTTTAATAGACAAGGGCATATCGTTTACATATAACAGAAAGAGAATAGGACCTAAGCTCGAACCTTGCGGGACCCCATGCACAATTGGCAAAGAATTGGAAATATAAGTATGTAATGTCCTTTCCTGCCAGTATGGTATTTCTACTTTTTGAGTTCGATGTTTAAGGTAAGAAGTTATCCAATCTAGGGCAATACCACGAATTCCATACGAAGGTAATTTTGAGAGCAAGATCTTATGGTCAATAACGTCAAAAGCTTTCGAGAGATCTAAGAATATTCCAATGGGTACTTCATTTTTGTCTATTGATGAAGCAACATCTTTGAGAAAAGAAAAAAATGGCAGTTTCCGTAGATTTTGATTTTCTAAAACCGTGTTGTGAGTCTGAAAACGCTCTGTTTTTCCTGAGAAATGTTTCCATTCGTAAGTAGAAAAGCCTTTCTAATATTTTTGAGAAAACTGACAAAAGAGAAATTGGCCGGTAATTTTGAATATCATTTTTGTTCCCTTTTTTAAAAAGTGGCTTAATTTTTGCTGTTTTGAAAATATCTGGAAATATTCCTGTACATAAAGAAGCATTGAAAATGTGAGTTAACGGATGTATAAAGACAGGTGCACAAGTTTTTAATAAACAATCCGGAAATTCATCTAAACCAGATGAATATTTATTTTTTAGTTTACTGACTATTCTGAGGATTTCGTTGGGAGAAGTTTCGGGAATAAACATCGCATCTGAAATTTTTTGGGAAGTGTAAAATGTTGAATTTTGTGATTTTAGTCCCTTCGTGAGATCAGACGCAATTCTGGAAAAGTGTTTGTTGAAGAGATTGGCAACTTTTTCCGGATTACTCGTTTCTCTTTCATTATCCTTTAAAATAACATTCTCTACAAGGTATCGAGATGATGTGGTTGTATTTTTTACGATATCCCACATTGCTTTAGTTTTGTTACTAGCGCTCAAAATGTCCTGACTATTTTTCATTATTTTTGCCTGAACTATTACTTTTCTTAAAATTCTTTTATATTCTCGGAAGTATATATGGAAACCGGGTGATCGTTACGATGTTTAGAAATAAAGTAAAGCGTACGTTTGTTTTTACACGATGTTCTAATTCCTTGTGTGATCCAAGTATTACTTTTGCTTGAAATGTTTAATTTTCTCTTTTTAAGAGGAAAGCACGCGTTAAAATGAATTGAAAGCTTGGAGAAAAATAAATTATATTTTTCATTTGTGTCAACAGCGTTATAAACTTCGTCCCATGATTCCTTCATCAAGTAGTCCGTAAATAATTTTATATGAACTTTAGTGAATGCTCTGCACATGCGTGCATTATTTATTGTGTCAGTGTTTATGTTCTTAGTAATTGTAAGAATTTGTGCATCGTGGTCACTGTATCCTAGATTATTCGTTATTATTTCATATGTAGTTGTGGTTTTGTTAATTATAATTTGATCTAATGCTTTTTGTGATTTAAGCGTATTCCGTGTAGGTACATTCACTGTAATGTCTAAATTAAAAGAATGACGTAAATTGAGAAACTTCTCTTTTTCGTGGGATTTGCTCAGCAAATCAATATTGAAATCTCCACATACAACAATGGATTTAAAAGAGAGTTTACTAATTTTGTTCAGAATTATCTCTAGATTTTCCAAGAAAGTGAAATAATCTGAAGCTCGCTTTTTTGGAGGTCTGTAAATGCAAAGTAAGATAATTTTGAGCGTAGTAAGATGTACTACTGTTGTTTCAAAAACTTTTTCAACTGCATATAAATTGAATTCTGACAAGAAGGTAGAATCAATATAATTTCTTATGTAAATACACGAACCTCCGTAAGCAGGGCCCTTATTTGATTGAATGTTGTGTAATAAATATTTAATATTCTCAATTTATTTTCCGTCGGCTAGTTTAGGTTATATTTATTTCAGTGCAAAGGAGTGCACTGGTAATAAAAATGCAGCTTTTGTAAAGAAGAAACAGCAGGAGATTGCAGTCACAAAGGCCAGTGCTAAGGAAGAAGAAACTTTTTTAGAGTCAGATGTCATAGTCATTGTTCATTATCTGACAAAATCATACCGGTCACACCATTAGCCAGTGCGAACATTTTTTCCAAGTTCACTGATGTTTTTCGTGGTGAACAGTGAAATATCTGAAGAAGAGAATTGCACTTACATGTTACTTCACAAGTGTGTTTGGAAACATTTACTAAAAGGATGTGTGTGAGTGCTGTCTGTGGATCCTCAAATCTTCTATGCATTGAAGTAAAACAATCAATGTCATTTGCTCATCAGTTAGTGAGCAAGTGTAATAATTATTGTGAACAAGTGTTAAATAAAGTTTCAACTAGCCCTCGTGTTCCTGTAACATCATCTTGTACTAGCCACCATATGAAGTGAATAGGAAAATTGTGGATGCTTCTTTGCAAATAGGTAGGGGCTATGCAGCAGTACAACAGTTTCAATGTAATTGGTTTACCATCAATAAATGTTTCAACTTACAATTCTCGTGTTCTTGCTGTTATTAAAATAAATTCAAAAATGAAAGAGGAAATTTTGAGGCTTTCATATGCAGCCATACATGAAGCTTACACAGATGTACTAGATTCTGTTAGTGATGAAATTATAAATTTATCAGTATTGTACGATGGAACATGGCATAAACGATACATCTCATATATACACCTCATTATGAAAAAGGAATTGTTATCGATACCTTGACTGATCTTGTTACTGATTTCATTTTGTCAAAATACTGTGGCACTTGTGAAAAGAACAAGAGCAAATTAGGAGAAAAAAGCTGTGAATATAAAAAATTAAAAGAAATTCATGATTTAAGTGGTGAGTGTCATAATAATTTTAATGAATTTTCAAATGCAATGGAGGTAGCTGCAGAGAGTATAAGTATGGGTAGCTGCAATTGAGATATTGAGGAAGAGGGTCCTGTCTCATAATTTTAGATATACAACAATACTGTCGGATGGTGATGCAAAGACTTTCAATCGCCTTGTGAAACTAAACATCTATAGAGACAACTTTATTATTAGAAAAAAAGAATGAATAAAACGTGATGTAAAGATTTAAAATAGATTTAAAAAAATAATCTAGGAATGAAAAGTGAAGGGTGTTACACTTGGTAAAAAACAAGGCAATTTTAATTTTGTATAGTCTTGTTTGAATAGTAATTTTGCATAGTCAAGTCAATAAAAGAAGAAAAGAAAATAGATGTTGAAAGTGCAATGTAGGCATCTGGGCAATTTTAAAAAAACCTTTATTAATAAACTGTGTATGCGCAATCTTTAATTTTCATTTTCACTTTCCCAGTAATTCATTTTCCTTACATTCTCACATATTTAAAATCTTACCCATTTAATTACCCATCTTCTCCATTTAATTTTCAATCAATTAAAGTATTAATTTAGGAACCTGTAGATTAATATAATTATGGTAGCATTTTTGTCTAAAGCCATTACTTTTAGAATTAAAAAAATATTTGGTTATTTTTAATTTATTTTGGAGTGATAGACAATACCAAAAGTAATTCTCAGATACTAATAAATATATTTTGAAAATAAAACATGATTATTTAAACATGTATAATAAGCAGTTAATTAAAATGTCAGTAAGATACATAAATTTATTTGCTAATTGGGCTATTTTAATGTAAATAACGTGTCTCGAGAGAGTACAAGGACTCAAATCGACACCAGTGGCGCAAAACTCAAGCTCTCCGATCGCTCGGGTGTCTTCGTATGGCTCCGTATCGTTCATGGCTCCGCAATTCGCACTCCCGCCTGAGACAAGTCAACGTGCTCTGCTGAAATCTTATCCACGGAACGTCGATAATACCCAGAAAGCATTGCAATTTCGTGCTTCAGTACGGCCAACTATTGCTACCGTGTTCCATGCGAGGGATAGTTATGCCATTGGTGTAACTGCGTTTGTAGAATGCATGAGATGCTTATACCAGAAGGATAACTTAAAACCGCGGATACGGAGACCATGGTTTAAACCCTGTTTGTAGAAGCGGCCCTAAGTAGCAAAGAACATCTGTCAACTGTTTTTCGTTACGTGACTGTAAATTAATTGCTATTCTCTTTCCTATTGTTTTTTTACTAAACATGTTGAAGATCATTGCTTTCCATTTTATAAATTACGCTCATTCTAATGGGTCCGAAATGAAATGGGGAAATTTTTAAAATAGGGAATGAGGAACATTCAAGAGTTTTAAATTATTTTCTCATTTCTCGAGTTACATACCCTAAGCCAAAAATCAGGCTACGCCACTGTACTTTACCATATACGTTGGGAGACTAGTTGGGAGGGTAGAGCTTGTGTCGCCTAGGGCGGTGCTTTATTTTTATCATGACCTCTTTCACCGTCTCTTGTTAATGAAGGCATTGGCATTTAATTGACGTCATAATCAAAGTTTACATGAATTAGACTCCCCACCGAAATTAAAAATTGACTTCAGTATCAGAGATTTATAACTTGCAAGAAATCACTTTTATCTTCTTTATTGCAGTAAAAATCTATCAACGAACGTGGGCCGATTCTTAGCCAGTGATTCTCCCAACTGGCCTGAAGAAACAGCAATGTCTGAGTTCGCCACTTACCAGAAAAAATCTTTAAATTCCAATTAAATCTCGCAATCTCTCTCTGTCCAAGAGGAATAAGTGGACACTTCCGAAATCATAATAACAAAAGGATGTGCATAAAAAAAGAAAAATCTATGTAAAATATAAAAAGACCATTCATTCATTGTACTGAACTTAAAATAATTGTATAATTATATACTAATATAACAAAACTTCATTAGTACTACGAATGAAGACTCAATTAAGCGGATGCTGGCATACATTATTTATCGGTTTCATCTACAAAGTTAATCCCACTCTACAGTCGACTCCGGGAATAGTGAACTACTGGGGGCTAACGTATTTGGTTCACTATATCAGAAGTTGATATATCTGATGAACAAATTAAATAAAATTTCTCCATAATGATTAATTTTATTAATATAGAGGTACAGCAAAGTATATTAACAGCAAGAAACTAAAAATTTCAATAACTTTATTTGTCCTTAAAAAATCAAGTATTTTTAATTTTTTTCGTACATTTCTCAATTCAAAATTTCTTTGGGTCCTTCTCAAGATCCGTGCTCTCTCCATACTTGGTTCTGCATTGTCTATTGTGTCTAAATGTCGTAATGCAGTTTTGATATACTTCAATGCCTCTTGCGAAGTCTCACTATTCGAAGTACCTTTTACTCGCCTAATGATATACCAGATCCTTTCGGTATCGGGATGGCGCAAGCGGCTAATGAAACTGATCGCTTTTCCGCGCGGCATGGCGGGTATCGCCAGGCTCCGGGGCTGGAGTCGCCTACGTAGAACACAACGCGCTTTGTCCCGTGGAATATCAAGTAACCTCAAGTAACCCACGCAGGGCGCGACCTTTGTTTCCGTGTGTTCCGTGTGAAATGGAGTAGCATGAGGTCATCAAAAAGGTTCCCATTTTGATTCTGCTACCTTCACCTCAGGGGAGACTTTTTCGATTATAACCTTTGATTTTTTTTTCAAGATGCCTAATACTGAAATTTGAAGCACTGAGGCGATATATTATTTTTCAGGAGGTAATTAATTTTCAGGTCGTATTTCCTATCACCAAGGATCACTATAACCGAATCGTCTTATGCTTATTTATAATGTAAGTGAAACGGGTTCAGTGACTTAAGTTCGCTATAACTGAGGGTTCACTATATCCGCGTTCACTATAACTGGCGGCAACTACATCTCTAAACAATTGTTGTGAATCAAGTATGAAACCTTTATAAGTAGAATAACATTGATTACATATTATTTTTTACATTAATAGGGTTTTATTGAAGACTACAAATATTTTTACAGGAAAGATATATAATAGTTAACAATCTTTTAACCTCAACACTTTCTACTAACATCCTACATGTCCTATATCTAACACACCAATAACTAACTACAAATCCACCTCTCGGGTCCACCTGCTAATAGTAATTGACATAAAAATACATTTCTTCACATATTTTCCACTTTATGCCACAAATAACTTAATTATTTCAAATAGAAATTATTAATGAATGCAAAACCTTTTCTTGACGGTTCAAGCAAGAGTACACATGATGGTTTAAGGAGGCGTATTTACATGACTGATAGAACTGGTGAAGTAAAATTTGTTGAAGTATTGAGTAAATACATAATTGCGTGGGAAACGGATGAGAAAATACAATCCTTGTGTACAGAGAAAGTATTTAGTGCAAACCTGTAAAAATGCAAATATGTGCCCATCGCAGCATGTGATGGGGAAAAGTCTTTTCGCAAATACAAGGCGATAGTGTCTAGAACACTCTTCCTCAATACAGAAAATCTTAAGAAAATATTGACATTTTATATTTTTTTATATGTTTTATAATAGCAAAAGAAAATTAGCAGGAGTATATAGTATGTCTGAGTTGCATAAATATTGTTTTGGCTTATAACAGCAAATCTACCATCACCCACAACGTCCTTGTATGTAACAGAATGTATGAATTACAATTTCCAAATAATAGAACTCCTTCAACTAAAGATTTCTGTATATATCACAAGAATGTTATATAAGAAAGTACACTGAATATCTACAATTTATAGTCACAAACAATTATTGTGACGATCACACAACACAATGTTCTCTAAGTAAGACCAGCTACTCCTCCATTCCCCGCCAACTTGCGCATGACGCCATCTTTGCATTTCTATCCTATCGGCGCATTTCAAACAATGAAAACGTAGCTTTTTTGATTAATACAGGAAAACTGCGACCTATTCAATATATAGTGACCTCCACTCCTATTTATTTTCTCTTTTTTGGTACCTCTCTTGTTTAAAAGCGTTCACTGGGAGCCAAATAGGAGGAACAACAAAATCGTTCTCTTTAGAGCTTTAATGTATATGACGAAAATGAAATATGAAATGAAGTGACGGCGCTTTGGCGGCGCCATGCACTGCTGGCGCCCCGGGCGCTGCCTACCGCTGTGCTGCTGTGTGGCGCAGTAGTCGCACTGTCGGCCGAAATCACGCCGAAAGCTCGCAGCAAAATACAGAATATATTTTTATTTCCAAATATTTTACCCCCCCCAAAAGAATTGAGAAAAACTGCCGACCCGGATGACAGAGGGGTCTGTCAGTGCGGTTACATGTTCGAATACTATTTAGGTATGGTTGTTTACCTCCTATGGTTGGTTAGGGGGGCAGATTTTAATAAAATGTCATTTTTTACTTTTCACTGACGTTTTATATAGAAATACGTTTTATGGCCTGAACGGATATGACTCATTTTCACATGTATTTCTCTTCTTTTTTTTGTTTTCGACTAATAGTCATTTTTTATCTTTTACAATAATTTTTAATGCACTCTTTGCCGATTTCGTCGATATTAATATAATTTTAATGGTACTTGTTTCAAATAATATTTACGAGATGCAACAAATATTCTCCACAGAATTCCTGAGTAGTCTATTTGATTTCTTTGCTCAGAAATTGTAATGTCAGCCGTCGTATATTATCTAAGGTTCCTGAGGCGCTTATCAGCGCCATTCTCGGTTTGTCCGATTTCGGAATAGCTAAAGACAGAGATTTGCTGAAAAAAAAAACGTCCAAACAGAAAGTTTGAAAGCTAAATTAACTTGAACGAATAGAAGAAGCCTCGATTTTATCATTAATGTATCCAACAGCTTGAGTTATTTATCCGAACTGTTTTTGATAACATTTTTTATGCCATTTTTCTTTGCTTTTAGGACATTTTAAAATATTTTAATAGCATTTTATTGATCATTTTTCTCGATGTTTTAGCTCATCAGAATCCGTCACGTACTCATAAGTAGGCGATCGTGAGTAAGGATATACCACGATAGGCTTTTCCACCATACATCATCTTTCAAACAGCATCCTTTCTCTCCTGCTCTGTGTAGGTGGCGCGGCGTAGGTTGCGGGGAAGGGAAGTATACGTTGTAACTAGGCTGTGCCATTCTTTGATTCCCCAGGTGCTCATGGCATCGGGTACATTCCCAGAACCTTATGTAGTGCGTGCATCTCTAATCCTTCCACATCTCTTGCCCTGACTGGTGAATGCTTGGGATGTCTGTGTGTGCTTCCTACCCTCAAATAATGCTTCAAGCACACAGCATAATTGGTATAATTGCAAGGTTCAGGTTGCAGAGGGGCCTAAGAACTTCCTCGGCGTTCGTTCGGGGAGTTCGCGTGATGTTCGGGGAACGTAGGAGGGCTCCTCGCTGGGAAAGGTTCCCAGGGGAACGATAGACCTCGGCGAGCCTTTCAGGCACGCCACTAAATGACGGCCCAGAAATGGAGGAAGACAGACTGCAAGGTAGCTCGGACCGAAAACAACCGACCGTTCGATCGACCGACCGACATCTATCAATTGAAAATGCGTCCCATAAAGAAATAATAATGAAGCAACATGGAATAATATTGGCCAGTATTCATAATCATTTTTCAGATTTCTGATTACTTATTGTAGATGGAAGGGAATGTAGCCTCACAGTAATATTCCCTTTTTACTCATTCTAAGAATGGAAACACCAATTAAGCACTGACTGATAACTTAGATTGATCCGGGCGCACCAATTGTCTATGGTCCTTAGTTTCCTAAGTGTAGTGCATATTGTAATCTAGGAGGTAGCGGTATTTCTCTAGAACGAGGCATTGGTGCCAACCTACAGGTCAGGTGTTGTCAGGTTTCTCCCTCTCCACATATCTCCGCCAATTTAACACCGAGGGCACTCTAGGCACTCTTAAGTTTTCGACTGGTGTCGTGAATAGTGGCGTTGAGTAAGTGTTCGTGTGTGCGTGCGAGTTGGGTGGGTGGGTGGAAGTAAGGGGAGAGGAGGTGTCAAGATTGAGGAATAAATAACTGCACGCCGTCGATTGTTCGTTTGATAGGATTCTGCTCCGGCATTCGCCTGGTTTTGATGGGAGATACCACGGGAAACTACAGGCTGCTGGACGCTAGAATTGAAGATTAGAATCTCATAAGGGTCTAAATACCTCTAATTAACAGGCTTTTTTCCATGGGCTACGAATCAATGCCAATGATCTGCATTAAGAACAAAGTTCCGGAGACACCAAGTAGAGCTGGTGGTGTGTTCAGCAACTGTTTTCTCGTAATGCCTAAATTTGGCATTTGGGGCTTGATAGTCCCAATTTTCCGGCCAGCTAATGGTGTCCCCAATGCCTGGGAGTAGTTAAATTCCTATACTTAGGGGTAAGAGTAACATATAGCGAACATGACGTATTCCCTTCACCGTAACTTGCAAACTCCGCCTGCCTGAGTTTTTCTTCGTCACACGGATACAGAAACTGGGATAATTAAAGGAAAGCTACAATTCTATTTTTGCCTCGCCCACGAATCGCTCCCGGGACCACTCTCATAAAGATTATATTTAAATTTTGATTTTGTTATTTAGCTCTTTATGGATTTACACTTTACAACTCTCCTCCAGATAAGGGCTGAATTCAGCCTAGCTATCTAGCTAGTGGCAAAAATCTCTCACTGCCAGAACTTGAACACTAGGACCTCCCGGTCGTAGATGATGCAATGGCACCATCCGTTGTCCCGAGACATATCAGCCGGTATATTACATATTTATATATATTGTACCATTCACTAACATTTGAAGTGATGTGAATTCCTGTAGGATAGCGCAAAAAATCTGTTTCTCGACAATTTCTTTCACAGATCGATAATTTCATTTTTACTACTCGCTAAGGAGTAGAAAGAAAGTTATGTAATTCTACGCGAAAAAAGGCAAATTTTTAGCAGAAAAACTCTTATTACAGGGCCCTGGCCCGTCTGTCTGTCCGTCTGCCCGTCCGTCTGTCCGTCCGTCTGTCCGTCTCTCTATCTGTCCGTCTGTCTGTCCGTCTATCTGTCCGTCCGTCTGTCCGTCTCTCTATCTGTCCGTCTGTCTATCTGTCCGTCCGTCCGTCCGTCTGTCTGTCTGTCTGTCTGTCCGTCCGTCTGCCTTTCTGTCCGTCTGTCTGTCCGTCTCTGTCTGTCCGTCTGTCTGTCTGTCCGTCTGTCTGTCTGTCCGTCTGTCCGTCTGTTCGTCTGTCCGTCTGTCCGTCTGTCCGTCTGTTCGTCTGTCCGTCTGTTCGTCTGTCCGTCTGTTCGTCTGTTCGTCTGTCCGTCCGTCTGTCCGTCCGTCTGTCCGTCCGTCTGTCCGTCCGTCTGCCCGTCCGTCTGTCCGTCCTTCTGTAGGTCCGTCTGTAGGTCCGTCTGTCCGTCCGTCCGTGAATAACGCTTGCGGCTAAACAGTTAAGCCCTTTTGCTCTAAAATTGATATTCCCCAATGGATCTGACTGATGTCGCCTGCCCTTAATTTGATATGGATATTTTAATTTTGGGGGATATTTTTCATGAAGCCTGTGCAACATTTTAAAAATTAAAAAAAAGGCTCTATCGTTTTTAATTAAATTTTGTTGTTGGATAGTGTGAAGGACTTTTAAATGAATGGTGCATTTCTCATGTTCCTCGAAACCCTCATTTTTCGAAAATTGGAAAAGTTCAGAATTTTTTCGGCGTCTTCCTAGAATTACAATTATAAAAATAGAGATTTTTTAAATGAAATCTTTTTCTTAGAGACAGATTTTGAAATAAATCATGGACAATTTTTCGAAAATTTGAGTACTTTTCATATAATTTTGCGTGAAAATACGAGTAAGAAAGTACGTGCTGTTTCAGCACCATTAGTTAAATATTTAATGGATACTTTTGCATTAACGAACGATCATAATCAATTATTGATACTTGTAAAATTTTTATCAATAGTTAGTCTATTTTGGGAATATCCCCTATTTACCAATAATTTGACAAACTTGCAATTTTGCTTTGAAAAAAATGTTATCATATGAACATCAAACTATTTCAGCGCATGAAATTTCTCAAAACTCGGAGAATCATGGCTGCGTATGAAAGAGGAAAAATTTGTGAGGTGGTACTCTCCAGAAAGTAAATTATACACGCGGTTGGCAAGACTGGATAGCACCGGTTATAGATCGCGCCGCTACCTGCTCCATTGTAAAAGCAATGGTTTAATTAATATTGTAGAGTGCTTCAATCGAAATGATGATTGTCACCCGGGAATGGGAAGGGATGAGAATATAAGATAAGGTTGGGAGAGATTCGTGATCCGGCGTCCGGAATTGAATAGGATCCGGCGTCCGACTAGAAGTGATCAAGCAATCCGCGGAATCGTGCATTAGAACAGTTGGCCTACGAATTCTATTCTGCAAGTACTAAAAACTCTCTGATGTTAAACATATCAAACAAATATCTGCCTTTTAGCCGAGATCGAACCCGCGACCTTCCCATCCTTTACCTCAACGGCAATTATTGTAGATTAAATTGATGTTTTCTTGGATCGTACTCGTTGTGTTCTGTTCTGATATTTTTCAATGGTATTATAAACTCCCATTTATGAATCAGTAAACGGGTTTGCTGTCACAGCTAGCGATAAATTCTTAACACTTATCCATTACTTTACATATACTCCATTACATTACAACCAACGAGTCAAAGGAGTTTTTCATAGTGAATATCTCGTGGTCCCAGCCAATATGAATCTGAGATGCTCTGCGACGTCTTGCGTTTGACGACTTTATTATAATGCGTAAAGTATGCCGCCATCTCTGTCAAACTCTTTTCGAACTCTAGTGTTACGAAATCCGAACATCGTATGATTCCTAATTTGTAGTGCATTTGGACAAGAGGTTACAAAAGTACTAAAACTCCCTACCACAAAAGAACCCCGCTCGCTGATGTATTGCAACTTGTACGCATTTGTAAGAATCATGAATACGTTATTTTCCTTCCTGCGCCGTTTGACCTGACAGGTACGATCATGTGCGGGGCGGGGCGGGGCAAGGCGGAGAGGGTCTGAGCGAGATAGGATGGGTTGAGTACGATGGAGCAGCGCTAGGGCGTGATGGGCGAAGCGGGTTGAGCTGGCGGAGTAGTCGGTGCGGGAAAATGCGGGGATTTGCAGGGCAGCGCAGCATGATGCGGTGCGGGGTATGTGGGGCAGTGTGGGGTGGTGCGGTGTGTGGTGGTACGGTGCGTTGTGGTGTGGTTCGGGAGAGGGGAGGGGAGATGCATGAACGGTGAGGGTTAGGCGTGAGGCGTGGTGGGGGAGGGGCGGGGACCGGGCCACTCGGGACGGAACGGGGTGAGGTGGAACGGAGAGGAATGGGATAAGGTGGAGAGGTGCGGTGCGGGGCGGTGCGATGCAGTGTGGTGCGGTGCGGGACGAGGCGATGTGTGGCGTGTGGAGAAGGGATTGGGGCGGGACGGACATGTGTGGCGAGGCGGGATGAGCGGTGCTGGTCGGTGCGGGACGGGACGGGGCGGTGTGTGACTGGGCGAGAGGGATGAAGGCGGCGGGGGGATGACGGGCGGGGGGGGAGCTGGGTGGCGCCGTCCGTGCGCTCGTTACGCGCCGTGGCCTTTGTAGCGAGCGTCGCCTTGCTCCGGCCCCGCGCCGCCCCGCGCCGCCCCGCGCCGCCCCGCGCCGCCCCGCGCCGCCCGCCGCTCTCATTTGTCTGCCAGATGCGGAGGGACGAAGCCTGTCAATTAAGATGGAAAAAAAGTGAGCGAATCGGATACACAAAGGGCGATATTGGCTGTTTGGGAGCTTCGTGCCTCGGAGTGGATTGCTTTCAGAAAGATGACGTGATGCATAAAAGACGTAGGACAGCGACACAATAAATTTGTTGTTCAAACGCACTTGCAAATTATAACGAGGGCAGAAATAGATTTTGCAAAAGTATAATTTCTGTTTCTCCTGATTGCTTAAGTTATGTTAAACCAATTGTTAGTATTTTCTTCGCACTATTTGGGTAGTATTCATTCTCTAGTACCCAAACTGCTGCATTCGATAAAACAGTAGACTGAAGTGTGCACGGCATGCCTTCGCAGATTCGAGTCCTGCATAGATATGGATCGTCGTGTTGTGGTGAGATTGGCTTTCCCATGTGCAATATCTTTCGTATACTCTCCTGTCATTCCGGTCGGCTCGGGAGGGGGGAGAGCTTGCGTTTGAGATAAGTACCCTTTTCATCAGTGCCGAGCGGCTTCTTGATTCCCTCTGTCGTGTTGTGGTCATGGGGTACTGGATGCCCAGTGCCTCATGCTTCATCTCTATACGCCCTAATCCTTCTCTAATTCCTTGTCCTGAATGGTAGCTGTATGTATGATCCATATGCGTGAATGAGGTACCAGCTCCCAACACACATTTACGTCACAGATATCAAAATGGGGCTCACTTAGCTACATCTGACGTACGTGTAAAAAGTACAGGACCAAGCCAGTTCTACAGCCAGTTTCTAGGGAAGCGGGTGGCAGCCGGCAAGAATTGCGAATGTATTATATAGATCGTATTTTTATAAGTCGTGTATATGTATTATATAGGTACGGACTTCTGCAAGGTAGCCCAGACCGTAAAGAAAAGGAAAACGCCTCTTCATGCTCTAACAACAAGGGAAAGTGTGTATCAGAGATTTGGAGGAAAGTTTACATTTTTGAATACATTAAAATAATTATAAATCACCAACCTTTCCTTCTCAATACCAAATCTCTACGTGCTTGTGCTCATGGTTAACAATAGCCAGTAATAAAATTTTGATGATCAGAAATAGTTTTAGAGCTTGAAAATGGCGAAGAAAACGTGTCATTGGAAAGGTTATATGCTAACAAAACGTTAATTATATTACAAACATTAATACAAGCAAAATTGAATTATGATGAATGACAGTGAATATTTGTCATCTGCGCCGGGTGACAAAGACGTGTTTTTATATTGCTGCCAATCGATATATAATTGGACCTTAATCGCCTGTATATACTACAATAGATATTGTTCCCTTAAACACTTTCTAGTTCAAACGACGAGAAACTGCAATAGCCAAACTCATTTATCAAAATCACGCTTCATTAATCATTAATATCTCTTGAATACAAATATATTAAAATCCACTCAAGCCATCCATTGCACTTTAGAAATAATGGTGTTTACAAAGTTGAGGAACTGAATTACGACCTCGAAAAAGTTTGCATTATAGGTTCCATTTAATGAAGCGCATACTGTTCTCAATAATATTTAGAATGATATACGCGGCAGTAAAGTACGTTACTTATAATATTTCGTTAATAAAAATCTTTATTAAAACAAGTGAATAGTCGATCTTTAGAACAAATATCTTAAATCATTCCTTCTCGAATATTCACCGTTACAAATGTTTACGTTCTAATACGAAGTATTAGTACGACTTGTTTTTACTTTCTCGCAAGGGAATAGAAAAAAGTTATGTAATGCTGCGTGAAAAAACGGTTAATTTTCATCAGAAAACTTTAATTCTCGGGCCCTAGTAAAGAAATAGTGGATAAATCCAATTGCTAAATATAGAAACGAATCCTTTAACACGTAGTGTAGCCAGAATCCATATTTTGTGGGTCCTTGATGACGAAAATTCGATTGACGACATTAACGTCTGTCCGTCTGTGAATAATGCTAGCAGACTAAACCGTTCAGTCCATTTTCCTGTAAAACTGATATTTCCCGATCGATCTGGCATATGTTGCGATCTCTTGAATTTGATATGGATATTAGAATTTTGGGGGATACTTTACATGAATATTTACTGGTACACTTTTCAAAATTTCAAAAAAAATGACTCCATCGCTTTGATTAAATTTTATTGTTAGATAGTGTAAAGGATGTTTAAGGGAGTGGTGTAGGTCTCTTTTTTGTTGAAAACCCTAATTTTTCGAAAATTGCAAAAGTTCAAAATTTTTTCGTCGCCTTCCTTACAACTGCAATTAAGAAGGTAGAGATTTTTCCTTAAGAAGGTAGAGATTTTTCCTATTCCTTAAAGATAGATTTTGAAATAAGGTCGTACAATTTTTACAAATAATACAAGTTTTCGAAAATTTGAGTACTTTTCGCATAATGTTGTGTGAACGTACTGTCGAGAAAGTACGTGCTGTTTTAGCACCACTAGTTTCTAACAGTTTTGACATTTCAAATGAGCCTGGTAGTGCAGGTTCGTTGTATAAAATGAACATCAGCAAGAGGGACATTGACTCCCACACTCTGATCATCTTCACTTTCACCCCCTCTCTCCAACCGAAGTAACCAAGTGAAGTTGGAATCCGCTACGTACTATGTCCCGCAAGTCTGGGAGATCGCGTGTTTGATCTGGAGCCGATGCACGGGCGGCGGGTAGCGGAGTGTAGGATGAAAAGATTTAGAATGTGATGTAACAATCTAGAACACACTTACTCATATATTTTATAACCGTTAGGAAAAATTATTATATATTACATTGATATTTGTACAACTAACCAGTTTATTACTAACCAGTGGTATGCAGCAGAAAATATGCTACTGTTTAGTGTATGGTAATCAGTGGTCCTGAAGTAGAAAAAAAAGACTGTTCTGAAGCACACGTGAATACGGATGTGTGTCGTAAGCAGTGACGCACAGAGTATGAGAAAATAGTCGTAACTTCAGGTATAAGAAATTGCGAATTAACGTAATTAAATATGAAATATGGAAAAGAGGCAGAGTCTCAGTTATTCAGTTTATTACACTATCAAAATACAGATAGGGCTTTCCTTGCCCGCACAATGTTCCGTAGTCCAACAGGAAAGTCCAAAATCGTAGCCGTGTTTACCAAACCTCCGGGAGATGTACCAAATCCGATGCCAGTCCACCAAATCACCTGGAGATTACCCTTGCAGCACTTCGTCGGCGTAATAAGTCACTATCACTACAGTCTAGTCGCGAGGCTCACTCCCTATTGCACTCTGCCTGCCCCGGAGCCGGGCCGCCCGTTATAAGGCTGCCGGCGCCTAGAGTACAACTCGCGCTCCTGGCTCGCTGGTTCCCTAGCGCGGATGTCACTCTGTTGCTCCGTTGATTTGGAATGGAGTGCGCGCCTGCCCGCGCGCGCGCGCCACTTCCAAACGTGGCTGTGTACACAGCAAAATATTTGCATTTGTGAGTCAAAATAGAAACTGTATAATTGTTTTAGTATTTTTCAAGTCTTCCTCTGTATCAAACAAAATCATTGCCACCAACAGATTCCCCGACAGAAGATAAAAGAGGAAAAATTCGTTGATCACTCTAGTGTCTCAGGACGTAATCCTCCGCACTATGCCGTTACGAAGAACGTGTCGGAAGTTTAAAAATAAATTTCCTTCTTGGCGAGGTAAAAACCACTTAACGTTCTCTAAAAACCTTTCTGTTTCTGCGTTTCCGCGACGGTTTTCCGGATTATAGAGGTCATTTTCATATATAAAATCATTCCGTTCTCTGATTTTTGATCTGACTTACAGAGGTTCCGTCTTAGGCAGATTTTAATATAGAGCTAATTTACTCTTCTCTCAAAAACTATCTTCACCAAATTGTTTGACATATGGCGCGCTATGTCCATTTACCAACATCACCGTATGTATATCCATTTCGTATGGAAAATTTATATTTTTTGTTTATTATTTGGCCAAATATTATTGTATCACTTTTAACATTTGTTATATTGAATCTCTTTCAATATTTGTAGCCATAGTAAAAATACGCGCAAGTTTACACAGCTTGAAGTAAGTTAGCTCTCACACCCATTTATGAACATATCCTTAAAATTCACTAACAATAGACGAGATGTTGTAGACCTCAAAATTTAGAAACAATTAAATAAACATGGTTTAATTTTCTTTACTGAAATATTAATATTTTTATATACTCGCACATTTTCTGTGCACTCGGGTCTGCTATACTCGTATCTATCAGTTCTTCTATTCATTCCTGCTTTCTTACTTTTTTGACTTTTATTGGAATCATTTTTGAGAAAATTGATGTATGTTTGTAAAATTGACATTAAGTTATTATCAAATCCTAAAAATATAATAGTATTTAAAAAATAGTACATGGAATTATTTGAAGCCTAGTTGTAAAGAATCGATTGAATAAAGAAAACTCGGTAGTTTCAATAAGGGGAGGAGGAGAGATCTGAAAAGAAGTTGAATTTTAGTACTTTTCGAAAAATTAGGGAAGTTAATGAAAATCGTGTGTCCCCATATTTATAAGATCACGCATTTATATTTTAAGAAGAATTTTAAAATACATTGGAACGTTTGTTTGAGACAATTTTGATGATGCCCTAAAGTTTTCACATATTGTTTCCAAAAATTAAATTATCCATTTCAAAATCACAAGAGCTCACGTTGAGCCACTCCAACCAACAAATATCCATTTTGGAGTAAGTCATAGGTACTGCATGGATACTTGTTATATGTCAAAATAATATATTGCAATTACTGCATATTTCAAATGAGGAAAATAAAAATTATAAACCAGATTAATCTGATTTGGTTTCGAAAATATGAATTTATGTATAATTGAAACATCAACGAAAATATTATGTACTGAGAAAACAAAAACTAAAAATTTAATTTGTTGAAAAATTAAAATAGCATAGCCATTAAATATTAAGAATCATGCAATCAAATCTCTGGGCATGTGCGTATCAAAGTGAGAAAGAATCGAGAAGACATGTGGAAATGAAGTGGTGAGACTGAGGGAATGACGAAAGTTTTGTAGATGCTAAAGGTCACTACGGCGGCTAAGTGTAGATTTATGGAGAAGGAACAGGGTCTGTTTTGTTTCGGATGCATACCTGAGTCCTACAAAGGCTTCTGCATCGCCATTGTAAATGTTGTTTGCCGTTTGTACTCGACTGGTTGTTTCTGTGCGGATACAGTGTGCGTAGGACTGGCGCTGATGTGTGCGCTGGTTATTTGTCGTGCGTAAAGCGGACGGCTCAGTCCTTCGCAGGTCACGTACCGCTCACACGCACGCGACAACTTAGCTCCTTAGAGAACACAGTTTAATACTAAGCTAATTTTTGGATAAGATGAGATGCGAACATTTGTCAATATATCCTGACTCTTCGCACCACTTAATACTTGCCAAGAAAATATTCGCAACACTGTAAAAGTAATTGTAAATATGTTTGCATAGGAGTTTCTAGCAGCAAAAAATCAATTTCTCTATTTAGTTATAAAACTATAATAGTTTTAAAATAGGAAACCAGGATTGAAGTATTTTTATTAATGAGAAGGATCATGGAGAAATTAACTTGTTAATACAGAGTAGAGAGGCCAACGTGGAGCAGCAGATTGAAATAAACGGGACGTGGGGAGCGGGGATCGTAGGAGCAAAGACATTGAAAATGATGGGCAGGTACGATTTAAGACATGGTTTCAACGATGTGTCGAACGAACTTGCATATAGTCGCATGGAAAAATGAGGCCACATTACAAAAAATATTTTTTACATAAAACCATGCTAAATTATCAGTGAACGTACTGTGTGAAAGGCGTGGAAATGCTAAATTTAGCGTGAACCGTAGAGTGTAGAAGAGAACAAAATGTAAAACTGCCTAGTTTGAAACTGCGCTGGCGACCGCCGTGCGCATGTAATCGCGCCCCCGCAGGCATTAGACGGCGCGGGAGCTGTCGTGCGGCGTGCGCTGCGGGGCGGCCGGCTGGGCTCAGGGGGCGGGCGGCGCGGCGGTCGCTCGGGGCAAAGTGGACGAGTAGCCGCCGTCACTGCGCGTTTGCCGGCGCCCGCGCAGCACCGCCTGACATGCGACACGCGTCCCCTCACCCCACGGCCGCCGCCGCCGCCCCCGCAGCCCCCGCCTCCCCCGACGCAAACGCGCGCGCCGCTGGACGTGACTGCTTGCCGTTGCCTGTGCTTCTGCTTCTTCTGTTGCCATCGCCATCCACCGGGAGAGAAGACTCAGGGCGTCAACTGTTGCCACTGCAGTCCATCTGACCGGGAGGTCCTAGGTTCGAGTCCCTGGGGTGGCATGATTTTCGACACTAGCTTGTCAGCTAGGTCGAATTCAGTCACTGTCTGGAGGAGAATTTTAGCGGCCGGTTGCTCTGATCGGTAGTTTTCCGTGGTTTCTCCGATCAACACCTGGCGAATGCCGGAGCAGTACGTTAACAAACGGGCCACGGAAGCGCGCGTGATCTTTCGTACTTCTGCCTTGTTCTATCCTCACCCCTTACACAAACACACTAACACGCACTACACTACTACACATGCCGGGTCGTTGTCGCGGCTGGAAGCGGTGCCACGCTGGTGGGAGATACCTGGTTGGGGAAAACCCCGCTACCAGTCGCTCGGCTACCGCATCTCGCCAATCCAGCGGGGGAAGACTCATCGCCACCTCCAGAGCAAAACAAGCACTACCCTAACGGGAATAAAGACCGTAGTAGTTGACGCGCTCGGAATCACTAACAATCAATCCATCGCCATCCCTGCTATCAGCCCACCCAATTCATTCCCTTTGGTGAGTGAGTATTGTTTTCAGGGCGTGTCCACTACTTTGGTCATTAGCCCCGTACAGTATAGTGCATTTTATATATGCTGAAGATGGCGGTATTCCTCCCCCGCTGGAACATGAGATCCTAGCGTCGGAATATGGGGATTTCCTTCCGACACATACCTCCTCTAGCGGTTACCAACCTCAGCCGGGACAAGCTCCCGACCTTTTTGGTAGTGTATTGCAGTAGTGTGTGTGTGAGTGTGTGTGTGTGTGTATGTGTGAAGGGCGAGAAGGTAGAAAGGACGAAGAAGGAAAGGTCGTTTGCGATAAATGACCGATATTTTTAAGGTACTGCTATGTGATTAACCTAGTACGGAACAGAAAAAACACGAAAAAAAAAAAACAACTAATCAGAGAAACCGCAGGCTATAATTGTCATCCTGACTGGTTGAATTCGGCACAGCTAATTAGGTAGTGTCATATTTTCCGCCACCATCATGTCTCAAACCTAAGGATCTCGCGGTCAGCGACGCTTCCATGGACAGAGGCGACCGGTTGCGAGAGCTGAGTGTTGCTGCTTTCGCAACCGGTCCTCCTTCTCTTGGTCCAGCAATAGGGTTCGCCTGTATCGCTTCCCCACCGCCTTCCTCTTGTCCTAGCACTGTCGTTGCCACAAGAATCACTGCCATCCGTACGTCAGACGTCGCCGCCTCCATTACCTGCTCGTCCTCCTCCGTTTTGCTGCCTCCGCCCGCGCGGTCGCCGGTGCTGTGTCCTTGGCAGACACGCCACCGCCTGCGAAGAGGCTCGCCGTGATTTCCCCTGGTAGCCACCTCGGAAGTTGCTCCTCTTCGTGACGGCTCCTCGTAAGTCGAGCTATTTCCGCGTCACAGCGCTTGCTCGACCACTTGACAAGGGCGCGGGGAGCGTCGTAGATAACTCCAGCAAGAGTTCTTCACGGGCAAACGGCGCGGTAATACACTTAAATTCAGAGGGAATATTCTGCCGTGCTCTGTCGGCAAGAACATTCCTTAAAGTTATTTTAAAAGTAAGAGTTTGTGATTCACATTTTAAATGAAGCTGATAAAAATACTTGAAAATGTAAATGTTGATGATTTATTTAAAATAAACCGTTTGCTTTGGCACTTTATTCTTCATCTTACACTCATCGTTTCGCATATTTTAATAGTCTTAGTCTTGTGATGAGCAGTACTTTCAAAATGAATCTGGAATTAAAAATCAATATATTCAGTTTTATTCAGTTTCCACAATATCGTGTAGATGACCTCATGTCATAGTTTTATATAGGAACGTATTACAGTAATGTTAATCTAAAAATGAATGGTGAATATTTCATTTTATATGTACCAATTTATCATAAAGCGCGAGAGAAAAGTTATTACTATGAATCTGTTTTTGCATATTATGAGCTTTTCTTCACGCTACTATTCTTATTCCACGCGAGCCACTAACAGTGAGAGATTCCAAGAGACACAATATACTTTAAAATCGAGAAAATAGCCATCTCTTTCTGCGAACAAGGGTCGCGCCCCGCCCAGCAGACAGCTCGCGCTGATTTACATCCGGGAGGGGACTTTCTGGACAGGCTGCTTGCCGCGGCTGCGGCGACGAAATGGATCGCTGAGCTGTCATATTTTTTTTACACTGGGGTGGAAGCAGGCGACTCTACGCGTCGCCACCCCCAGAAGACATCTCGCGACCCTGCGCCGCCCCCGCGCCGCCCCCGCGCCGCCCCCGCGCCGCCCCCGCGCCGCCCCCGCGCCCTTCCTGCGCCGTCCCCGCGCCGCCCCCGCGCCGCCCCCGCGCTGCCCTCGCGCCGCCCACGCGCCGCCCACGCGCCGCCCCCGCGCCGCCCCCGCGCCGCCCCCGCGCCGCCCCCGCGCCGCCCCCGCGCCGCCCCCGCGCCGCCCCCGCGCCGCCCCCGCGCCGCCCCCGCGCCCTTCCTGCGCCGCCCCCGCGCCGCCCACGCGCCGCCCACGCGCCGCCCCCGCGCCGCCCCCACGCCGCCCCCGCGCCGCCCCCGCGCCGCCCCGGGCCGCCCCCGCGCCGCCCCCGCGCCGCCCCCGCGCCGCCCCCGCGCCGCCCCCGCGCCGCCCCCGCGCCGCCCTCGCGGCGCCCACGCGCCGCCCCCGCGCCGCCCCCGCGCCGCCTCCGCGCCGCCCCCGCGCAGCGCCCGCGCTGCCCCCGCGCTGCCCCCGCGCCATCCCCGCTCCGCCTTCGCGCCGCCCCCCCCCCCGCAGTCCCGGCTTCGCCTCCGCGTCCACACCCCACTCTCCCTTCTCACTCCACAATCAAATCGGGCCCTGCTCAATTTCCCTTGCCCAACCCCCTCTTCATCCACGTCGCCACCCTCATCCCCGCACTGTCTCAGCTGCCAAATCTGCTCTGTGGCGCCCCTCCCCCATCCCTGGACGCCTCATTCTCTCCGCCTCGCCACGCCGCCAGCCGGCGCGACGCCTCGCCTCGCCTTCGTCTCTCAGACCCCGCCCGCCCCCTCGCACTGGCCTCTCTTAGTCGCTGCCTCCGCACTCCACCCCGCAACGTCAGTGAAGCTTTCACTGACCGCTTTCTCGCCTTTCTTGGCATTTCACCACTCACTCTACGATCCGCTATCTCATATCTGTGCGTCATCTCTCACTTCACATTCTCGTATGTCAAGGATTTTGGTGTCCCCTTTGCTTCAGGCTGCCCGAGAAACGACTGCAGCATTTAAAGTGATAGGCGATAGTTTTTTTGGATTTTTTATTTCCCGTTTTCTTCCCGCCTTTTTGTACTTTACTTTGTCTCTCCATCCCCCCCCCATTTTCACATAAACTGTCACCTACTTACAAGATGTCCACGAATCCACCAGATTCCCCAATTTCGAACTCAACGCTTCCTAATTTTCACCTCATCCTGAGGACTGGGCTTGGGTCTCCATCTTTTCTGAGGGCCATCCCCTCGCAGCTATTACACCCTTCACTTCCTCTCTCCGCTCTTCTTGCCTTGCCCTCTGCCCGCATAAGTCCCATCCTTTGGTGACGCCGCCGCCTTAAGTTGGGCGTGGTGAAGGGATGGTGGACGAAGGCGCGACGTGGCTAAGGCGGACGAAGCTGAGTGAGAGAAGGCTGGGACGCGGATGTTGCATCGCCTACGAAGAGGTTGGAACTGGAATCAGGGAGGTTAGGATACGTGCGAGGAAGGTAGAAATGAAGATGAACATCATTTCAGAACGCTATTGTCAGTAAGATGAATATAATATAAGTAAAATCACTGAAAAGTGCCCACTGGGAAAGTGAACGGCAAAAGGAAAGTGGTAAAGTTGGAATCACGGGCAGCACGGAACGTGGAAAAGAAAGGAAAGAACGGGAGCACAAGAGAGGGTAACAGTAGCACTCGGCGCACTGATGCCCGCGCAAAAGGCGAGAGTGGGTGTGGGAGGACAGCGGCGGCGATGCAGTTTTTCTCGCGCGCCGCATCTCGTCCGCCGCAGCCGGCGCCGCGTTCTGCGTACGTGCCCCTCTTCCCCCCTGTCGAGCCACCGCCCCACCCCCATTCGCCTTCCCCACCCGCCGCCGCCGCGCGCCGGGCCGGAGGCTTTTTGCCCGCGAGATGGACGACTTTTTAAAGAGCGACGCGTGCGGCCTTCAGCCAGCCGGCGAACGACGCGACGCGACGCGACGCGATGCGACGCCCGTCACGCCAGAGGCCTCTGCCGGCCAGCCTGCGCGACGCACCAGCACAGGCAGCGATTGGGACGGCACATTGGAAGAGATGCGTTGTGCAAACTCCTAGAAAGACGTTTATAATTGAAAAATATTAATCTTAAAGTCACCCTGAGACCAAAATGATGTAGTTATTAACGTGATTACATCATTATAAAGCAAATAACACGCCAAGACCGTTATGTATGACATCGGCCGTGTGTCGTTCTTAATACTACCTTCGTATGAAAAAAGATTGAAGTTAATAAATATATTTTCTTGGAATAGGACTATTCATATGTTACCTTCAAATTTGCTTTTAAAGACCGTAACGGATGGCTTAAAATTAATATTAAGAGCTAATACTTCATCGGTGTATTTAGTGTCGTTACGTTGATTTAACAGTGCAGTATTAAATTATTTAAAATTTTCCTTTTTAACAACAAATATCTAAATGTAAGTTTTTCTCTTTTCGATTTGACCACCTTTGGACCACATATCACAGTGATACCCATGGCATTGAAATGGTATGCATCCTCAATAACAAATGGCGGATATTCTTGAATTTCTTAGATGACACGGCTTAAAGACGCATCACAGTAATTACTTTATTTTCATTAATTTTCTCCCCGTTTGACGTAAGCCACTTGGGGGAGGATACTTGCAATGGCTGTACTTGGACTTATCCTCGACCCAATATAACCCTTTGCAATATGATTACAACTACGGATGTAAACCCCAAAATGTACTTTAAACATCCGTACCTCTTTCAAATCCACGATTCTCCAATCTAGCACGTTTAGGACAATATATTAGAAATCTTACCTCCTCAACTCTCTTAACATTGATTTATTGTATTTAGGAAACGATAATACCGTATCCTTGCAATGTAAATAAGTTGAAAATATTTTTCCTTTCTCAAAAGATCCACATTTATCTTATTCAATTACTGAGCGCATTCTTTTAAAATTTGTATGATCTCTATTTGTTAATTGCTTGAATGTTTAAATTTTCAACAGAATTGTTATTAGCAATGAACATTTGTTACTTGCGAGTGAAATGTTCGATTCTGACGTTGACGTCGTCGGGCAACGCCTTTGGCCGCGGGTGGCAGCGGCCGGGGCCGCTGCGCTGCGGGGGCGCCTCTGAGAGCTCATTCCGGCCCAAGAGGCGCGAGCCGCCCGTCGTTTACTTAATCGCATTCGATCCGATTGAATCCCGGCGCCGCGCCGCGCCGCGCCGCGCCGCGCCGCGCGGCTCAAGCAGTCCCAGGCCGCCCCGCCCGCCCGCCCGGGAGCGTATTTTTAAATGGATTATTCGTCTTCTTTTTATCGATGCGGATATTATCGTAAAAATTAAACTGCGATGAGTGGTGGGGAAATAGAGATTAAAATGGTTTAAGGAGGATTTCGTAATTTTTAAAGAACTTAAAGGTTTAAGCCATCACTTGGAAACATGATATATTCAATAATTAGTAGTGTAATGATATAACAGTAAGTAGGCAGTAATTAGGATTGTATTATTTAACACTGTTTAAAATTGTCATTACCAGACCATTTATAACCATCATAAGTGATGAATTTTTAATAGTTGTTGCATAAGTATTGCACATTGCATTGGTATATATTGGTTGACGTTACAAATTTTGTTTTAAATTTGGGAATTTAAAACTGTTTTTAAAGTATTTATCCCCAATTTAGTAACAAATATTTTAACTGACTACTTTCTTCACGAACTTAAGTTGTACGCTATAGTTTCCGCAGTCGTCTATTTAGAGTTGAACTGGTCCCAAATGTTCAGTAATGTAGTTTTGGTGATAGAAAAATCCGTCAATCAACTTATGAATTGATATGAACTGTTTCTGGTTTATGGGCGCCTTATTGGGAAAGCAACCGTTGTTTTTTTCGATTTCATGTAGATGTGTTTTTTCTGCACACGCAATAAAGTAATGCGTGACGTTACTGCACACTCACTGAAAGATGTAAAGTGAGTAATGGGAATTATACATAATATAATTTTTTCTTCATTTCTTTTATCCAAATGTTAGTATTGTGACGTAGACAGCATTGAATTGACCACATGATTTTTTGAAATAATATGAAAAATTACAATAATTAGCATTTACCTTCGATATCAAACTACAGAAAATAGATAAATTTAGTAGCTTTGGGAAGTCATTGTTGAGGTTTTCTTCAGCAAAACCGAACGACGAGCGAGACATTTATCTCTTCCGAAAAAAAGGCGAAAACATTTCGAGTGTCATTCATGAACAGTCAGGATCAAAGAAACTAACACAATTTGTTATAAAATTCCTTTTCTAATTGTATCAAATTTGAAAATCATCTGATCATCTGATAGTAATTGAGACTAAATTAAAAACTGCGAAGCTGTTAATCTCTTATTCGCTTGGTCATCTCTTGATCATATTTGGTCTCTTGGTCTTCTCTTGGTAATATTTGCTCCCAACACTATCACGTCTGTCTTCTGGATAAATTTGTTTATTTATTCTACTAATTACGTTAATATAAATTATATTTTTAAGAAATATCCAAACAGTTCTAGAGAATACTCGTGTAACTCTTTCATTCCCTGTTCTTTCTAGAAATTTCAAATACGCACAGAACGTGTGTCCTATAGTATTGGCTCCTATCCACAGGACTTGAGATTCATCACAGGAACTGAAGTTGTGTAATGAATCCAATTTCTAGCGCTTTTACAGAAAACTCGTTACATATTACCTCTGGCAATACTCTTTAAAAACCTGATGGAACGTTACCAATTGTTTTGAAGTTAATGTATATGCAAATGGGAAAACAACAGTAACTGACCAAGGCTTGGGGAGCTCTGACGTTTGTCCGATGCAGGTGTTTGTATCCGCGTGGCATATGCATGAGGGCAGCGCCGTTGCATTGATCGAATGTTCTTTGCTGGGCATTCGAGCGCTACCTAATTGATAGCTGCGTTTTTTGGGTGCTTTTGCAAACAGCCACCGCGGCTGCTTCCAATAATATTTTCGTGTTTTGTTCCTTTGCCTCCGATTGTTTGGACCAGAACCAAACGCTCGGAAATAAAAAGTGTACATTTCGGAGTGACGGCTCTGGCAGCGGGCGGCTGAAATTCGCGTGCTCTCCGTTGCGGTCACAGCGCTGTTTCCTGGGCAGCCCTCAGCACGACCTCTTCTCTCTTCCTCCGTTATGGCTACAAACTTCGCCACCTCTGTTATTTTTACTCTCTCTAATATTTTTATTTTCTCAGTAGCTCTTTTCTGGGTTAGGACACTTAGTGACTAGCAAAGGAACAATTTGTAATCAGTATTAGAGTAGTAATTATTAGTCATTAGTAAAGCGATTTTATAATTGCTTCAACGTAATTTCCCTTGTGCTGCAATTAAAATTGCGTACGATTGAATGCTGAATTTGCATTTCTGTTCTGGTTAAGTTTGAAAAATTTGAATACCTTGTCAATGATTTGTTGTTATTAATGGAATATTTTTTAATGTTTTTCTAATAAAAATGAGATGTCCTCGAAACCTGTGAACAACAAATAGAAAGAATGAACTGTACTAAGAGAATACTTAAAGCGAAATTCCAAATGCAAATGCTATCTTGATTGTTAAACATTCTGACAGACCAGGTTAAAGGCAAACTAATGGATTTAGTGACGTAGAGTGCTAACAGATACAATTTGCAGAAATGCCAACTTTTTGCTATGAATACGATGTTAAAGTGAGTGGAGAAAATAAAGAAATTACTAACCTTTAATTGTGAGGGCTAGAGACAGGTTTATGTAAGACTCAAAATAAATGTGATATATTCAGTGTTTTGTCTTTAGAAATAACCTAATCTGTTAATTAAATATAGTATTGAATATTGATACATAAGGATAATTTCTAAAAAAGCGGAGATGTTCTAGTACATTCAAAGAATCACGAATCATCTCTGCACTTCTTATTCATTTTAATACTCTGTTATACTTTATGACCTAAAAGAGGTGAAATATGAATCAAAAGCTTTATCTGTGTAAAATTATATGAACGAGATTACCTAGCAGAGATCCTTAAAGAAAAGAAGAAAATTGTCATAAAGGAGAAATGTTTGTCCCAAGAGCAGACAAAAGAGCGTCGTACGTTTCGAGGCTCTTAGGAGCGCTGAAAGCGCGATAAGTAGCAGAGTAAGCTTTGTTCGCGAAGAGCACGTCGTGAGCGCAAGCATTCAGATTGCAAGCTTCCAGGGACCATGCGTACTCCCAAAAAGGCATTTTGTACGTGTAATTGTCACCTCCATCGTTCACCAAACAAAAACCAAAGGGAATTATTTTGATTTGAACTCGCATTAACCCTAGATTACAAAGGCTTCGTCTGTCAGACGACGCAACTAGTGCCGAAAGTTTCCCCCCTCCCTTCCTCTCCCCGCTTCTGAAACTCTATGTACCTTCATTATGTGACTAGCCAGTGAAATACACGTAACCTTGTGCACGTGCCTATTTCCGGTGTACGCGAACACGTTGTTTGTTGCTGTTTTGTGTGATATTGTGAATAATGAATACGAAAATGAATAATGAATACCTTGTCTTGTAGAATTTAAATTTTGTTCTGAACATTTAGCAATCGTAATGGGACGACTGTGATTATAACAAAGGTCGCATCACGAGGTACTACTGCGGACGCTTCTCAAAAGTCTTGTGTGGACAATAAGGAATGGGGTGCTATGAGAATCAAGTCGTTTAGATGTATCTATAAAAACCTTTAAAATATATTTTGTAACTCCCTTTTCATACATGTCCTATCCATTAAATTTCGTGTTTCATTGTAAAAATGAAACACTAATAAAATGAGTTGTTTCTTTTTAAATGCTTACCCAAAGTAGTCTGTCACACCTTTGTAATCTACACGCTTGGAACAGGTCGCCTTTGTAATCTAGGGATAAGGCAGCTTCATACATTCGGCATTCGCCGAGCAGCGAGATACTGCTCGCCCAATTCCGAACAGCTGATGTGTTCGGCAAATGTTCGTTTCCTTTGATGTGCCCCAAAGACCGACACGCGTTGGGAGGGCGAGCGCCGACTGTTCGTCACTCGGCAAATAGCAAGCAACTCATCCACACTACTCGGGATTCGGGTTGCTCGCTGTTCGCCGAGTAGCGAAAGTGTGGCGTCGCCATCAGAAATGCCGTAGAGGCTTCGCCGCCGCGTGCTTCCGTCTTCGCTTCTCGTCCCCGGGCATCGTAAACGCAGCGTGGCGTACGCGGTGTTCCGGGGTCGCGCGTCGCTATCTGGCTTCCCCTGGAGCACACATGCCTCCGTGAGTCGCCCCCTCGGGACCGGGCTGCTCGCATGATCTCCGGCCTGCTTCCAACTTCCCTCGTTCCGGGGCCCTCGTGGCCTGGCGAACTCCGCCTCCGCGCCTGCCCTGCCACGCCCCGCCACGCCTCGGCGCCTCCGACGTCTTTGGCGACACGCCTACCGCGGCGCGCGACCCTGCTTTCCGCAGAGATGGCACTTGTTTGTACTGGTTTCCTTGGAGAATACTGTGGAAAATACACAGAGAGGACAAGCACGCAAGCGCACGAAATTTACGCATGTTTGGAGTAAGATCTCTGAAACAAGAGGTTTCTGTTTTCATGAAAAAAAAGAAAGAAATTTGTGCTACTTATTCTAGTTCTTCATCTAAGTTGGATTATTTCGTGGAAAGTACTATCAAATAAATCTGCAGCTTGGCGATGCCGATAGTTTCTATTACAAGGCATCAGTAGTGCTCCTTGTTATCTTTTATTTATAATTCAGGAAAAGTTAAGGGAATCGAGGTATAGATTCCGAAGCTCTAGAAAACGTGTGGATAAACGTGTGGATCTGCATTATCTTAAAGAACACTGGTAAGAGGTAAGAACATTCAGTGAGGGTCGCCAAAATTTGGCTGACATGCGTCGACAACGACGTCCCAGTGAAGCTCAGTGAACTAGTGATGCTACAGAATGGCACAGACATTCCCGTATTAGTTTTCTATTTCTTTGGGTCTCCGCTAGCTATTTCGAATTGCCACATACTCTTGCTAGCTGCCATCTATCATCGCCAAAAGTACATTTTTTTGTCATTTTCTTAATTTTTCGGTTTCCTATTGGTAGAACGGAGATATTAAATGTTAGAAAATTAAAGAACACAAAAACCTAGCCCTAAATGGCAATTTTCTTTTAAAAATTATGTGCCGTTTTAAAGAAAATTGCGATTTAGCGCTACTTAAAATGCGAAATTTGAAGCTCATTTTCACAGAAAATTTTTGAGTTTTCAAAATACTTTATTTGAAGTTATTTAAAGCACTTACACTCACAAATATAATAATGTTTACAAATCGCTGGTAATGTGAATATTAAGGAAGTGAGAGATCCTTTAAAAAAATTACATATGTGTAATATTTGAAAAAACAAAAAAAAATCCTCAAAATAAACTTTACGGCATATTAAAGAGTGCAATTAGCATTATCCGATCGAAAAGTTTGAAGAGTTTTTTAGCCATTTATGAGAAAATGGCGTTTGAGCGTTTCTGAAAATGCGGAAATTTCAGCTAGTTTTCACAGAAAACGGTTGTGTTTTCGATAAACTTTACTTGACATTATTTAAAGCACATGTACTCGTAAATATGATGTGAAAAAATCGCCGATAATGTAAATATTAACGACGTGAGAGACATGTCAAAAAAATTACATTTTTGCAATTTTTGAAAAAACAAAATAATACAGCAATATGGCGTTTATGTCATCTCATAGGGTACATTTAGCACTATCCCTAACCAAAAGTTTAAAGAAAAAATTTGGAGCCGTTTTTGAGAAAATATTGTTTTTGTAATTTTTTTAAAATTGCACATATTGCACGCAATATTGCGCGAAAACTACCAAAATTTTGAAAAAACATTTACATGACCTTAAACAAAGAACTCACTTTGGAGAGCGCATTTTATTTGAAGGAAAAATCTCTATCTTCAATTTTATAGTTGGAGAAAGACGCCGAAAAGAATTCAAACTTTCACAATTTTCGAAAATTCAGAGTTATCCGTGAAAATCGGACCTATGCCATGTTAATAAGTGTATTTTACTCTATCCATACAAGAAATTTAAAGAAAAAATTTGAAGCCGTTTTTGAGAAAATTTTGAAAATGTCCAGAGGGCTTCATGTAAAGTACTCCCAAATTTTGAAAAATCTTTTTCAAAATCTCAAAGCTTCGACAAGAATCAGATCGACCGGGAAATATCCATTTTGGAAGAAATCGTATGTATGGTTTAGGCGCTAGCAGTGTTCACAGACGGACGGACAGACGAACAGACAGACGGACGTTTTCCTTTCAATTTGTTTTTCGATATCAAGGGGGTTTCTGGCTACACCACGTGTTAGTGGATTTTTTTCTTAATTTAGAAACTGGTTTTATCCACTTTTTTGTTATCACGTCCCGGCAATGAATTTTTTTCCGCCGAAAATTGGCCATTTTTTCGTGCAGCATTACATAACTTTCCCTATACTACGTATATCACTCCGTGTATAAGTACGTATACGGGAAAGTAAAAATTGTATGTTGTTATCACGTTATTAGACATTGATCGAGGCCATACATCACGAGCTAGCTCTTGAGAAAGATTATCATATATACACACACATATAGATCATAAATTGCATGGCGTCGATCAGCGTGTGTGTGGGTGTACAATATATGGTGGGTGAGTGTGTGCGTGAGTGTGGACGACTCCCTTCCATTCTCAATCTTCGGCAGTAAAAATTAGATTGAAAATTCTCATGACTGGTTGAAATGATGTTGAAGCCATGTTTTACCTCATCTTATACAGCTTTAGTGTAAAATTACTAGAGCTACCAGTATTCAGTTTTCACAAAAGAGACATTATTTAAAGGGGAGACTCATTTCTGGACATCAAAGAAGAGACAACTGTTTTAAATGTAAGAAGTGTGCGGAAAGTAAATTAATGCAATATTATGACAACCTATTAGACACAAAATAAAATTAAGTTTGGAAAAAAGGATAATATGACACTTTTATTTTATATTAGCAAATGGCAGCAGACAAATATGAACATCAAGCGCCAATAAAAAAAATTGAGTGTACAATTATCCTAGGACAATATTGTTCTACAGTAAAAAATTCTGTGAAAAATATATTATGTTATATAGTAAAATTTATTGAAATTAAATATCCGATAATGAAATATAAATGCTACCTAATAGTTTGACTACTTTTTATGCATGTGCAATGTTAATAAGTGGATCATATGGATTAGAAGAATATATTTATAGTTTAGAACTATGTATACATATATATATGTATACGTAGATAGATAGATATTTAGATTCGAAACATGTAGGCATACCTCACATTTTGCAATTAATGGTGAGGAAGAATTAACTGATGCTTCGTAGACAGAAGGTCCTATAGATTTGAATTCCGAGCTTTTTTCTATACGAATTATATAAGGTAGCTTGGTCGCACAATGCTATTAAGGTCATTTGAATTATAAAAGTCATCTTTTCTGATTGAGTGCTTTCTGTGATTCCCTCGGATCAATTCCAGGCAGATTGTGGAGTATTACAAAACCCAATACAAAACCCATCGAACCGCATGCTATCCTTCCTTCTCCATTATGTTCTCCTAACCTCCTGGGAGTCAGGAAAAATGGTTCATTCGTTTGCAAGTGTTTCATTTCCCACGATTTAGGAAGACAAAAAATACTGCAATTGCGTAGATGTCAAAACAATGCTCAAGTTGTACTGCAGCGTCTTACTAAAAATGTACTAAAGAATGCATCGAAAATTGGTAATTTGTTTGATCTACTGAACCAATGAAGCCTTTATTTTCGTAACTCAACCAACATCGCCTCAAAATGTTTTAATATAATCTTTATTGTAAGGATTTGACGAATATTATGAGATTAGATTTTTTATTCCACTGTTTTAATTAACTTTGAATAAATCGATTTTCAAAATAGAAGTAAAATGTATCAAAATGTCAAATGTGAAGTAATATTTTTAAAATTCTCAATTAACGCAATTGAGTAGTTGAGAATGTTTTTGCATCATATTTCCCATTCAAATCTTTAAAGATGTATTTTAAGATAAGAATAAAGATATGTAGGGACCACGCGTTCCATTCTCATACAATGTACATTCAGGTTCTCCTACGCACTGCCTACTTTATTCCTTTTAGAAACAAGCCTGCTTATTGTCATGCAAATTCGGACGAAAAACTCGGGTCGTTTAGTGTCACTGGGGAGATAAAGAGTTAACTTATTAAACAGATTGGAATCCGACAGGGCAAGCGGGCAGAACTCAAGCAAGCGCTATCAAGGGGCTCGGCAGCGGAGAATGTTGTCCAGACGTACCGTCAGATAGCGTGCAGAACCCCTCGCACCCTTCGGTTCGGTGTACAAATAGTGCAAAACAGTTCAGAAGCGTACAAGTAGTGAACAGTTCATCAGTAATTCGGGCAACTGCGTTTTCGGGGGAAGACCTTGCTTAGTACATTCCGTATTTTGAATTTTGTTTGTGTTTGGTTATGTGGATGTTTGAGTATCATTTGAATGGAGATCGCAAGTACCAAAAATAAATTTGTTCTTGAAAAATTAAATTGAAATAAAAAACTCTAATTTACGCCAAGAGAAACAGTTATGCTTTTCAATATATGAATAAAATGTTTTTATAGGTATAAAACCAAATTAAACAATTAAAACTAAATAGATTTCAAGGATAATGAACCCTGTCACTGGATTTATTTCAAACGATTGTTATGTTAATGAGACGCATGATTATGGATTTCAAAATTTAAAATCCAGAGAGAAAAACTTTCAGATCTGCGATTTGTTGAATTTATTTTCATTATTTAATTTCTCAGATCCTCTGGGCATACTCAAACATTGCTCAGCTTATTATTATTATTATTATTATTATTATTATTATTATTATTATTATTATTATTATTATTATGACAAGAATTCGACATAAAATAAAATAAAATAAGCAATACAAGAAATTCTAAAAGCTTTTTTAGAAATTATTTTGAATTCAGAGTATTCTTATAAGGAGCCGTCCGTAAAGTACGTAACGCAAATTTCGAGTATTTTCAATACCCCCTCCCCCTTATAACGCACTTCCCTATCTCTATGTAACGCTGCCTCAGACCACCTCCCTCCCCCTGTAGCGTTACGTAATTTATGGATTACCCTTAATGGTTTCAACGTATTATTTTGTGAGCCCTATACGTTGGTTTAATGTTTTCGTGTTTACATGATTATTCTAAACAAAAAAGTATTTTGTATTAACTTTTTACATTTCATTAACTGCGGAACACCAATACTTTCGAGTACTAGGGTTACAAAAACTTTGCAAGTAACTGTTTTAATTCGTATTCGATGAGAGAATTATCAACGACATCTCCATATCTCTTGTGTTGTAAACTTTTTTGGGTATGTAATTACTTGTCCACGACCTCTATGTATTATGTGGTTTCAATTCTGTTATTACACAGTTTTACGTTCTACTTCCTTCTAATGTTGACTTAATAGTCCTTTAAATTTAATAATGAAAACAGTTCTTCCCTTTGCTTTTATTCCCTATATTTATTTCAATCTCCTTTATCTCTTCGTTTAACATTTTGCTTCTTTAAAATCCTTTTTTGGACTAATCATTTAAAAAATGATCAAATTGTTCAATTTGATCATTTATTAAAACATTTTAAATACTTCTTTGCCCTTCTTTACCTTTTTTCTTGTTCTTTATCAACATGTGAATTCCCTTTTCTGAATATATCATTTTTGCAGGACACAATAATATGAATATATATTTAAAAAGAGGTCAGTAAAAATATTTATCAATTTTTGTGACATAAAATTTATTCCAATGAAAAGAATTTTCACCTGAATAATCTGATTACCGCATTTCAGCGTCTAGTATCCGAATAAGCTCTAAAAATATGTTACAAATATTTATTCATGAAGATGTGTGAATATTTAACACGGAACTATAAATGATTTATAACGTAAAACGCGTTTTCAGACAAACTTATCAACAGATCAAATATTCGAGCAATTTTATAAAATATATGTAATGTGTAATGATTGTAATGAATGTAAAATTGAATAAGAGAAACTTTTTGAGAGCCATTATTGAATGTTTAAATGCTCCGAGAATCATATTATTGAAGTACACTTGTGTATCTCTTAATATTTGAAATCTGGAATCATCATATGCATAGGACACTTTTGTTATTAAAAATGAGGAGAATCTTCTTCATAATGTTTTGATAATTGTATAACTAAGAATAATATTTTATTTTATAATATCTACAACATCATCAATCTCACTCCACTTACTACCATTACGTAGTTCATAACTCTAAGTTTGAAACGGGTTCCGCTTGGATGCATTTGCGAGGGACATCGGGGGGAGGAAGTGTAGAGCCGGGAGCAGCCGAAGCGCTCTCGCTATCACCCGCCAGTGGCGCGGGCGCGGGCGCGGACTGGGCGCTGCGGGGCGCGGGCGCAAGTGGGCGATCGCCTAATGCGGCGCCGCTCAGTTTTGCGCGAGTCGCTTTAATTGCGGCCGTAAATTAGCCCGTTTTTTGGCTCTCGGGGCGGAGTCGCGCGCCGCCGCACTTTCGCTATTCGGTCGCTCCGCGTGGAGTTTGCGTTCCGACTAAATACTGCGACTCCCAGTCTACTAACAATGCGGTATTCGTTCCGACTAAAACGTATGTAAATACGGGATTTAATGGGACCTTAATCGATATCGGAAGCTTCAGCCAATTTGCGTGTGGTTGTTTTAAGAGGGAGCGTAGTCTACGACGTACTGCGCGGAAGTTCTAATTCCTGAAGTATTTAGAGGCGTTGGAATTCGTACTGGGAATTGCGCACTGGCTCTCTTCTCTGCTCGCTTTAACTCCATTATTCTGAAGCGCACCTGCAGAACACTGCAGGAATGTGGCAGGCAAAATTTTGCGTCCTAGTGGTATAAAGTGGGGTAAATTGCTCGTACAAGTTAATTCATGGTCTAGGCAACTATTCAGCTATTCAGAAACTCCCCGGTGCCAGTTTGCTCACTTCTTTTTACATTAAATTGCCGCTCTGCTGTCTGAAACTAACACAAAGACTAAAAGATAAAAGTTGTTTGTTAAACCAGGAGAAATGTTTATTCACGAACAAAACGTTTATTTGCAATGTGAAGGTAGCTTTTCGATTCACAAATATAAACATTCAAGGGTTCGTCGAATGTTGTGCTAAATGACACAGAAGCAGGAAGATCGGGAAGTATCGATACGTGCGCTCTTTTGATGTAAAGGCTCTCTCAGCGATTCCATCTAAGATCCCAGTGGAAACGTCTTGGACATTAAATGCTGCCAGAATTTGAATTACGAAAACTTTGCTCTTAATGAGGAGCAAAGGGCGAAGAAGAATCTTTTGCGCGACGCATACTGAAAGCGTATTCCCAGCGACCCAACTGACTGCGGCATGCGCATTAAAATTCAATTCCTTCTGATGAAGCTCTTCATAAGTCAGAGAAAGATACTGCAAGGGAGGCAGAATTCTTCATTAGCAAGACCAGTTTGTAAAGGAAAAATAAGAAAAGCGCTACTCTTTCCCGTAACTTTTCAAGCAAATGTGACTTTATTAGCGAGGCATTCTTCCGTTTGTGACGAACGGGAAAATTGAACCTGCCACATTTCATGAATCATTTGTGTAGTTAATAAGTAGTTAAGCGTCGGAAATAAAATGAAAGAAATTATTAAATAATATTTTTGAGGTTATTTCATACCTTTTTAAAGAATATAATAGATCCCATGTATCTGTTTTTATACAATATGTTTGAAGTTAAGTTGAGTACTTAGTGTAAATTATATTAATATAATTTTTTTAATATTTTGATAAATTTGAATTTTGTTTGTTTCTTCTTCAATGTATGTATTCTAAAATCTATATCAAGTCCAAATATTCAATGAGTTTAACTAATAAATCATATAGTGATATAAAATCGTGCAATTCCAATCTACTATTTGATTATATTAGTCAAAACCCATTCCTATTTACTTAAAATTGTGTTGATGGAGACTCAATGTCTTTTTTTCTCTAGTTAATACAAAGAACCTTCGCTATCTATTTTCTTGAAATAGAGAGCAGACTAGAAAATATTTTCTTCAATAATGCATTTTAATATTTATTGTGTCTTATTCGTATCATGTAAAACGCAGGAGTACGATGGTTAGAGCGTCGTACACAATAATGAGAAAGGGTTTTAATTTAATTTTTGAGTGTATGCAATTGAGATTTACATGATTATAGGGAGCGCACACCAAACGTGAAATAGCTGAGGAGTTGTGCTGCGGTAGGGTGGGGTGAGGTGAGGTGGGGTGGGGGTCGCATCAAATTATTCCGCTCTGCGGCGGCCCTCCCTCATCGGCTGACTGTCATCGCATCGCTGCCTCTTCACCCGCCATGTTCTCGCGTCTCTCGCGCAAATCGATTTTCGATAACATCGATGTCAATATATTGATAGCCGACGTTCCTTAGTGGTTATCTGCCAGAAGGAATGGATCATCGTTAATGTCCCTGCTGATAGTCTGATCGTTGTTGGAAAGTGGGTGCTTTTCTAAACATTTGAAAATATGAAGAGCTTTCAAAATAGTTAGGTTCATAACACATTATTAAGTATTTAATTTTGTCTTTCACGCTGCTGCCGCAACTGCTACAAACACTAAAATAAAATTACGTAAGCTTAAATCCGATTTATATGGTATGTTTGTGTCTAATTATCTGAGCAATAGTCAGAAGTATAATTTAAACCTATTTCAGTATATATTTTCCGTGTCTCTCCTATCTCTTTCAAAACTCTTCTAGATCATTACATTTTGTCCCTGGTTTTTATTGGTTGTATTCATTTACCGAGACTTGCACCATTAGCTAGAACAGTATTTTCACTTTTTCTCACACAATGCATAAATAATAATTCTTACTATTAAATTACACACACTACTATTTACAATATATCAGAGAATCCTTAAGTGTTTAATTTCTGTCGTTACAAACTACTAAGTTGCTGGAATTGTATGAAACCTTGAAGTTTACATAACACAAAATTGTTAACATAAATTACAACTATTTTCCTTGATATGGTAAATGGATCAACAGACATATTATAAAAAATAATTATTTGAAGAACTTCAGGAATACGTTTTCTGAAAAACAAGTAATTTTCATAAAAAATTACCATTATTATGGATGATTAATTTCTATGGGTTAGATTAGATTGAAATTGTTCATTACAGACGAAAATCCTCAAAATGGAGAAAAAAAGAATCGTGCGACTTGTTAATAAAAGGAGAAAAACAACTTTATGTTATAAATAAATGTAAAATGTTGATGATTCTAATAAGTTTTTATTCGAAGATTAAACCTTTATTTCATTCGTTTCTTTTTTTCTGCGTTTAACCACTAGTTATACACTTCACAATCCAACAGTTAATTTCCTTACATTTCTGCTAAACATAATCTTTTTTAAACATTTGAATTTTTTCAATTTTTCGTTGTCGTATTGGTTATTAAAATTTAAGAATTGTATTTATAAATGTGTTTGTAAATGTAATTTACGGACTTAATGAAAAATTGTGTCAATATAATTACTTTTCGGGCGGAATTTAAAATTATTAATTAATTCATCTGAATTGTATCGTATTTTTAATGTAAACGTATTTCTACTACTATATTGTAGCATTTTTATTACTACTGGTAATGAAAATGTAAGTCTAACATAAAAATAAAACTTGTCATAATTATGAATTTAATTTCTCTTCATATTAAATAAAGTAATAGTAAAATGCCACAATGTTGATAACGCTCCGTGCTTTAATGAGTCTATCTACTCGCTAAAACAGGCTGAGATGACTCAGAGCAACAACTGTTGCCACTACCGCGACTCGCACGGGAAGGGTTGGAGCCCCAGCGTTCGCAGATTTTCGACATTAGCTAAGTTGAATTCTGCCGCTGCCTGGAGGACAATTCTAGTGGCCGGCAGCTATGATCGCTAGTTTTCCGTGCTCTCTTCAATTAATACCAGGCGAATGCCGGAGCAATACTTTAAGAAACGGACCACTAATCGCTCGCGATCTTTCATTCCTCATTCTTGGCCCCTCCACTCCCCTTACCCACACTCACACACATGCCCTACACTTCCACCCATGATGGGAGACCATTCGGAAGCTTAAAGCTTTTGCCGGCAGCTGGCGATGCTCTGCTGGTGGAGATACTTGGAGAGGGAATCCGGAAAGCCAACGTGTGGGTCGGAGTTGGATTCCCCGTTTTAGTGGGGAGGAAACGCCGCCATATACCGGTAAATAACATATATTACACTTACTGAATTAATGACCACAGCAGTTGACGCTCCCAGATGCACAAAAAGATCAATCTTTTGTAAACTGAAATCTAACTATTTCCTTATCAGATTTAATATTTCAAATTATTCAACGTATTCAATGTTTTATAGTGTTTTTTTTCGAAGTAAATATCACATAATTACGGATTTTCAAGAAAAATATCTTAGTTTTCAATTCCACACTAGAAATTTTGGTATTGGTTGGTAAAAAATGTTGATGTAATGGAAAAATGTTTCCCCGATTTATTTTATTATGGACTCGATAGTTTGATTCATGAGCTGATGTACTGACGTGGCAAAAAATCTTCATTCGACCTCCAATCCGCTAGGCTCCAATCTGGGAAGAGGAAGCGATTAGACACCGGATGCACCTCATCGGATGTGGCGAAGCCTCAAAATCCAGGTCGCCCTTCAGCTCGCGAGTGCAGAGCGACTCGAATGTCGCCAGGTGCCTCCGCCAGATGGCGTTCGCGTTGCTTCCGCTCGCACCGGCAGCGTCGTCACGCGGCTGGGCACGCCTCTTCCACCAACTCGCCCCTCGACCCGCACCGTCCTCCCACTCCCGATCCCTGTGGTCCGCGACGTGACGCCCCGGGGGCCTTCCGCTCGCCGGATGGAACCATGCCGCTGGCCGCCACCCCTCCAGCGCTGCTACCCTCGGCTAGCTGCGTGCTTACAATTCTCTGTGAATTGGCCTTGAGCAGTTGACGGCCAGTGGGTTGCGAATTAGGACGGGCTGCATGCATGTCCGAACTATCACATACATTATTTTAGCTCTTCAAAACTCTTCTTGTTTTAAAATTTGATGATGGTTTGGGACTTTCAGCCTACCGCTTCTTGTACGAATTGTTTGGCATCCTTAGGAACCATAAAGAAGGAATTTTAGAGACAATATATAGTCATTGTCAACTCACAAATGAGTCTTGAAAGTCTGACAAACTATACTAATTATTTTAACCTTCCGAACTGTATATACTACAATCGTTAATTCGTCACAGATTCAGACTGGCTAATTTTGACTCATTGTGAATGACTGAATGTAAGGACATTTAGAAGCATGAAAACAACTGTGTGCGTATCATTTACATAGTTTTCACGTCAAGTGATGACCAATAGATATTATTTTTGTCCAGGTACGGTACCAAAATTGATCACTGTCCATCAGTATGTTGCGACTAATTACTTCCAATTTGTTTTCTCCCGAATATTCTTCTTTCTTTTATATTGCCACAAACAAGGTCTCAGAATTTTTCTTCATCTTATATTGATGCCAAGAAAAAAATAAATGGTATTCCAAGCTTTGAGCTGCCCTCATGCCTAGTAGCAGCTCCTGCAAAAAGTTTGGGTACACAGAGCTCTATCAAGATTTGGGAGAACATCCGAATTGACCTTACTACTTCACCAAAATTCGTTTATGATATCCAATATCTCAAAGAAAGGATGAAATCGCATTAGCTAGTGCGCACTACTTTATTACTGGCGAGTCGAAAATGTTTTCTGCCACTGCCCGAGATTCCTAGGGTTCAGCCGGCGCCTGTCCTCGGAGCAGTGATAGCGTGCAAGTTAGCAGGGAGGGCCGACCGCAGCCCTCCAGCGCAATGGCAATCCGATTAGGAGGGGGCTTTGAAGGTGTTCGCCGGGGTTGCGGCGCGAGAGGCTGGACGCGGCCGCAGACGCTCGGAGCGCAGGTGGCCCCGAGCTCCCCCTTCTGCGCCGTGTGCCGCGCCGCGCCACGCCGAGCCGCGCACTGCTCCCAAACGAGCAATGCCACGCCCGCAAAAAAAGATTCACTAATAGTTCTTTACAACATAAGTATTGTAAGACACCTTTATTTATTTATTTACGTCAAAAAACAGTTAAAAACTGCGTATGACGAGCTATGGGGAGAAGTAAATTTTGTGCACGTTTTTATAATCCTGTGGTCTCTATCCTAAACCATCTTCTAGTCGAATTTTGAATACAGAAAAGAGAGGTTTTTTTCGTGTTTTGTTGACAAAATATTGGCTCCTATATAATAAAATATATTTTCAAAGGTAAATTAGCTATAAATTCCTGTCCTGAACCCTCATGTTCTTTATGAAAGAATAATACTTTTTGCCACGATAATATGAAAAACGATAATTTGAATAACTATATTTCCTACTGAAATTCAGAAGACGTGCACAAATAATGAAGTTACATTTATGTCCAGAAGCAAAACAATGGACCATCTCAGCATTTGCTCAAGGATCAGGGAAACTGGACGAAAAACCTGATCGAGATGGGGGCCATCAACCCAGAAACTGTGGTACAATACTTGTTACAGGTTCTTTAGAATTATACAGTCCAAATGATAAATAATTACATTAACTATCATTGTTAAAATTAATTCTACTTTCCTTTTTGATGCTCGGTATAGTATCGAATTGTATAGAAACAGTTATGCAGCAGAAAAGATTTTACTTGGGACTTAAACTTTTCTATTGAATTTAATCGTTTAATGTCGTCTGGCAAATTTACTTTTATTTTTACTTTCTCGTTACGGAGTAGAGAGAAAATTATGGAATTCTCGACAGAAACGGCGAGCTATCGGCAGAAAAACTCTCATTACACGTCCCTGGTAACGAAAAAGTGAATATATTCAGTTGATACATTAAAAAAATCTAACATGTGGTGTAGCCAGAAACAATGTTTTGTGTGTCATTGATACCGAAAAAAATTAATGACGGCAAAACGCCTCTCTGTCCGCCCGCCCGCCCGCCCGTCCGCCCGTCTGTGAACAACGCCAAAGGCTAAACCGTTTTCTCCAGAATTGATATTCCTCGATGGATAATTACTTTTCGCATAATTTAGCGTGAAAACACGGGCGAGAAACTACGTGGTGTTTTAGTTACAATACGAGTTTCATAAACAGTAGAGTGTTGTACTAAGATGTTACGCGAATATTATACGACGTTCTATCCACTTTGTAAAAATATGAATACACTATAATTTTCATTTAAATTCGTTTTATCGTCTTGCGATAGGAAACGTACTGATGTTGATAGAAGTTATTAGCAATACATTGATAAGAAATAATATTACTTACTTTACGAGACTTCATAATTGTTCATAATGAGCCATGAATTATTTAGCTACTTGTAATAATTCATCTTACGACACTGATCTCCGGTTCATAAGATTTTCTTTAGGCAATTAATTTCTTTAGGCAACAAGTTTATCTTTAGGCAGTTATAGAGGATAAGAACTAATATATCATAATGCGTACCCTTTTGGAAACATGAGCTACGTGATGATAGATTTGCAAAAAGCAGAAGTTGCTTATAAGGATAAAAATAAAAATTAACGTTAAAAATAAAATGCCGAAATCGTCGCGTAATTTGTGGTTTGAAACGAAAACTGATTTTTTAAAGAAGCTACGAAAATTCCTTTAGCCAGTGCCAATTTGCAGTAGAAAAGTGAAACATGTGTGTGATTTGATTGCTGTGTTGTATCAGCTGCATTGCATAGTGTGAAGAGAAACAATGTTGTAATCTATTTTAAGTGCCTAAAAGTCACATTTCAAGCACAATAGGGCCTAATTTCCTAACTGTGTTACCTATTTTAAATGCCTAAAGCAGGGCTGTCCAACTCAGAAGAGCTTATGGGCTGCATATCAAATTCTAGTTAAGCCGCGGGCCGCGCCGCAACTTGAAATGTTTTTTACCCGTACTACTTAGATTATATTGAAACAAATATATATTAGATACGAGTTTTATTCAACGTACTTAATGATCAATGTACATAAAACGAGGAAATTGATATATCATTAAATAAAAATAAGGTGAATTTTGCAACTGTATTGTATTTGGTCGGTATAATTTCAAAGCAGGGGTGGGCCACACAAAAAGATCCGGCGGGCCGCCAGTTGGAAATCCTTAATGCCCATCCCTTTTTTGTGCCCAAAATTCCGAGGTCTAGTGATGGCTATGTGTGATTTGGGTGTACATTCGTATGCGGACTTCCGATTCATCCGTTTTAAATCTGTTCTATTCAAGTCTGGCATTATTCCGTGAATTACTTTTACGGATTTAGGAGTCTACGATTTCTTAAAAATGACACCGAATTGTCATCTTTCCTCAGGTCGAGGTCGAGAGGGGATGTTTGAATGACGTGACTTTCACTTCGGCGACTTTCAGGCAGCCACCTAGGGCGTGCCGTCGCCCATCGTCAGCATGTGACTGCATACTTCTTAAGCTCACAGGCGAAACTGTGATGGTGGGTGAGGAACAGTGTTTTATTTTTAATAATGGGGTAGACATACGTTAGATTCATACAACTTCACGGTTTTTGTCTTAATTTTAGTTAATATACTAATCCAATTTAATTTCGTCATTTGAATATATGTTGGTAAGTTTGGGAGAGAAAGCACGTAGAATGTGTCTACAGATGTCTCAGAATAAAGTTTTCTAACGACTAAAGTGTGTAAGGAGAGTCTAAGACGATCAGTGTTTTTCAATTAACTTGTCAGTAGAGGTCTGCATTCTCCGCGATTTTTACCAACCAGCGCTCGCTCGCCTCTCTTCTCTCGAGACCACGCACTCGACTGTCTTTCGCAGCTGGTTGCGGACTCCAGGGCGCCGGCGGCCGACCGAGACTCGGCAGGTTGTCGACAACCGGCGGACCCGTTCAGGCGAACTGCGCCACGTAACAATCGTCCGACACGTCGGAGTAAATATCTAATGCCAAGTTTCAGGAAAAGGAAAGAGTATTGAATGGTTTTTAAAATAAATTACCAATAATTTCCTTTTTTCAAAATTTAATATGTAGAGGAGTTTTAATATTAATTTTCAAATAAATTTTAACATAAAAAAAGAATACAAAGCTTTAAAAATCTCCTCGGACGCACTGGAGAACCTCAAGTGGATCTATTGCAGTTCTGCCTGTGAATTAAAAAAAGGGCATTCAAAAGTTTTAGAAATAAATTCCGTTCTTTGTAATGACTAGGCATAAGATGTTTCGAAAATTGTCTATTTTATTCTAATAAACATAAAATTATTAATTTTCCTTCATTTTATATGGTGTAAATACAAATGCTCTGCTAAATGTAGATGCAAGTGCAATGAAATATATTAGTACCTTTCCCTTCCAATTTTGTATTTTTGTTGACTTTTTCCAAATATGTTTGTTGTTGTTGTTGTAATTTTCAGGCATCTGAAACGCAGGTCTTAGTTTCTTAACCCGGCAGTAGGCGCGCGGGGTGCCTCAGTCACCCCATTGTTTTGAGCTCATTGTACTTTTAGTTTTATTTAAAATCTTGGGAGCTTCTCAATATCTTTCCAGGAAAGCTTTGTGCACATATCTCGACCCTTCTCTTTCAACTGCTTCCTGTCCTTTCCTGGAAATTTCGTCGCAAAGGCGATGGCGCGCTGAATGGGGGAGTCACTTCGCGCGACCTTTGTTATCGCTTCCTGCTACGCTGCTCACAGTAGTTCGCCCAAAGGAGGGGTCTCGTGAAGCTTCAATACTACTCCACAGGAGCCAATGATTCACAATTTCAGCTTTTACGATTTTTTAATTACAATTAATCGCTTATCTTGTATTGAAACGAAAACTAATGGAGTAATTGAAAAATATTGTACTCGTACATATAAAATTTTATATGTATCATTTCGTGAATACATATTTTGCCGACTTTAAAATAATGTTAAACGTGTGTATATAATAGTAAATAATGTATTTTGAATTATTGAGTTGAAGAGGCTGATGTGCTGTGACCGCTGTTGTTTGGCCGCCGACTGAGTCGACAAATTCAGAGGCCGTGGCGGCTTATATCAACTATTTCACAAATTTGTACGCCCAATGACGACAAGACGTGTTGACGCAAGGAAAATAGTACCCACCTCATTTTTGCTTAGCATATGCGTTTGTTCTTATATAGTCGTGAAATTATGACCAAATATTAATTGTATTTAATAAATATGCTTTTTATTCGGGTTTGTAAGAAACTTAAATGACATTACAATTGGTACGAAACGAATTATTTTCCCTTAAGCACTATAAATATAAAAAAATATAAAAAGGCATGCAATAAAGGTTTAAATTTATTTTCAGACTCTTTATTTGCTTTAATTCTTTCAAAAAATGTATTGTTTTATCTCTATAAAATTATTTCCAATCAATAGATAAATTGTTACTTTTCAACAAATTAATCATTTAATTTAAATTGTATTTTCTTTCGATTACAATGAATTGAAAGAGTTTTGCGATCACTACGTGCGGCGACTTTATATACCGTACATTCATTGAGCGGCGAAGCTACCGAGCAGTCCGGCGCCGGAAGAGTGGCCGAGCGGTCGAGCGGTCGAGCGGTCGAGCGGTCGAGCGGTCGAGCGCTCGAGCGCTCAGGCGCTCGGCGACTCCCGAGTCTCAGCGGGAGCAGCAAGGCAGCCGATCGAAATGTCCGTTAAACAGCTATCTCTCCCCCCCCCCCGAGCAAGGTCCCACTCCCTTCGCCGAGCGTCGGCGCGGAGCCCGAGAGTCTCGAGCGGTTATTTTCGCCTGATTGCAGAGCTCTACGTGTCAGAAATCTCATATAACGAAGTTACACCTGTGACAGTTGCCCCTGATTGATAGGCAACTCGTCACACAGTGGAGTTTGACAGGTCACGTCTTCACGCGGTCAATGAACACATGCGAAATACTATTACTTGACAAGTTACATAACTATCAGGAGCAAATGTCACAGGTGTAAATTCTTTATCAGGAATTTCTCACCGGAAGTTCATTGGCAAAAGTAGCTCCAAGGAAACGAAACTCAAAATTTGGGTTATGTGAAATAGTTGTATGCTTTTTTGTATTGAAGAACTTACACTTTTCAGGTCGCTAAAGGTTTTAACAATTTTTGCTCTCTAATTTTCTTCCAATTTCAAAAAAGAATAGCAAAAACTGAAAGGACTATATAGGATAGCAGAAATCATGGGGTAATAATTATTTATGCAGTTCTCACTTTTAGTTTTATGTAATGCATGTCTCTACGTTTACATATTTCGAATTTATTAAATGATTACAATGATGTTTTCAATCAAGGTTCAATAGTAAAATCTAGATGTTCATTGTGTTCCCTACTAATTATGTATGTCAACAACATGAATTAGTTAAGTTTATATAAACGAGACATACATATTTTTGTAGTAGTGATCGCATGACAAAAAATTATCTTTAGTGGTTTTCTAATATCCCTATAATCATTATATCATCGAGTGTGTATAAAGTAACTCTGACATATTGAATAAAACAATGTAGTTTATTAATTTCAGAGATATTTGTAAACTATGAAGAAAATAACAGTTTTTGTATAAAAGGGCAAATGCGCTTTATTTTCAAGAAATCGATTCACAGAACATACGGGTCGCTGCTCAACAGTCGTGTTTCAAACAGCTTTTCTAAAAAGAATATATACGGTTATGTTCACAAAAACTAGTGATATTTGGTGGCTGTGAATGAACAAAAAATGTAATCTATCCAAATGGATATTCTGTACTCGAGGCAAGTTATAGTAGTACCATCGAATGAAGTATGAAGAGCGCGCTGATTAATTTCCATAAACGCTGACAATTCATTTTTCCTCTCGGCCGCAAAAATATTTGTATTTTATTTTGCAGAGGTAGAGCTAAACACAGTATGTCCAGAATGTACAAACGGGATGCATCTTTAAATGCGATTGACGAAATACTTGCAGCAAACTCCAATAGTATGGGTCAATTAGATATATAATAATTGTAATTCAGTATAACGAGATACTACGCCATGTGTACTGTTGAGATTAATGAAAGTATATTGGAATCAGGTACGATTTAAATAAATATAAGATAAAGCAATTTATAAGAATGCATATATCCTACAAATACTACGCACAATTAAATTGTTCAAACCAATTAATAGTGAATGACATTTTGAACACAAAACCATACATTTCAATCTGTCTGCACCATGTCATTTCATTGAGTAATAGCACGGCACTTCTAAATCAGAGGTATCAGAAATTCGCATGTATTTTGCTATTTGCAGTGATCAAAGGGAATATCCAGGCGGCTCGCAGCGTGTCATTCCCAATGCAGTTTGTAAATAAGATATTAGTGACACATTGATCAATTGAACTCAATTAATTTGCATTCACGACGAGACGGAAAGCAATGGGGGAGATTTCTTAGCGAATGTTTTTGAGATGCTAATTATAAACATAATAAATACGCAGTGCTATCTTTGCAGTGCCAAATTTACATAAGTATGTAAATATTAACAGGCACTCGTGTAGAATTGTTAACGAGTTGTAATGTTCTTTAAATATTGAATAAAAGAATATTTTATCGACGTCGTGTGAAAGTAAAGTGTCATCCTTATCTTTAAAAGGAAAGAGTTTTTACTGGGAACTTTGAAAAGAATTTGGAGAATTAAAACTGTAATCAAATATGTTTCATATTTTATTGGAAAATCTAAAATTATAATATTAAAGACGTTTGTTAAGTACAATTATTTATGTAATTTGATTTGTTACTATTCGCTAATTTAAACATTGTCGAGTATAAACTGCAGTTTGCACTTTCTGAGCTTGCCATTTGATATAATTTCAGTGATAATTAAAACATGTAATAACAAGTACAAAAGGAAATAAATAATAAGTGAGATTCAAATAATGACTAAACTGCTAAATATTTATGGTAGAACGTTATTTTGAATTATACTTCCCTTTTATCTTTGTAGTTTGCAGCGCGTGTTGTGATAGCGGACTGTGAATAAATTAAGGTGGGGCCAAGTTACACTGCAGCTTACATCCCCTGGTTGCTACTTATGTTGGAGGACCACTGGTGA
>JAHLJT010000631.1:170915720-170952349 GCA_031308135.1 Acheta domesticus | reverse complement strand
AATATAAATAAGTTGACAATATTTTTCCTTTCTCAAAAGATCCACATTTATCTTATTCAATTACTGAGCGCATTCTTTTAAAATTTGTATGATCTCTATTTGTTAATTGCTTGAATGTTTAAATTTTCAACAGAATTGTTATTAGCAATAAACATTTGTTACTTGCGAGTGAAATGTTCGATTCTGACGTTGACGTCGTCGGGCAACGCCTTTGGCCGCGGGTGGCAGCGGCCGGGGCCGCTGCGCTGCGGGGGCGCCTCTGAGAGCTCATTCCGGCCCAAGAGGCGCGAGCCGCCCGTCGTTTACTTAATCGCATTCGATCCGATTGAATCCCGGCGCCGCGCGCGCGCGCCGCGCCGCGCGGCTCAAGCAGTCCCAGGCCGCCCCGCCCGCCCGCCCGGGAGCGTATTTTTAAATGGATTATTCGTCTTCTTTTTATCGATGCGGATATTATCGTAAAAATTAAACTGCGATGAGTGGTGGGGAAATAGAGATTAAAATGGTTTAAGGAGGATTTCGTAATTTTTAAAGAACTTAAAGGTTTAAGCCATCACTTGGAAACATGATATATTCAATAATTAGTAGTGTAATGATATAACAGTAAGTAGGCAGTAATTAGGATTGTATTATTTAACACTGTTTAAAATTGTCATTACCAGACCATTTATAACCATCATAAGTGATGAATTTTTAATAGTTGTTGCATAAGTATTGCACATTGCATTGGTATATATTGGTTGACGTTACAAATTTTGTTTTAAATTTGGGAATTTAAAACTGTTTTTAAAGTATTTATCCCCAATTTAGTAACAAATATTTTAACTGACTACTTTCTTCACGAACTTAAGTTGTACGCTATAGTTTCCGCAGTCGTCTATTTAGAGTTGAACTGGTCCCAAATGTTCAGTAATGTAGTTTTGGTGATAGAAAAATCCGTCAATCAACTTATGAATTGATATGAACTGTTTCTGGTTTATGGGCGCCTTATTGGGAAAGCAACCGTTGTTTTTTTCGATTTCATGTAGATGTGTTTTTTCTGCACACGCAATAAAGTAATGCGTGACGTTACTGCACACTCACTGAAAGATGTAAAGTGAGTAATGGGAATTATACATAATATAATTTTTTCTTCATTTCTTTTATCCAAATGTTAGTATTGTGACGTAGACAGCATTGAATTGACCACATGATTTTTTGAAATAATATGAAAAATTACAATAATTAGCATTTACCTTCGATATCAAACTACAGAAAATAGATAAATTTAGTAGCTTTGGGAAGTCATTGTTGAGGTTTTCTTCAGCAAAACCGAACGACGAGCGAGACATTTATCTCTTCCGAAAAAAAGGCGAAAACATTTCGAGTGTCATTCATGAACAGTCAGGATCAAAGAAACTAACACAATTTGTTATAAAATTCCTTTTCTAATTGTATCAAATTTGAAAATCATCTGATCATCTGATAGTAATTGAGACTAAATTAAAAACTGCGAAGCTGTTAATCTCTTATTCGCTTGGTCATCTCTTGATCATATTTGGTCTCTTGGTCTTCTCTTGGTAATATTTGCTCCCAACACTATCACGTCTGTCTTCTGGATAAATTTGTTTATTTATTCTACTAATTACGTTAATATAAATTATATTTTTAAGAAATATCCAAACAGTTCTAGAGAATACTCGTGTAACTCTTTCATTCCCTGTTCTTTCTAGAAATTTCAAATACGCACAGAACGTGTGTCCTATAGTATTGGCTCCTATCCACAGGACTTGAGATTCATCACAGGAACTGAAGTTGTGTAATGAATCCAATTTCTAGCGCTTTTACAGAAAACTCGTTACATATTACCTCTGGCAATACTCTTTAAAAACCTGATGGAACGTTACCAATTGTTTTGAAGTTAATGTATATGCAAATGGGAAAACAACAGTAACTGACCAAGGCTTGGGGAGCTCTGACGTTTGTCCGATGCAGGTGTTTGTATCCGCGTGGCATATGCATGAGGGCAGCGCCGTTGCATTGATCGAATGTTCTTTGCTGGGCATTCGAGCGCTACCTAATTGATAGCTGCGTTTTTTGGGTGCTTTTGCAAACAGCCACCGCGGCTGCTTCCAATAATATTTTCGTGTTTTGTTCCTTTGCCTCCGATTGTTTGGACCAGAACCAAACGCTCGGAAATAAAAAGTGTACATTTCGGAGTGACGGCTCTGGCAGCGGGCGGCTGAAATTCGCGTGCTCTCCGTTGCGGTCACAGCGCTGTTTCCTGGGCAGCCCTCAGCACGACCTCTTCTCTCTTCCTCCGTTATGGCTACAAACTTCGCCACCTCTGTTATTTTTACTCTCTCTAATATTTTTATTTTCTCAGTAGCTCTTTTCTGGGTTAGGACACTTAGTGACTAGCAAAGGAACAATTTGTAATCAGTATTAGAGTAGTAATTATTAGTCATTAGTAAAGCGATTTTATAATTGCTTCAACGTAATTTCCCTTGTGCTGCAATTAAAATTGCGTACGATTGAATGCTGAATTTGCATTTCTGTTCTGGTTAAGTTTGAAAAATTTGAATACCTTGTCAATGATTTGTTGTTATTAATGGAATATTTTTTAATGTTTTTCTAATAAAAATGAGATGTCCTCGAAACCTGTGAACAACAAATAGAAAGAATGAACTGTACTAAGAGAATACTTAAAGCGAAATTCCAAATGCAAATGCTATCTTGATTGTTAAACATTCTGACAGACCAGGTTAAAGGCAAACTAATGGATTTAGTGACGTAGAGTGCTAACAGATACAATTTGCAGAAATGCCAACTTTTTGCTATGAATACGATGTTAAAGTGAGTGGAGAAAATAAAGAAATTACTAACCTTTAATTGTGAGGGCTAGAGACAGGTTTATGTAAGACTCAAAATAAATGTGATATATTCAGTGTTTTGTCTTTAGAAATAACCTAATCTGTTAATTAAATATAGTATTGAATATTGATACATAAGGATAATTTCTAAAAAAGCGGAGATGTTCTAGTACATTCAAAGAATCACGAATCATCTCTGCACTTCTTATTCATTTTAATACTCTGTTATACTTTATGACCTAAAAGAGGTGAAATATGAATCAAAAGCTTTATCTGTGTAAAATTATATGAACGAGATTACCTAGCAGAGATCCTTAAAGAAAAGAAGAAAATTGTCATAAAGGAGAAATGTTTGTCCCAAGAGCAGACAAAAGAGCGTCGTACGTTTCGAGGCTCTTAGGAGCGCTGAAAGCGCGATAAGTAGCAGAGTAAGCTTTGTTCGCGAAGAGCACGTCGTGAGCGCAAGCATTCAGATTGCAAGCTTCCAGGGACCATGCGTACTCCCAAAAAGGCATTTTGTACGTGTAATTGTCACCTCCATCGTTCACCAAACAAAAACCAAAGGGAATTATTTTGATTTGAACTCGCATTAACCCTAGATTACAAAGGCTTCGTCTGTCAGACGACGCAACTAGTGCCGAAAGTTTCCCCCCTCCCTTCCTCTCCCCGCTTCTGAAACTCTATGTACCTTCATTATGTGACTAGCCAGTGAAATACACGTAACCTTGTGCACGTGCCTATTTCCGGTGTACGCGAACACGTTGTTTGTTGCTGTTTTGTGTGATATTGTGAATAATGAATACGAAAATGAATAATGAATACCTTGTCTTGTAGAATTTAAATTTTGTTCTGAACATTTAGCAATCGTAATGGGACGACTGTGATTATAACAAAGGTCGCATCACGAGGTACTACTGCGGACGCTTCTCAAAAGTCTTGTGTGGACAATAAGGAATGGGGTGCTATGAGAATCAAGTCGTTTAGATGTATCTATAAAAACCTTTAAAATATATTTTGTAACTCCCTTTTCATACATGTCCTATCCATTAAATTTCGTGTTTCATTGTAAAAATGAAACACTAATAAAATGAGTTGTTTCTTTTTAAATGCTTACCCAAAGTAGTCTGTCACACCTTTGTAATCTACACGCTTGGAACAGGTCGCCTTTGTAATCTAGGGATAAGGCAGCTTCATACATTCGGCATTCGCCGAGCAGCGAGATACTGCTCGCCCAATTCCGAACAGCTGATGTGTTCGGCAAATGTTCGTTTCCTTTGATGTGCCCCAAAGACCGACACGCGTTGGGAGGGCGAGCGCCGACTGTTCGTCACTCGGCAAATAGCAAGCAACTCATCCACACTACTCGGGATTCGGGTTGCTCGCTGTTCGCCGAGTAGCGAAAGTGTGGCGTCGCCATCAGAAATGCCGTAGAGGCTTCGCCGCCGCGTGCTTCCGTCTTCGCTTCTCGTCCCCGGGCATCGTAAACGCAGCGTGGCGTACGCGGTGTTCCGGGGTCGCGCGTCGCTATCTGGCTTCCCCTGGAGCACACATGCCTCCGTGAGTCGCCCCCTCGGGACCGGGCTGCTCGCATGATCTCCGGCCTGCTTCCAACTTCCCTCGTTCCGGGGCCCTCGTGGCCTGGCGAACTCCGCCTCCGCGCCTGCCCTGCCACGCCCCGCCACGCCTCGGCGCCTCCGACGTCTTTGGCGACACGCCTACCGCGGCGCGCGACCCTGCTTTCCGCAGAGATGGCACTTGTTTGTACTGGTTTCCTTGGAGAATACTGTGGAAAATACACAGAGAGGACAAGCACGCAAGCGCACGAAATTTACGCATGTTTGGAGTAAGATCTCTGAAACAAGAGGTTTCTGTTTTCATGAAAAAAAAGAAAGAAATTTGTGCTACTTATTCTAGTTCTTCATCTAAGTTGGATTATTTCGTGGAAAGTACTATCAAATAAATCTGCAGCTTGGCGATGCCGATAGTTTCTATTACAAGGCATCAGTAGTGCTCCTTGTTATCTTTTATTTATAATTCAGGAAAAGTTAAGGGAATCGAGGTATAGATTCCGAAGCTCTAGAAAACGTGTGGATAAACGTGTGGATCTGCATTATCTTAAAGAACACTGGTAAGAGGTAAGAACATTCAGTGAGGGTCGCCAAAATTTGGCTGACATGCGTCGACAACGACGTCCCAGTGAAGCTCAGTGAACTAGTGGTGCTACAGAATGGCACAGACTTTCCCGTATTAGTTTTCTATTTCCTTGGGTCTTCGCTAGCTATTCGGAATTGCCACATACTTTCTTGCCAGCTGCCATCTATCACCGCCAAAAGTACATTTTTTTGTCATTTTCTTAATTTTTCGGTTTCCTATTGGTAGAACGGAAATATTAATTTTAGAATATTAAAGAACACAAAAACCTAGTCCTAAATGGCAATTTTCTTTTAAAAATTATGTGCCGTTTAAGAGAAAATGGCGTTTTAGCGCTACTAAAAATGCGAAATTTGAAGCTCATTTTCACAGAAAATTTTTGAGTTTTCAAAATACTTTATTTGAAGTTATTTGAAGCACTTACACTCACAAATATAATAATGTTTACAAATTGCTGGTAATGTGCATATTAAAGATGTGAGAGATCTTTCAAAAAATTACATTTATGTAATTTTTGAAAAAACAAAAAAAAACTCAAAATAAACTTTACGCATACTAAAGAGTGTAATTAGCACTATCCGTTACAAAAGTTTCAAGAAAAATTTGCAGCCATATATGAGAAAATGGCGTTTGAGCGTTTCTGAAAATGCGGAAATTTGAGCTACTTTTCACAGAAAACGGTTGTGTTTTCGAGAAACTTTACTTGACATTATTTAAAGCACATGTACTCGTAAATATAATAATGTGAAAAAATCGCCGATAATGTAAATATTAACGACGTGAGAGACAAGTAAAAAAATTACATTTTTGTAATTTTTGAAAAAACAAAAGATAGAGCAATATGGCTTTTATGTCATCTGATAGAGTACATTTACCACTATCCCTACCAAAAGTTTAAAGAAAAAATTTGGAGCCGTTTTTGAGAAAATCTTGTTTTTGTAATTTTTTAAAATTGCACATATTGCACGCAATATTGCACGAAAACTACTAAAATTTTGAAAAACATTTACATGACCTTTATGAAAGAACTCAATATGCAGAACAAATTTTATTTGAAGGAAAAATCTCTATCTTCAATTTTGTAGTTGGAGAAAGACGCCGAAAAAATTCAAACTTTCACAATTTTCGAAAATTCAGAGTTATCCGTGAAAATCGGACCTATGCCATGTTAATAAGTGTATTTTACTCTATTCATACAAGAAATTTAAAGAAAAAATTTGGAGCCGTTTTTGAGAAAATTTTGAAAATCCCCGGGGGCTTCATATAAAGTACCCCCAAATTTTGAAGAATCTTTTTCAAAATCTCAAAGCTTCGACTAGAATCAGATCGACCGGGGAATATCCATTTTGGAAGAAATCGTACGTATGGTTTAGGCGCTAGCAGTGTTCACAGACGGACGGACAGACGAACAGACAGACGGACGTTTTCCTTTCAATTGGTTTTTCGGTATCAAGGGGGTTTCTGGCTACACCACGTGTTAGGGGATTTTTTTTCTTAATTTAGCAACTGGTTTTATCCACTTTTTCGTTTTCACGGCCCGGCAATTAATTTTTTTCCGCCGAAAATTGGCCATTTTTTCGCGCAGCATTACATAACTTTCCCTATACTACGTATATCACTCCGTGTATACGTACGTATACGGGAAAGTAAAAATTGTATGTTGTTATCACGTTATTAGACATTGATCGAGGCCATACATCACGAGCTAGCTCTTGAGAAAGATTATCATATATACACACACATATAGATCATAAATTGCATGGCGTCGATCAGCGTGTGTGTGGGTGTACAATATATGGTGGGTGAGTGTGTGCGTGAGTGTGGACGACTCCCTTCCATTCTCAATCTTCGGCAGTAAAAATTAGATTGAAAATTCTCATGACTGGTTGAAATGATGTTGAAGCCATGTTTTACCTCATCTTATACAGCTTTAGTGTAAAATTACTAGAGCTACCAGTATTCAGTTTTCACAAAAGAGACATTATTTAAAGGGGAGACTCATTTCTGGACATCAAAGAAGAGACAACTGTTTTAAATGTAAGAAGTGTGCGGAAAGTAAATTAATGCAATATTATGACAACCTATTAGACACAAAATAAAATTAAGTTTGGAAAAAAGGATAATATGACACTTTTATTTTATATTAGCAAATGGCAGCAGACAAATATGAACATCAAGCGCCAATAAAAAAAATTGAGTGTACAATTATCCTAGGACAATATTGTTCTACAGTAAAAAATTCTGTGAAAAATATATTATGTTATATAGTAAAATTTATTGAAATTAAATATCCGATAATGAAATATAAATGCTACCTAATAGTTTGACTACATTTTATGCATGTGCAATGTTAATAAGTGGATCATATGGATTAGAAGAATATATTTATAGTTTAGAACTATGTATACATATATATATGTATACGTAGATAGATAGATATTTAGATTCGAAACATGTAGGCATACCTCACATTTTGCAATTAATGGTGAGGAAGAATTAACTGATGCTTCGTAGAGAGAAGGTCCTATAGATTTGAATTCCGAGCTTTTTTCTATACGAATTTATATAAGGTAGCTTGGTCGCACAATGCTATTAAGGTCATTTGAATTACAAAAGGCATCTTTTCTGATTGAGTGCTTTCTGTGATTCCCTCGTATCAATTCCAGGCAGATTGTGGAGTATTACAAAACCCAATACAAAACCATCGAACCGCATGCTATCCTTCCTTCTCCATTATGTTCTCCTAACCTCCTGGGAGTCAGGAAAATGGTTCATTCGTTTGCAAGTGTTTTCATTTCCCACGATTTAGGAAGACAAAAAATATTGCAATTGCGTAGATGTCAAAACAATGCTCAAGTTGTACTGCAGCGTCTTACTAAAAATGTACTAAAGAAGGCATCGAAAATTGGTAATTTGTTTGATCTACTGAACCAATGAAGCCTTTATTTTCGTAACTCAACCAACATTCGCCTCAAAATGTGTTTAATATAATCTTTATTGTAAGGATTTGACGAATATTTATGAGATTAGATTTTTTATTCCACTGTTTTAATTAACTTGAATAAATCGATTTTCAAAATAGAAGGTAAAATGTATCAAAATGTCAAATGTGAAGTAATATTTTTAAAATTCTCAATTAACGCAATTGAGTAGTTGAGAATGTTTTTGCATCATATTTCCATTCAATCTTTTAAAGATGTATTTTAAGATAAGAATAAAGATATGTAGGGACCACGCGTTCCATTCTCATACAATGTACCTTCAGGTTCTCCTACGCCAACTGCCTACTTTATCCTTTAGAAACAAGCCTGCTTATTGTCATGCAAATTCGACGAAAAACTCGGGTCGTTTAGTGTCACTGGGGAGATAAAGAGTTAACTTATTAAACAGATTGGAATCCGACAGGGTAAGCGGGCAGAACTCAAGCAAGCGCTATCAAGGGGCTCGGCAGCGGAGAATGTGTCCAGACGTACCGTCAGATAGCGTGCAGAACCCCTCGCACCTTCGGTTTCGGTGTACAAATAGTGCAAAACAGGTCAGAAGCGTACAAGTAGTGAAACAGTTCATCAGTAATTCGGGCAACTGCGTTTTCGGGGGAAGACCTTGCCTTAGTACATTCCGTATTTTGAATTTTGTTTGTGTTTTGGTTATGTGGATGTTTGAGTATCATTTGAATGGAGATCGCAAGTACCAAAAATAAATTTGTTCTTGAAAAATTAAATTGAAATAAAAAACTCTAATTTACGCCAAGAGAAACAGTTATTGCTTTTCAATGTATGAATAAAATGTTTTTATAGGTATAAAACCAAATTAAACAATTAAAACTAAATAGATTTCAAGGATAATGAAACCCTGTCACTGGATTTATTTCAACGATTGTTATGTTAATGAGACGCATGATTATGGATTTCAAAATTTAAAATCCAGAGAGAAAAACTTTCAGATCTGCGATTTGTTGAATTTATTTTCATTATTTACTTTCTCAGATCCTCTGGGCATACTCAAACATTGCTCAGCTTATTATTATTATTATTATTATTATTATTATTATTATTATTATTATTATTATGACAAGAATTCGACATAAAATAAATAAAATAAGCATACAAGAAATTCTAAAAGCTTTTTTAGAAATTATTTTGAATTCAGAGTATTCTTATAAGGAGCCGTCCGTAAAGTACGTAACGCAAATTTGAGTATTTTCAATACCACCCTCCCCCTTATAACGCACTTCCCTATCTCTATGTAACGCTGCCTCAGACCACCTCCCTCCCCCTGTAGCGTTACGTAATTTATGGATTACCCTTAATGGTTTCAACGTATTATTTTGTGAGCCCTATACGTTGGTTTAATGTTTCGTGTTTACATGATTATTCTAAACAAAAAAGTATTTTGTATTAACTTTTTACATTTCATTAACTGCGGAACACCAATACTTTCGAGTACTAGGGTTACAAAAACTTTGCAAGTAACTGTTTTAATTCGTATTCGATGAGAGAAATTATCAACGACATCTCCATATCTCTTGTGTTGTAAACTTTTTTTGGTATGTAATTACTTGTCCACGACCTCTATGTATTATGTGGTTTCAATTCTGTTATTACACAGTTTTACGTTCTACTTCCTTCTAATGTTGACTTAATAGTCCTTTAAATTTAATAATGAAAACAGTTCTTCCCTTTGCTTTTATTCCCTATATTTATTTCAATCTCCTTTATCTCTTCGTTTAACATTTTGCTTCTTTAAAAATCCTTTTTTGGACTAATCATTTAAAAAATGATCAAATTGTTCAATTTGATCATTTATTAAAACATTTTAAATACTTCTTTGCCCTTCTTTACCTTTTTTCTTGTTCTTTATCAACATGTGAATTCCCTTTTCTGAATATATCATTTTTGCAGGACACAATAATATGAATATATATTTAAAAAGAGGTCAGTAAAAATATTTATCAATTTTGTGACATAAAATTTATTCCGATGAAAAGAATTTTCACCTGAATAATCTGATTACCGCATTTCAGCGTCTAGTATCCGAATAAGCTCTAAAAATATGTTACAAATATTTATTCATGAAGATGTGTGAATATTTAACACGGAACTATAAATGATTTATAACGTAAAACGCGTTTTCAGACAAACTTATCAACAGATCAACTATTCGAGCAATTTTATAAAATATATGTAATGTGTAATGATTGTAATGAATGTAAAATTGAATAAGAGAAATTTTTTGAGAGCCATTATTGAATGTTTAAATGCTCCGAGAATCATATTATTGAAGTACACTTGTGTATCTCTTAATATTTGAAATCTGGAATCATCATAGCATAGGACACTTTTGTTATTAAAAATGAGGAGAATCTTCTTCATAATGTTTGATAATTGTATAACTAAGAATAATATTTTATTTTATAATATCTACAACATCATCAATCTCACTCCACTTACTACCATTCCGTAGTTCATAACTCTAAGTTTGAAACGGGTTCCGCTTGGATGCATTTGCGAGGGACATCGGGGGGAGGAAGTGTAGAGCCGGGAGCAGCCGAAGCGCTCTCGCTATCACCCGCCAGTGGCGCGGGCGCGGGCGCGGACTGGGCGCTGCGGGGCGCGGGCGCAGTGGGCGATCGCCTAATGCGGCGCCGCTCAGTTTTGCGCGAGTCGCTTTAATTGCGGCCGTAAATTAGCCCGTTTTTTTGGCTCTCGGGGCGGAGTCGCGCGCCGCCGCACTTTCGCTATTCGGTTCGCTCCGCGTGGAGTTTGCGTTCCGACTAAATACTGCGACTCCCAGTCTACTAACAATGCGGTATTCGTTCCGACTAAAACGTATGTAAATACGGGATTTAATGGGACCATTAATCGATATCGGAAGCTTCAGCCAATTTGCGTGTGGTTGTTTTAAGAGGGAGCGTAGTCTACGACATACTGCGGGGAAGTTCTAATTCCTGAAGTATTTAGAGGCGTTGGAATTCGTACTGGGAATTGCGCACTGGCTCTCTTCTCTGCTCGCTTTAACTCCATTATTCTGAAGCGCACCTGCAGAACACTGCAGGAATGTGCAGGCAAAATTTGCGTCCTCGTGGTATAAAGTGGGGTAAATTGCTCGTATAAGTTAATTCATGGTCTAGGCAACTATTCAGCTATTCAGAAACTCCCCGGTGCCAGGTTTGCTCACTTCTTTTACATTAAATTGCCGCTCTGCTGTCTGAAACTAACACAAAGACTAAAAGATAAAAGTTGTTTGTTAAACCAGGAGAAATGTTTATTCACGAACAAAACGTTTATTTGCAATGTGAAGGTAGCTTTTCGATTCACAAATATAAACATTCAAGGGTTCGTCGAATGTTGTGCTAAATGACACAGAAGCAGGAAGATCGGGAAGTATCGATACGTGCGCTCTTTTGATGTAAAGGCTCTCTCAGCGATTCCATCTAAGATCCCAGTGGAAACGTCTTGGACATTAAATGCTGCCAGAATTTGAATTACGAAAACTTTGCTCTTAATGAGGAGCAAAGGGCGAAGAAGAATCTTTTGCGCGACGCATACTGAAAGCGTATTCCCAGCGACCCAACTGACTGCGGCATGCGCATTAAAATTCAATTCCTTCTGATGAAGCTCTTCATAAGTCAGAGAAAGATACTGCAAGGGAGGCAGAATTCTTCATTAGCAAGACCAGTTTGTAAAGGAAAAATAAGAAAGCGCTACTCTTTCCCGTAACTTTTCAAGCAAATGTGACTTTATTAGCGAGGCATTCTTCCGTTTGTGAGGAACGGGAAAATTGAACCTGCCACATTTCATGAATCATTTGTGTAGTTAATAAGTAGTTAAGCGTCGGAAATAAAATGAAAGAAATTATTAAATAATATTTTTTAGGTTATTTCATACCTTTTTAAAGAATATAATAGATCCCATGTATCTGTTTTTATACAATATGTTGAAGTTAAGTTGAGTACTTAGTGTAAATTATATTAATATAATTTTTTTAATATTTTGATAAATTTGAATTTTGTTGTTTCTTCTTCAATGTATGTATTCTAAAATCTATATCAAGTCCAAATATTCAATGAGTTTAACTAATAATCATATAGTGATATAAATCGTGCAATTCCAATCTACTATTTGATTATATTAGTCAAAATCCATTCCTATTTACTTAAAATTGTGTTGATGGAGACTCAATGTCTTTTTTTCTCTAGTTAATACAAGAACCTTCGCTATCTATTTTCTTGAAATAGAGAGCAGACTAGAAAATATTTTCTTCAATAATGCATTTTAATATTTATTGTGTCTTATTCGTATCATGTAAAACGCAGGAGTACGATGGTTAGAGCGTCGTACACAATAATGAGAAAGGGTTTTAATTTAATTTTTGAGTGTATGCAATTGAGATTTACATGATTATAGGGAGCGCACACCAAACGTGAAATAGCTGAGGAGTTGTGCTGCGGTAGGGTGGGGTGAGGTGAGGTGGGGTGGGGGTCGCATCAAATTATTCCGCTCTGCGGCGGCCCTCCCTCATCGGCTGACTGTCATCGCATCGCTGCCTCTTCACCCGCCATGTTCTCGCGTCTCTCGCGCAAATCGATTTTCGATAACATCGATGTCAATATATTGATAGCCGACGTTCCTTAGTGGTTATCTGCCAGAAGGAATGGATCATCGTTAATGTCCCTGCTGATAGTCTGATCGTTGTTGGAAAGTGGGTGCTTTTCTAAACATTTGAAAATATGAAGAGCTTTCAAAATAGTTAGGTTCATAACACATTATTAAGTATTTAATTTTGTCTTTCACGCTGCTGCCGCAACTGCTACAAACACTAAAATAAAATTACGTAAGCTTAAATCCGATTTATATGGTATGTTTGTGTCTAATTATCTGAGCAATAGTCAGAAGTATAATTTAAACCTATTTCAGTATATATTTTCCGTGTCTCTCCTATCTCTTTCAAAACTCTTCTAGATCATTACATTTTGTCCCTGGTTTTTATTGGTTGTATTCATTTACCGAGACTTGCACCATTAGCTAGAACAGTATTTTCACTTTTTCTCACACAATGCATAAATAATAATTCTTACTATTAAATTACACACACTACTATTTACAATATATCAGAGAATCCTTAAGTGTTTAATTTCTGTCGTTACAAACTACTAAGTTGCTGGAATTGTATGAAACCTTGAAGTTTACATAACACAAAATTGTTAACATAAATTACAACTATTTTCCTTGATATGGTAAATGGATCAACAGACATATTATAAAAAATAATTATTTGAAGAACTTCAGGAATACGTTTTCTGAAAAACAAGTAATTTTCATAAAAATTACCATTATTATGGATGATTAATTTCTATGGGTTAGATTAGATTGAAATTGTTCATTACAGACGAAAATCCTCAAAATGGAGAAAAAAAGAATCGTGCGACTTGTTAATAAAAGGAGAAAAACAACTTTATGTTATAAATAAATGTAAAATGTTGATGATTCTAATAAGTTTTTATTCGAAGATTAAACCTTTATTTCATTCGTTTCTTTTTTTCTGCGTTTAACCACTAGTTATACACTTCACAATCCAACAGTTAATTTCCTTACATTTCTGCTAAACATAATCTTTTTTAAACATTTGAATTTTTTCAATTTTTCGTTGTCGTATTGGTTATTAAAATTTAAGAATTGTATTTATAAATGTGTTTGTAAATGTAATTTACGGACTTAATGAAAAATTGTGTCAATATAATTACTTTTCGGGCGGAATTTAAAATTATTAATTAATTCATCTGAATTGTATCGTATTTTAATGTAAACGTATTTCTACTACTATATTGTAGCATTTTTATTACTACTGGTAATGAAAATGTAAGTCTAACATAAAAATAAAACTTGTCATAATTATGAATTTAATTTCTCTTCATATTAAATAAAGTAATAGTAAAATGCCACAATGTTGATAACGCTCCGTGCTTTAATGAGTCTATCTACTCGCTAAAACAGGCTGAGATGACTCAGAGCAACAACTGTTGCCACTACCGCGACTCGCACGGGAAGGGTTGGAGCCCCAGCGTTCGCAGATTTTCGACATTAGCTAAGTTGAATTCTGCCGCTGCCTGGAGGACAATTCTAGTGGCCGGCAGCTATGATCGCTAGTTTTCCGTGCTCTCTTCAAGTAATACCAGGCCGAATGCCGGAGCAATACTTTAAGAAACGGACCACTAATCGCTCGCGATCTTTCATTCCTCATTCTTGGCCCCTCCACTCCCCTTACCCACACTCACACACATGCCCTACACTTCCACCCATGATGAGAGACCATTCGGAAGCTTAAAGCTTTTGCCGGCAGTTGGCGGTGCTCTGCTGGTGGAGATACTTGGAGTGGGAATCCGGAAAGCCAACGTGTGGGTCGGAGTTGGATTCCCCGTTTTAGTGGGGAGGAAACGCCGCCATATACCGGTAAATAACATGCATTACACTTACTGAATTAATGACCACAGCAGTTGACGCTCCCAGATGCACAAAAAATCAATCTTTTGTAAACTGAAATCTATTTCCTTATCAGATTTAATATTTCAAATTATTCAACGTATTCAATGTTTTATAGTGTTTTACGAAGTAAATATCACATAATTACGGATTTTCAAGAAAATATCTTAGTTTTCAATTCCACACTAGAAATTTTGGTATTGGTTGGTAAGAAATGTTGATGTAATGGAAAAATGTTTCCCCGATTTATTTTATTATGGACTCGATAGTTTGATTCTTGAGCTGATGTACTGACGTAGCAAAAAATCTTCATTCGACCTCCAATCCGCTAGGCTCCAATCTGGGAAGAGGAAGCGCTTAGACACCGGATGCACCTCATCGGATGTGGCGAAGCCTCAAAATCCAGGTCGCCCTTCAGCCCGCGAGTGCAGAGCGACTCGAATGTCGCCAGGTGCCTCCGCCAGATGGCGTTCGCGTTGCTTCCGCTCGCACCGGCAGCGTCGTCACGCGGCTGCGCACGCCTCTTCCACCAACTCGCCCCTCGACCCGCACCGTCCCCCACTCCCGATCCCTGTGGTCCGCGACGTGACGCCCCGGGGGCCTTCCGCTCGCCGGATGGAACCATGCCGCTGGCCGCCACCCCTCCAGCGCTGCTACCCTCGGCTCGCTGCGTGCTTACAATTCTCTGTGCATTGGCCTTGAGCAGTTGACGGCCAGTGGGTTGCGAATTAGGACGGGCTGCATGCATGTCCGAACTATCACATACATTATTTTAGCTCTTCAAAACTCTTCTTGTTTTAAAATTTGATGATGGTTGGGGACTTTGGCATATCGAGTCACACAGCCTACCGCTTCTTGTACGAATTGTTTGGCATCCTTAGGAACCATAAAGAAGGAATTTTAGAGACAATATATAGTCATTGTCAACTCACAAATGAGTCTTGAAAGTCTTTGACAAACTATACTAATTATTTTAACCTTCCGAACTGTATATACTACAATCGTTAATTCGTCACAGATTCAGACTGGCTAATTTTGACCCATTGTGAATGACTGAATGTAAGGACATTTAGAAGCATGAAAACAACTGTGTGCGTATCATTTACATAGTTTTCACGTCAAGTGATGACCAATAGATATTATTTTTGTCCAGGTACGGTACCAAAATTGATCACTGTCCATCAGTATGTTGCGACTAATTACTTCCAATTTGTTTTCTCCCGAATATTCTTCTTTCTTTTATATTGCCACAAACAAGCTCTTAGAATTTTTCTTCATCTTATATTGATGCCAAGAAAAAAATAAATGGTATTCCAAGCTTTGAGCTGCCCTCATGCCTAGTAGCAGCTCCTGCAAAAAGTTTGGGTACACAGAGCTCTATCAAGATTTGGGAGAACATCCGAATTGACCTTACTACTTCACCAAATTCGTTTATGATATCCAATATCTCAAAGAAAGGATGAAATCGCATTAGCTAGTGCGCACTACTTTATTACTGGCGAGTCGAAAATGTTTTCTGCCACTGCCCGAGATTCCTAGGGTTCAGCCGGCGCCTGTCCTCGGAGCAGTGATAGCGTGCAAGTTAGCAGGGAGGGCCGACCGCAGCCCTCCAGCGCAATGGCAATCCGATTAGGAGGGGGCTTTGAAGGTGTTCGCCGGGGTTGCGGCGCGAGAGGCTGGACGCGGCCGCAGACGCTCAGAGCGCAGGTGGCCCCGAGCTCCCCCTTCTGCGCCGTGTGCCGCGCCGCGCCACGCCGAGCCGCGCACTGCTCCCAAACGAGCAATGCCACGCCCGCAAAAAAGATTCACTAATAGTTCTTTACAACATAAGTATTGTAAGACACCTTTATTTATTTATTTATTTATTTATTTACGTCAAAAAACAGTTAAAAACTGCGTATGACGAGCTATGGGGAGAAGTAAATTTTGTGCACGTTTTTATAATCCTGTGGTCTCTATCCTAAACCATCTTCTAGTCGAATTTTGAATACAGAAAAGAGAGGTTTTTTTCGTGTTTTGCTGACAAAATATTGGCTCCTATATAATAAAATATATTTTCAAAGGTAAATTAGCTATAAATTCCTGTCCTGAACCCTCATGTTCTTTATGAAAGAATAATACTTTTTGCCACGATAATATGAAAAACGATAATTTGAATAACTATATTTCCTACTGAAATTCAGAAGACGTGCACAAATAATGAAGTTACATTTATGTCCAGAAGCAAAACAATGGACCATCTCAGCATTTGCTCAAGGATCAGGGAAACTGGACGAAAAACCTGATCGAGATGGGGGCCATCAACCCAGAAACTGTGGTACAATACTTGTTACAGGTTCTTTAGAATTATACAGTCCAAATGATAAATAATTACATTAACTATCATTGTTAAAATTAATTCTACTTTCCTTTTTGATGCTCGGTATAGTATCGAATTGTATAGAAACAGTTATGCAGCAGAAAAGATTTTACTTGGGACTTAAACTTTTCTATTGAATTTAATCGTTTAATGTCGTCTGGCAAATTTACTTTTATTTTTACTTTCTCGTTACGGAGTAGAGAGAAAACTATGGAATTCTCGACAGAAACGGCGAGCTATCGGCAGAAAAACTCTCATTACACGTCCCTGGTAACGAAAAAGTGAATATATTCAGTTGATACATTAAAAAAATCTAACATGTGGTGTAGCCAGAAACAATGTTTTGTGTGTCATTGATACCGAAAAAAATTAATGACGGCAAAACGCCTCTCTGTCCGCCCGCCCGCCCGCCCGTCCGCCCGTCCGCCCGTCTGTGAACAACGCCAAAGGCTAAACCGTTTTCTCCAGAATTGATATTCCTCGATGGATAATTACTTTTCGCATAATTTAGCGTGAAAATACGGGCGAGAAACTACGTGGTGTTTTAGTTACAATACGAGTTTCATAAACAATAGAGTGTTGTAATAAGATGTTACGCGAATATTATACGACGTTCTATCCACTTTGTAAAAATATGAATAAACTATAATTTTCATTTAAATTCGTTTTATCGTCTTGCGATAGGAAACGTACTGATGTTGATAGAAGTTATTAGCAATACATTGATAAGAAATAATATTACTTACTTTACGAGACTTCATAATTGTTCATAATGAGCCATGAATTATTTAGCTACTTGTAATAATTCATCTTACGACACTGATCTCCGGTTCATAAGATTTTCTTTAGGCAATTAATTTCTTTAGGCAACAAGTTTATCTTTAGGCAGTTATAGAGGATAAGAACTAATATATCATAATGCGTACCCTTTTGGAACATGAGCTACGTGATGATAGATTTGCAAAAGCAGAAGTTGCTTATAAGGATAAAATAAAAATTAACGTTAAAAATAAAATGCCGAAATCGTCGCGTAATTTGTGGTTTGAAACGAAAACTGATTTTTTAAAGAAGCTACGAAAATTCCTTTAGCCAGTGCCAATTTGCAGTAGAAAAGTGAAACATGTGTGTGATTTGATTGCTGTGTTGTATCAGCTGCATTGCATAGTGTGAAGAGAAACAATGTTGTAATCTATTTTAAGTGCCTAAAAGTCACATTTCAAGCACAATAGGGCCTAATTTCCTAACTGTGTTACCTATTTTAAATGCCTAAAGCAGGGCTGTCCAACTCAGAAGAGCTTATGGGCTGCATATCAAATTCTAGTTAAGCCGCGGGCCGCGCCGCAACTTGAAATGTTTTTTACCCGTACTACTTAGATTATATTGAAACAAATATATATTAGATACGAGTTTTATTCAACGTACTTAATGATCAATGTACATACAACGAGGAAATTGATATATCATTAAATAAAAATAAGGTGAATTTTGCAACTGTATTGTATTTGGTCGGTATAATTTCAAAGCAGGGGTGGGCCACACAAAAAGATCCGGCGGGCCGCCAGTTGGAAATCCTTAATGCCCATCCCTTTTTTGTGCCCAAAATTCCGAGGTCTAGTGATGGCTATGTGTGATTTGGGTGTACATTCGTATGCGGACTTCCGATTCATCCGTTTTAAATCTGTTCTATTCAAGTCTGGCATTATTCCGTGAATTACTTTTACGGATTTAGGAGTCTACGATTTCTTAAAAATGACACCGAATTGTCATCTTTCCTCAGGTCGAGGTCGAGAGGGGATGTTTGAATGACGTGACTTTCACTTCGGCGACTTTCAGGCAGCCACCTAGGGCGTGCCGTCGCCCATCGTCAGCATGTGACTGCATACTTCTTAAGCTCACAGGCGAAACTGTGATGGTGGGTGAGGAACAGTGTTTTATTTTTAATAATGGGGTAGACATACGTTAGATTCATACAACTTCACGGTTTTTGTCTTAATTTTAGTTAATATACTAATCCAATTTAATTTCGTCATTTGAATATATGTTGGTAAGTTTGGGAGAGAAAGCACGTAGAATGTGTCTACAGATGTCTCAGAATAAAGTTTTCTAACGACTAAAGCGTGTAAGGAGAGTCTAAGACGATCAGTGTTTTTCAATTAACTTGTCAGTAGAGGTCTGCATTCTCCGCGATTTTACCAACCAGCGCTCGCTCGCCTCTCTTCTCTCGAGACCACGCACTCGACTGTCTTTCGCAGCTGGTTGCGGACTCCAGGGAGCCGGTGGCCGACCGAGACTCGGCAGGTTGTCGACAACCGGCGGACCCGTTCAGGCGAACTGCGCCACGTAACAATCGTCCGACACGTCGGAGTAAATATCTAATGCCAAGTTTCAGGAAAAGGAAAGAGTATTGAATGGTTTTTAAAATAAATGACCAATAATTTCCTTTTTTTCAAAATTTAATATGTAGAGGAGTTTTAATATTAATTTTCAAATAAATTTTAACATAAAAAAAGAATACAAAGCTTTAAAAATCTCCTCGGACGCACTGGAGAACCTCAAGTGGATCTATTGCAGTTCTGCCTGTGAATTAAAAAAAGGGCATTCAAAAGTTTTAGAGATAAATTCCGTTCTTTGTAATGACTAGGCATAAGATGTTTCGAAAATTGTCTATTTTATTCTAATAAACATAAAATTATTAATTTTCCTTCATTTTATATGGTGTAAATACAAATGCTCTGCTAAATGTAGATGCAAGTGCAATGAAATATATTAGTACCTTCCCTTCCAATTTTGTATTTTTGTTGACTTTTTCCAAATATGTTTGTTGTTGTTGTTGTAATTTTCAGGCATCTGAAACGCAGGTCTTAGTTTCTTAACCCGGCAGTAGGCGCGCGGGGTGCCTCAGACACCCCATTGTTTTGAGCTCATTGTACTTTTAGTTTTATTTAAAATCTTGGGAGCTTCTCAATATCTTTCCAGGAAAGCTTTGTGCACATATCTCGACCCTTCTCTTTCAACTGCTTCCTGTCCTTTCCTGGAAATTTCGTCGCAAAGGCGATGGCGCGCTGAGTGGGGGAGTCACTTCGCGCGACCTTTGTTATCGCTTCCTGCTACGCTGCTCACAGTAGTTCGCCCAAAGGAGGGGTCTCGTGAAGCTTCAATACTACTCCACAGGAGCCAATGATTCACAATTTCAGCTTTTACGATTTTTTAATTACAATTAATCGCTTATCTTGTATTGAAACGAAAACTAATGGAGTAATTGAAAAATATTGTACTCGTACATATAAAATTTTATATGTATCATTTCGTGAATACATACTTTTGCCGACTTTAAAATAATGTTAAACGTGTGTATATAATAGTAAATAATGTATTTTGAATTATTGAGTTGAATAGGCTGATGTGCTGTGACCGCTGTTGTTTGGCCGCCGACTGAGTCGACAAATTCAGAGGCCGTGGCGGCTTATATCAACTATTTCACAAATTTGTACGCCCAATGACGACAAGACGTGTTGACGCAAGGAAAATAGTACCCACCTCATTTTTGCTTAGCATATGCGTTTGTTCTTATATAGTCGTGAAATTATGACCAAATATTAATTGTATTTAATAAATATGCTTTTTATTCGGGTTTGTAAGAAACTTAAATGACATTACAATTGGTACGAAACGAATTATTTTCCCTTAAGCACTATAAATATAAAAAAATATAAAAAGGCATGCAATAAAGGTTTAAATTTATTTTCAGACTCTTTATTTGCTTTAATTCTTTCAAAAAATGTATTGTTTTATCTCTATAAAATTATTTCCAATCAATAGATAAATTGTTACTTTTCAACAAATTAATCATTTAATTTAAATTGTATTTTCTTTCGATTACAATGAATTGAAAGAGTTTTGCGATCACTACGTGCGGCGACTTTATATACCGTACATTCATTGAGCGGCGAAGCTACCGAGCAGTCCGGCGCAGGAAGAGTGGCCGAGCGGTCGAGCGGTCGAGCGCTCGAGCGCTCGAGCGCTCGGGCGCTCGGCGACTCCCGAGTCTCAGCGGGAGCAGCAAGGCAGCCGATCGAAATGTCCGTTAAACAGCTATCTCTCCCCCCCCCCCCGAGCAAGGTCCCCCTCCCTTCGCCGAGCGTCGGCGCGGAGCCCGAGAGTCTCGAGCGGTTATTTTCGCCTGATTGCAGAGCTCTACGTGTCAGAAATCTCATATAACGAAGTTACACCTGTGACAGTTGCCCCTGATTGTTAGGCAACTCGTCACACAGTGGAGTTTGACAGGTCACGTCTTCACGCGGTCAATGAACACATGCGAAACACTATTACTTGACAAGTTAAATAACTATCAGGAGCAAATATCACAGGTGTAAATTCTTTATCAGGAATTTCTCACCGGAAGTTCATTAGCAAAAGTCGCTCCAAGGAAACGAAACTCAAAATTTGGGTTATGCGAAATAGTTGTATGCTTTTTTGTATTGAAGAACTTACACTTTTCAGGTCGCTAAAGGTTTTAACAATTTTTGCTCTCTAATTTTCTTCCAATTTCAAAAAGAATAGCAAAAACTGAAAGGACTATCTAGGATAGCTGAAATCATGGGGTAATAATTATTTATGGAGTTCTCACTTTTAGTTTTGTGTAATGCATGTCTCTACGTTTACATATTTCGAATTTATTAAATGATTACAATGATGTTTTCAATCAAGGTTCAATAGTAAAATATAGATGTTCATTGTGTTCCCTACTAATTATGTATGTCAGCAATATGAATTAAGTTTATATAAACGAGACATACATATTTTTGTAGTAGTGATCGCATGTCAAAAAATTATCTTTAGTGGTTTTCTAATATCCCTATAATCATTATATCATCGAGTGTGTATAAAGTAACTCTGACATATTGAATAAAACAATGTAGTTTATTAATTTCAGAGAGATTTGTAAACTACGAAGAAAATTATAGTTTTTGTATAAAAGGGCAAATGCGCTTTGTTTTCAAGAAATCGATTCAGAGAACATAGGGGTCGCTGCTCAACAGTCGTGTTTCAAACAGCTTTTCTCAGGAGAATATATACGGTTATGTTCACAAAAACTGGTGATATTTGGTGGCTGTGAATGAACAAAAAATGTAATCTGTCCAAATGGATATTCTGTACTCGAGGCAAGTTATAGTAGTACCATCGAATGAAGTATGAAGAGCACGCTGATTAATTTCCATAAACGCTGACAATTCATTTTTCCTCTCGGCCGCAAAAATATTTGTATTTTATTTTGCAGAGGTAGAGCTAAACACAGTATGTCCAGAATGTACAAACGGGATGCATCTTTAAATGCGATTGACGAAATACTTGCAGCAAACTCCAATAGTATGTGTCAATTAGATATATAATAATTGTAATTCAATATATCGAGATACTACGCCATGTGTACTGTTGAGATTAATGAAAGTATATTTGAATCAGTTACGATTTGAATAAATATAAGATAAAGCAATTTATAAGAATGAATATATCCTACTAACACTACGCATAATTAAATTGTTCAAACCAATTAATAGTGAATGACATTATGAACACAAAACCGTACATTTTAATTTGTCTGCACCATGTCATTTCATTGAGTAATAGCACGGCACTTCTAAATCAGAGGTATCAGAAATTCGCATGTATTTTGCTATTTGCAGTGATCAAAGGGAATATCCAGGCGGCTCGCAGCGTGTCATTCCCAATGCAGTTTGTAAATAAGATATTAGTTACGCATTGATCAATTGAACTCAATTAATTTGCATTCACGACGAGACGGAAAGCAATGGAGGAGATTTCTTAGCGAATGTTTTTGAGATGCTAATTATAAACATAATAAATACGCAGTGCTATCTTTGCAGTGCCAAATTTACATAAGTATGTAAATATTAACAGGCACTCGTGTAGAATTGTTAACGAGTTGTAATGTTCTTTAAATATTGAATAAAAGAATATTTTATCGACGTCGTGTGAAAGTAAAGTGTCATCCTTATCTTTAAAAGGAAAGAGTTTTTACTGGGAACTTTGAAAAGAATTTGGAGAATTAAAACTGTAATCAAATATGTTTCATATTTTATTGGAAAATCTAAAATTATAATATTAAAGACGTTTGTTAAGTACAATTATTTATGTAATTTGATTTGTTACTATTCGCTAATTTAAATATTGTCGAGTATAAACTGCAGGTTGCACTTTCTGAGCTTGCCATTTGATATAATTTCAGTGATAATTAAAAATGCAAATTTTTTATCCGAATTATCCACTTTCATTTGATGCTTTCGAATACAATTCGTCTTTTCCATATTGATGGTATGCTATAAAGTACAGTTTTTTCTGCTAGTAAAGCGCTCAACACACGTGGATAAGTACATTATGTTGTGACTAACATGTCCCTTCCTATTAAGTGACTAGCATGCCCCTTCAAAGAGAAAATGTGAGGATGATCTGAAGAACTTATTTCCAAAGCGATGTATCTCCAAGAAAATTTTTTTTATGAAGAGAAAATATTCAAATTCGGTCTTTTATTTTAAGATACAACGATTTGATTCAACGATTTTCGGATACCTTTTAACATAGAAAAGCTATTGCTACACACGATTGGGCAGTATGGTGGAGAAGCCTATTAAGTGTGTAAATTAAAACTAGAAAATGAACTGAAATGGAGATACATTTCTTTAGACATAAGCTCTTCAGTTTCTCTCAAAATTAATTCTTCTTGAATAAGTGGTGATAACGTATTACAATACCTGACTGTCACATTGCTTCCTTGGATGCGACGACTTCTCTATGAAAGCAAATCTGTTTTCATGCAGTAGTCGGAATGCAATTGAGAATACAATACATAACAATTTCAATCTCATGTAATAACAGGTACAAAAGGGAATAAATAATAAGTGAGATTCAAATAATGACTAAACTGCTGAATAGTTATGGTAGAACGTTATTTTGAATTATACTTCCCTTTCGTCTTTGTAGTTTGCAGCGCGTGTTGTGATAGCGGACTGTGAATAAATTAAGGTGGGGCCAAGTTACACTGCAGCTTACATCCGCTGGTTGCTACTTATGTTGGAGGACCACTGGTGATAGATTGATGATCAGCGAACTTTGGTAACTCTCCTTAATACCACAAGGAGAGTAGGCGGAAACAAATCAGTTTTTAGATCTAGCTTTTGCTGTAGGTAGTCGTATTTTCCTCTTAGGGGCCTAAAAGGCCCCCTATTGTTCTGTGGTAATTGACGTTATTGCTACGGTCGACAGTGGACTACGACAGTAAAATTTCTTTATATTTTCACTTTACGACATCATCTGGTTTGAGTTAGCAGATGTTCAATACAAAATTTAGTTTTGTACGGAAGTAGCGAACTTCAAAAATTAATCTCCCTTGTGCAAATTGTGCGGGAAGTATCTAACTTCAAAAATTTATCTCACTTCAGTGAATATGAGTGAATAATTGAATTAAAAAAGAGCTTGATTACATAACGAAGGGGGTTATTTTGAGTAAAAGAAGTGATCCGGTTTTCACAGAAATAATGAATATTCATAGTTTCGAAGGCATTCGAAGGTGCATGTACTTTGATGACAAACGAAAGGCGGTGTTCTTTCAGAACGTACATGAGCCATAAACCTGCTAAATATGGCATAAAAATATTCTGGTGTTGGGATGCGGAGAACGGGTTTGCATTCAACGGCAGTACATACTGTGGTAGGCAAAAGGAAGAGCACTTGGCGAAAGATTTGGCTGCAAATGTGAAAGAACTGACCCAACCCTTGAGGAACGGAGCATTCAGTTCTGTGGATAATTTGTACGTCCCTACTCGCAGAGTTCTTGTTACAAAAAAACTTACATTGCTAATAATTTTATGTCAAAACACAAATGAGATTCCAAAAGAACTGAAAACATGAAAAACAATTTTTTCTAGTGTGTTTGCTCATACCAATAATTTCACTTTGTCTTCCGAAGCAAAAGGAAATGTAATTATTTACACGTGCATATATGCCAATCAGCAATTTATTGATCTTGAAACATGAAACCATAAATTATCTTATTATATAATAAAACAAAAATAGGTGTAGATATGATGGATCAGATGTTTGATGATTATACGTCATGACCTCAAACATGCCGATGGCCAATACATCTCTCGTACAATGTAAAAGATTTTGCAGCACTGATGCAATATCTTTTACACCAAGGTGCCCAAAAACAACAATGAAAATGTCACTTGGTGGCAACGGATTTTCCTAAATGAACTACCTGAAAACTTTCAAACCGACACATGAAATCAATGATTAACAATCACAAAACACAGAAATGAACATAGAACTGCCTAAATGTTTTCGAAATCCACAAAACTGTAGCCACAGGAGCCAGCAATAGTATTTACACAAGTAAATGTTAATGATTTTTTAAATAAAATATATGTAAGAAATATATTTGTTTATTATTGTTTGTGTATAATTAAACAAACTATAGATAAATGTAAGTTATTGAATATTAGAATTTACAATGTGATTTGTGCAGTTAACCTTTTAGTGAGTGAATTACTGCACAGAATATGAGAGCGTTGCAAGCAGTTCCTCGGAAGCAGATGATGTGAGCAGTGGAGGCGCGCATCGGAAACAATCTTTCTGAGAATCTGAGGATCGCAAACCGTTGTCGTACTTTTGTAGTGGAATAAATACAAAACGAAAGTTTGAACAAATAGCGTATTGTACAGAGATACTCATCAATTACTTTAATTAATTGTGATAGCTTGCGTGGTCGAACAGTCTTCTTTTCCAAGATAAGTTTTAGTAAAATTGATTACTTACCAGTGGAAACTTTTTCGTAGGTTCGAACTGATTTCTCTGGGAACAGCGTTGTATCAGCAGTATCAGTGAAATGTTAGAGACCCTGGAATTTAATTATATTTGATACATATCTCTTTGAGAAAAGCTATTTTCGAAAAAATTATGAAGAACAATCGACAGAACTTGCGTGTATTAATCATATTAATCAACAGTATTTCTGGAAGCAACATCTGTTTGCTCGTAAATTCAGGGGCAAGTGACCTTCCTTTCTTCATGGTAATAACCGTGCATTATCATCCTGAAACGTGTTCTCATAACGTTTTGGTGAATGGACAGAATCGAAAAAAGAAATAAACGTACAGTTTCGATGATAATTGAGCTTAAAAATAATTTCTCGCTTTCGTAATTCAACTTAACTCTCTTCTGATTACTGTTCTTCATTTGTTTAGCCGAGTTTCAATGATCCGCAGGTTGCAACAGGTACGCGTATGTCGTCCACTTGCACGCAACCCCGGACAGTAGGCTCTTTGACATGGCGGGGCGTGTCAGGGTGTGGCAGGGCGTGGCCGGGCGTGGCGGAGCGTGGCGGAGCGTGGCAGGTCGTGACTGGCTTGGCGGTGCGCAGCGCGAAGTGGCTTGTCGGGGGTGGCGGGAAGAGGGGGAAGGGCGGGGTGGGATGGGGCGGGGCGGAGTGGAGTGGAGTGACACGGTCTGGGGAAGAGGTGTGGCGGGGAGGACAATGCGGGGAGGACAGTGGCGGGACGGGGTGGGAGAGGGAAGGAGGGGGAGGAAAGGAGGGGCGGGGCGGAGAGGGCTTCCTCCGAGGCGACGCTTTGCTTTCCGGCTGCGTCGCACAGGTTCGCGGGCGGCGGAAGCGCCCCGGCGGAAGAGCAGGGCTACGATGGCGCTTTGTGAAGCGAAGGTGTGAGCAAGTAGGAATATACGTCATGAGAACTTCAGGACGTCACCTAATTTCGGATTTGAGGCGAATATGTTTCTTATCCAAAAAATAGAAAGACAATTAACAATTTGCCAATACAGAATTTGTAGTATTGTAAAACACCATTAAAGTAATTACCAATTCATTTTACGATTAAAATTCTAAAAATTACTATAAAATTACAGTGTTTCAATCTTTAAATTAATATTCACTATTTTGAATACTGAATAATAATAATAACAATAATAATAATAATAATAATAATAATAATAGTTAGGAGTGTGCATAAATATATCCTGGGGGTGGTACCTTCTCCAGTTATCCTTACCAAAATCTACAAAAACACAAACAAGGAAAAACATACGTACATGGCTTCTAATTATCCATTTATAAATTCATGCAATAACACTATTCTGCTAGCACTGCCGTACTATTATGAATCTTTATTTTAAAAAATAATTTATTTTAATGCAAACATATTTTAAAAAGAAACAATGAATTACATTTTATTAAATATATTTTTGGGATGTTTCACTATGAATCTGGGGTTATCTTTTCGCGTGACATGGTACGTTGGTTTTGATAATCTCGCTCTCATCTTACCCATGGAGGATTGCCAAGTATTCTTTGCTTTGAATAATGCTTAGTTTCGCGATTTCACTCTTCGTTTCCCGAGGGTCCCCCACAATGTAAATCTAAAACCAGCGTATTCTCTTTCAATAACTTTCTCGGTGTATTTTTGCACTTTCCGAGTGATTTTGTTTGCCTAAATAATACGGACCCTAACGCCATGCAGTCGCATTCCTGTATCGGTTGTATAAGGCATGTAAAATTGTAATAATTGAAAGAAATATGAAGTTGAATATTATAATTTACTCAAGGGATCCAAAAAAAATGATGGAAAGGAGAGAACATTTATATACTGAATGTTTCAATAAAAAAATGTTTCAATACTGTTTATAAACCAAATCTATGAAATGTACCATTTATTCAAGTTTTATTAAATACACGTATTTTTATATATTATTAAAATTACCAATTCCTCTCAGACTATTAAAAAGGAGTACACTTATTCCTTTGAAATAATTACACTCAAGGTGGTTTCCATGTATGTAAAATATTGTGTTTTTTTTCTTCTTCTCAGTTTTCACTTCTGAAGTTTAGGTTTAATAAAAGATTATCCGTTAGACTGACAATCAGTTGTCACAAAAACATCCGCGTTGATATTTAGTCCTACGTGAGTTGCATTCTGTTTTGGCCCCGTGCCCTGTCAGTCCAGGGCCACTATGCGGCGGCCGGGAAGCGGACGCGCTGAACCAGTGGCTGCCGGGGCGGGAGGGATGAGGAGAGGAGAGGAGAGGCGGGGAGCGCAAAGGTCAGGAGGCACAGCGGCGGACCCATTTATTTGTAGAATGTGCTTGTAACCTGTAAAGATTGATTTCTTTGTCCTATTTTTACTTTCCCGTATACGTAAGTATATACGGAGTAATATACGTAGGTACATGTAATGCTGCGGAAAATTGATTTCGAGATTTCCACAGAAATATACGTTTTGGGTCCCCTGATACCGAAAAGTGATTCTTTTCAAAACGTCCGTCCGTCTGTCAGTTTGGGAACAACCGTAGCGCCGAAACCATACGTACGATTTCTTCCAAAATGGATATTCCCGTCGATCAGATTCCACTCGAGGCGTCGCGATTTGAAAAACTTTCTTCTAAATTTGGCGGTACTTTACATGAAGCTCCGGAACATTTTCAAATTTTTTTCAAAAAACTACTTTAAATTTTTTCTTTAAATTTTCTTGTAAGGATGGAGTAAAATACACTTGTAAAGGTGGCATTGATCCCATTTTCACGGTTATCTCTGGTTTGGAAAATTGCAAAGTTTGAAATTTTTTTTGGCGTCTTCCTACAACTAGAACATTGAGGATCGAGATTTTTCTTCAAGATAAAATTTGTTGTCCAAAGTGAGTTCTTTTCATTAAGGTCTTGTACATTTTTTGAACCTTTTAGTAGTTTTCGTGCAATTTTGCCCGAAATATTTGCAATTTTAAAAAAACTATAAAAACAGATTTTCTCAAAAAAGCCCTCAAATTTTTCTCTAAACTTTAGGTAGTGCTAGTGCTAAATGTACTCTATGAGATGACATAAACGCTATACAGCTGTATTCTATGGTTTTTCAAAAATTACGAAAATGTAATTTTTTTGACTTCTCTCACGTCGTTAATATTTACATTATCGGTAATTTGTTCAAACTATTATATTTATGAATACATGTGCTTTAAATAATGTCAAGTAAGTTTGTCAAAAAATCAGCCGTTTTCTGTGAAAACTAGCTCAAAATTCCGCATTTTTAGAAACGCTCAAACGCCATTTTTTCATAAACGGCTCCAAATATTTTCTTCACATTTTTTCGAAAGGATGGTGCTAATTGCACTCTTTAATGACGTAAAGTTCAATTTGGGGTATTTTTTTGTTTTTTCAAAAAGTACATAAATGTAACTTTTTTTTAATAGATATCTCACACCGTTAATATGCACGTTACCAGTAACTTGTAAACACAATTTTATTTGTGAGTTAAAGTGCTTTAAATTACTTTAAATGAAGTGTTTCTAAAACCCAAAACATTTCTGTGAAAAATACCTTTAAATTTCGTATTTTTAGCAGCGTTAAAGGCCGTTTTCTTAAAAACGGCTCGAAATTTTTCAAACAAATTTAATTTAGGGCGAAGTTTAAACTGTTCTTTAATATTCTAAAATTATTATTTCCGTTATACCATTAGGAAACCGAAAATTAAGAAAATACCAAAAAAATTTATTTTGTGCGCGATAAATGGCAGCTTTCATGAGTATGTGGCAATTGCAAATAGCTAGCCCAGACCCAAGAGAATAGAAAACTAATACGGGAAAGTCTGTGCCATTTGTAGCACCACTATTTTATCAATAAAATGTTTTTCAGTCATAGCAATTAGAATGGTTATTATCTTTCCCATAAAGCTGCAAATTCCTTACTTAGTAACGACTGTGCCTTATATTTTTGCCGTTTATTTTGCGAGGTGGCAAAGCTACCAACAAGCTCAAAGAGTGTGTTTATTTATACTAGTTATTAAGTTGCAGAAAACTTTCAGGAGACATTTGATAAAAGTTCCACTGAAAAACTAACAAAAATTAATATCATCAATTATTGTAGTTGAGATTATAGCACAATTCCCCTTAGTCAACAAACTCGTTACCATGTACACTCTACATCATGTAAACTCAAATACTGAAGCATTGAGTCAAACGCCGTAATGCCGTGTGTGAGAACTTCGAGCATCAGTATAACTACATCTTTACGATAACAATGACACAGAATGCATCAGAGTGATCGTTAAAATGATTTGTATTCTGAAGGAACTTCGACAAATTGTAATAAAAAGAGTTTAGATTTAAATATATCTGCTGATGGATGAGTATAGTTTTTCTCTGCATTCGGGTAGTGACCACCGTGTAGTGGGTAGTGAAATACTAGACCAGCAAATAGTCCGTGAATAATAAATGCTTCCTTGCACTAAACCGTAATGGCCAACGGTTAGCTGCTAAGGCATAGGTGGTTACGATTTTAGCAACTGAAACTTAGATGATGGAAAGCCCTCAACACAAATTTTTAACAACTAACTCACTGTGTAAAATCAGTAAGATACATCTTAATTATTATGATGCCAGTTTCTAGCCTTGTAGCCATCCTTGGAGTAGAAGAATTATTTTAATGTGTTGGCAATTATGATGTTACGTTGTGAGAGACATTGAAGAGTGATGGAATGATGATGATTAAGTTTATGAGGCCAAGGGGGCGAACCTCAAAAATAAAATTAAAAAATAAAACCTCCCTCGAGCCACTTTGTATGTGCCAAATTGTTTGACATGGAACTATTTGATGTCCCGCTTCCTTTATTTCCTCTAAATCATTCCGAAGCAAGGACTTTCAAAATCAACTACACAACGCATGTACAGCTGTCGTCTCATTTCTGTCCTCGGGCTGGCGTTGATCATCTCGAATCGCACTTTGATCCAAAATGCTTCCGGCTGTAAAATATTTGTAAGTGCACTTGATAAGGTTCTTAAAAGAGAATACGAAGTATACTAATATCATTTACTGTTCACGTTCCTTACCTAGTAAAATATATGAACACGTCCTGGGTAGAGGCACCTCCGAGAATCTAAAAACAACGATTTTTCATTGATAAATGAAGTTTTCGTCAGTCTCAGCGTTGAAATGGAATATTTAGATGGGAGAATTGGATCACTGGTCTGCCTCTCACCAACCAAGACCAAAGGCAATTTCAATCCAATTCTGTCTAGTTCAATATGTGAATGTGCACAGTCGATGTCAATATCGCATATATCGCGCTACCCTCGATCGTAGTGCTCTCTGGTTCCGCACAGTTCGTGTACAGTAAGGCTTGGTGGAGCGATTTAAAAAACGTCAAGTGGTAATTTCCATGCTCTGACATTTCAAAAAATCCATGTTTGAATTTTTTAATCAAAGAGCAAAATGATTTTCGAATGATCGCACAACGTGAATTATTAGTTGCGTTCCGTTGTAATTTACCGTTGCTCGTGGACGACTACGATATCACGAAATAGCAGCAGTAAATCCACGCACACAAATTGGAAGGCTGAATGTTTAGTGTTAGAAAATTCAAGGCGGAAATGAATAGTTTCATATTATTGCTTTTGATTTTCAGCCTGATAACTGATCTTGTTAGGCCTAGTTGCTTATCGAATTATTCTGAGGAGACACAATTACAATAGCGAATATGAAATTAACTCTAGTGACAAATTGAATATGAAATTAACCCTACTAACAAATGCAATGTATAGTTCTTTGGAGCCAAATATAAAAAAGTTATTCAAATTATGTTTTTCAAGCCATTGATCAAACCAAAATGACTTTAACACAGGTCTTTTAAAAGTCTGTGGAAATAAAATATGGAAATATTAGTTGCCTTAATCTACAGGTGCTCATTAAGTAACGTGCTCACGTGCAAAAGATGGGAACCGCATTTTTTTAAATGTTATTCTACGTGTAAATTATTGTTATGATATTTAATTTTAAACAAGAAATATATTAATTTAATTTCTTTTTCAGGTAAGAATACTGAGCGGGAGCCACCTTCTACGTACATCTTTACTCTGTATTTCACTTGCATGTAAGTTACGGAAATGAATGATATTGAATATTGTATACAGGCCAAATATTTTCATCAGCAGAAAAGAAAACTATTTTGAGTTTTTGCAGATTTGTATGTCTTCGTACCTTCACATCAGTAAACATTGTCAAAATGAGCAAAACATTATGCACGGTCGGTAGGCAAATACTAATGACAAAAGTAGACGTGACAAAACATGAATAAGGCACATGGGAAGTGAACTGATGATCTTTGAGGGAAAATGGAATAAACAGTCTCGCAGAAATTGTATCCTGAATTCTTCTACATTCTTTTTAAGTAACCTATAGAATGTACGTAATATATACAAGAATCATATTTGTCAGGGTAAAAGAAACATTCCATTTTTTAAATTTAATTTTACGAGCATATTCGTATTTAATAATACGCACGTAAAATGAAGATGCACCGGCAGTAAGATGTTCTCCTATAATAGATACATTTTTGAAAACTGAAACTGCCTTATACGTCTTCAAATACTGTAGGCGGCACTTGTGTGCTTGGTGTGGCCAAGTCATTCAGAACGTGCTAATGGATTAATGAGCTACCTCGTGTCAATGACAATCGTTTTCTACTGCCCGTGAAATTGCCCTAACATTCTTTTCAAGTAACTGAGGATGTCATACGTAACACGTAGTGGCACGTGTGTGCTTGGTGTGGCTGAGCGTCATTCGGAGCGTGCTAATGGGTTGAGCGTTCGCCGGCGGAGGTGGTTGTCGGCAGTCGAGCGGCGCGGCGGCTGCAGCTGACGGATGGGGCGGGGCGGCCGGCTGCGAGGACCGGCGGGGGGCGGGAGGTGGGGGCGGGGTGCGTGGGTCGTGCGTGGCGGTTCGCGGGCAGCTGGCTGCCGCCGCAGCCGCAGCCGCCGCCTCGGGGGCGTCATAATCGCCAATCAGCCGCCCTCGTTGCGTTAACTCGCGTGGCGCAGGCGTAGGCGGCGGCCGCGAGGTCCGCTCGCGTGACCCTCCGGCGAGGACGGCGCGCCCCCCGCCCCCACCTCCACCCCCGCCCTCGAGGGCGACGAGCAGCTCACCGGCTTGGTCCACGCGGTCAGGGTCAGGGGAAATGGAATGGAAGGCTCCGCGACGTCTGCTACGTTTCATTATTCACTCCCTAAGAGAACACAAACTATTTTACCGTTCACTCACTCTACCCTGTGCCTCTCCCTCGGCCGGACGAACAAGCCACAGAGGGGCAATCGGGGGTGCTCCTGAAGTCCTGCCGTCGAGTTTTGTGTTTGTCTTGGCGATCCCCGGCACTAAGGAGAAGGAAGGACAGCTGTTCCATTAGTTTCTTGATTTTTATTAAGTCTTTTTTCTCTCCTAGTGGTACCTAACATCCTACCCTGAAACATTCAGAACATCCAGTTGGCTATATACAACTGTTTCCTTTGGGGACGGCGGCCTTCGCTGCGTCGGCCCTATTGCAGAGAAAGGCCGTATAGGCCACCTTCCCCACAAGCGACAGTTGCAAGGGCTGTTTCAGGAAATATTGCAAGTTTAATTTAAAATCACATGTTAGAAAGTATAAAATTATACTGAAAATATTATCAAAATATTAACAAATGTTACATCATTGCATTCCTCTTTTTATGATCTACTTATTGCTAGTGAGAAAAATATGTGGTTCCATTTAAACAATAAAAACAGCGTAATTAAATTTCTCGAAAACTTAAAATATTTCAGCCAATTTATGTACAGCATATTACTTCCCCCATGATTGTATTGTTGAGCAAAAACTGCATTTCGATATAGTGAACCGTTTAGAAGTTATGGAGGTGGCCCATAGTTGGTGGGATTCCATGAATGTCCCTACATAATATTTTTTAAAATTTTAATAGAGAATATAATGAAATTATTAAAAAAAATTATTCTAGGAAGCGTGCCTAGGAATCAACGTTTATACGTGCTATACTTAAGTTTTTCTAAGATTGTCATAAAATGTAAGTGTTTCCAATACATCATAAGCTTTATTTGCCCGTGAAGGCGGGTCATTTGAAACGCTGGTTGTCCTTGATCAGTATGTTCTTAATTTAAACTATGTTTGAATTTTTAGTTGTCCCTTTGACACGTGTAAATAATTTTAAATACCGAATTCAAGATGTTTATCTTCTCCCTCTGTTTAAGCATTTACAAGGGCCGCGTGGTACGAGGAGGTTGAACTGAGCGCTCAGTATTGTTTCATTCTGACTGCATTTATGCAAAATATCAATTGTGGGGATCAAGTGAGTTTAATTTTAGGAGTGTCAGTGATGTTCTAGACATCACAATCTTCCTAATGCCGATGATGTTGTAGACATTACAACATTTCCCTTTTTTCTTTCCCTTTCTTCCTCTGCAGTTATTTTAGCATTAGATGATTTTTGGGATAATTTGTGTTGGATTTGGTGAATTGATTTTTTTCAAGATGATATAAAATATGGATGATTAAAGAACAAAAATAGTTTTAGTATTTATAAAGAAATATTTGAAACACCAACTGATCTTTTGTAAAAGACATTAAGAAATTTAAAACATCTCTAAACGTATAAACTCGTCTGGCACTTATGCGACTGAAGGGGCAGAGTTTTACTTTACATACCGCTTGTCTTGAAACAACCTTTATGAATTTTTTGACAGAGAGTTTTTTTGTGTGTGTGTGGTGTCGGCTTTTATTGTGCACCGACAATATTTAACCAATTTTTTTCATCTTTCTGCATTGATGAGAACTGACCACTTCGTAAGAAAATGTTCGCAACAGCTTTTAATTCCCGTCTTCTGCAAAACTATTTTACGTAATTTGTTTGAATATCTAGTTATATTTTCTTACAAATGATTTTATAAAAAAGTTCAATAAAGTCAGTCTACTGTATATTCATTCTCCTGCATAAATATGCTAATTATGAACTATTCAGGTTCCTAATTAAAATAGAAAATTTAATGAGCATGTAATTGCCTTATTCAATTATTCTTTGTCGTGGAGTTAACCACTGCCCAGGGCGACGGTTCTGTCTTCCCATTTCTGGCAGATTACACTAACTACCTCAATTCGTGTACCATATTTCCATACAATATGGACAAAGTTTTGTTCTGAACGTAATACCAACTTTTTGACAGGGCATTTGGCAAACTTTTGAGGCTTATGAAAAAGTTGGAAGAGATCTCTTTGTGCGGATAAAAGCGAAGGGTAGCGTCTCGGCGCGTGATGTCTCCGATGCGGCTGCTCCTCGTAAAAAAGGAGCGTCGCTCCGGCCTCGCACCTGCCCCCGGCGGCGCCAGGACAAGCTCCTCCTCGCCCCTCCTCCGCCCGCCATCCCTCACCATCCCTGCTCCTTCTCCTCCCTCTTGTCTTCCACCTCCGCCGCGACACGCACCTCCTCCTCCCTCCCTCTCGTCAGCCATCCCTCACCATCCCTGCTCCCTCTTCTCCCCTCCGCCACCACACATACCACCTCCTCCGTCCCAAACATCCCGCCATACCTCACCATCCCTTCTCCTTCTCCTCCCCTCTTGTCTTCCACCTCCCGCCTCGAGACGCACCTCCTTCTCCCTCCCACCCCGCCCGCCATCCCTCACCCTCCCTGCTCCCTCACCCCTCTTGTCTTCCACCCCCCGCCGCGACACGCACCTTCCTCACTCCCCCCCTCTCGTCCACCATCCGCTCACCATCCCTGCTCCCTTTTCCCCTCCGCCGCCACACACCACCTCCTCCTCCCTCCCAACATCCCGCCATCCCTCACCATTCCCGCTCCCTCTCCCCCTCTTGTCTTCCACCCCGCCGCGACACGCACCTCCTCCTCCCTCCCCCCTCGACCACCATCGCTCACCATTCCTGCTCCCTGTCCTCCCCCCCTCTTGTCTTCCACCTCCGTGGCCCTCTCGCCATTACATCTCGTAGACGGGCACCGCCATTGCTTCCATCGCATTCATCTACCGTGTCGCTTCCAACCAGTCTCTGCTGCCTTTCTCGACACATTTGCATCCTCTCGGACCATCCTTGTTCTCTTCGCCGCCTCATTACAGTTTCTGCGCTGCTGAACACGCAGTACTTGCGTTACATACGTTATTCTTCATCAATGTTTTTGTTATATATTTCCTAATGATTCTTATTTTCCTTTCTTAATCCAATATATATCCCTCTGTTCTGTGTAGTATCCTGCCCCATTAGTTCTTTCTGGTGTTCTGTAGCATTGACCCCGTTGCTGCCCCGACCGCTGCCGCTACTCCATCTGTCTTGTTGCCCTTGCTCCTTCGCAGCGCTCGCCAAACAGGCCAAAGCCTCGGGAACTTGTAGCGCCTACTCCATCAGGGTCCCGTCGCTTTGTCCTCCATTCTGGTCCGGACACTCTCTTTTACCTCCGGTCACTTCTCTTCGCCTTTGCCATCTAACTCTTAATCTCTAGTTACAAATAACGTTAGTCGGTCGTATTAATACTAATAAATGACACTTGGGAAAAAACACATATTGGCTGGAACGCATTTTCTGTAATGTTGATTCCTGAATATGGAGTACAGATAATGACAGTTTCTTTTATAAATTAAATGACTATTCCGAAGAGAGTATGCTGTATATTCCGGCAAACATGCTAATGTTATTATTCGTGCGGAAAATGTATTGACGTGCGCTATCTAATCTTAATAATATTCTTTTAATATTTTAATACATTAAATTCGTAAATTTTTCTCTTTGTTGAATGGAATTTCTCTATGAATGTTGAATTTTTTGTATCCACAATTCATTATTTATCAACGGAATCGAATGAACGCAGCTATCATGTCTACCCCCAACCTAACGAAATTCAATTTAATGTGAATCAGCATACACAGTTGATTTTTAGTTTCCAATTCGAA
>JAHLJT010000631.1:170803611-170915620 GCA_031308135.1 Acheta domesticus | reverse complement strand
TAGATTGATGATCAGCAAACTTTGGTAACTCTCCTTAATACCACAAGGAGAGTAGTCGGAAACAAATCAGTTTTTAGATCTAGCTTTTGCTATAGGTAGTCGTATTTTCCACTTAAGGTGCCTAAAAGGTCCCGTATTGTTCTGTGGTAATTGACGTTATTGCTACGGTCGACAGTGGACTACGACAGTGAAATTCCTTTATATTTTCACTTTACATCATCTCTTTTGAGTTAGCAGATGTGGGAAGTAGCGAACTTCAAAAATTAATCTCCCTTGTGCAAATTGTGCGGAAAGTATCTAACTTCAAAAATTTATCTCACTTCAGTGAATATGTGTGAATAATTGAATTAAAAAGAGCTTGATTACATACCGAAGGGGGTTATTTTTGAGTAAAAGAAGTGATCCGGTTTTCACAGAAATAATGAATATTCATAGTTTCGAAGGCATTCGAAGGTGCCTGTACTTTGATGACAAACGAAAGGCAGTGTTCTTTCAGAACGTATATGAGGCATAAACCTGCTAAATATGGCATAAAAATATTCTGGTGTTGGGATGCGGAGAACGGGTTTGCATTCAACGGTAGTATATACTGTGGTAGGCAAAAGGAAGAGTACTTGGTAAAAGATTTGGCGGCAAATGTGAAAGAACTGACCCAACCCTTGACGAACGGAGAATACATTTCTGTGGATACTTTGTACGTCCCTACTCGCAGAGTTCTTGTTACAAAAAAACTAATATTGCTAATAATTTTATTGCAAAACTCAAAAGAGATTACAAAAGAACTGAAAACATGAAAAACAATTTTTTCTAGTGTGTTTGCTCATACAATAATTTCACTTTGTCTTCCGAAGCAAAAGAAAATGTAATTACACGTCCATATATGCCAATCAGCAATTTATTGATCTTGAAAACATGAAACCATAAATGATCTTATATAATAAAACAAAAATAGGTATAGATATGATAGATCAGATGTTTGATGACTATACGTCATGACCTCAAACATGCTGATGGCCAATGCATCTCTCGTACAATGTCATGCCTATGGCCAATGCATCTCTCGTACAATGTAAAAGATAGTGCAGCACTGATGCAATATCTGCACAGTACAACCAGTATGTTCACTTGCTCCAGAATCTAGTTTTGCGCTGAGTAGACCCTCGGCCACGTTCTTGGTTGTCAGCCAATAGAATTTCAGCAGGTACATTCGGATATCATACACCGTGTGATATGAGAACTGAGTGAATGTGTTTAATTTGTTTCAGAGGAGGTGGAATTTGAATAAAATGGATAGAATAATAAAATGAATTGAACTAGTGAATAAAATAAATGTAGGAAAATCATTTTAAATGTAGTAATTATGTATTTCGCGCGCTGGGTGTTATACCAAGAACATGGCGGACGTTACGTGATCGAAAAAACTTTTTCAATGGGATTTGTCGCGAGTGAACATACTGGTTATACTGTGATATCTATTACACCAAGGTGCCCAAAAACTACAATGAAAATGTCACTTGGTGGCAACGGATTTTCCTAAACGAACTACCTGAAAACTTTCAAACCTTATACAAGAAATCAATGATTAATAATCACAAAACACAGAAATGAACATTGAACTGCCTAAATGTTTTCGAAATCCACAAAAGTGTAGCCACAGGAGCCAGCAATAGTAGTTACACAAGTAAAGGGGAAATATTAATTATTTTTAAATTAAATATTAATACATATGTAAAGAAATATTTGTTTATTATTGTTTGTGTATAATTAAACAAACTATATTTCAATGTAAGTTATTGAATATTAGAATTTACAATGTGGTTTGTGCAGTTAACCTTTTAGTAAGTGAATTACTGCGCAGAATTTGAGAGCGTTGCAAGCAGTTCTCGGAAGCAGATGGTATGGGCAGTGGAGGCGGCGCATCGGAAACCATCTTTCTGAGAATCTGAGGATCGCAAACCGTTGTCGTACTTTCGTAGTTGAATAAATACAAAACGAAAGTTTGAACAAATAGCGTATTGTAATGAGATACTCATAAATTAGTTTAATTAATTGTGATAGCTTGCGTGGTCAAACAGTTTTCTTTTCCAAGATAAGTTTAGTAAAATTGATTACTTACCAGTGGGAAACTTTTTCGTAGGTTCGAACTGCTTTCTCTGGGAACAGCGTTGTATCAGCAGTATCAGTGAAATGTTAGAGACCCTGGAATTTAATTATATTTGATTCATATCTCTTTGAGAAAAAGCTATTTTCGAAAAATTTATGTAGAGCAATCGACAAAACTTGCGTGTATTAGTCAACAGTATTTCTGGAAGCAACATTTGTTTGCTCGTAAATTCAGGGGCAAGTGACCTTCTTTTCTTCATGGTAATAACCGTGCATTATCTTCCTGAAACGTGTTCTCATAACGTTTTGGTGAATGGACAGAATCGAAAAAGAAATAAACGTACAGTTTCGATGATAATTGAACTTAAAAATAATTTCTCGCTTTCGTAATTCAACTTAACTCTCTTCTGATTTCTGTTCTTCATTTGTTTAGCCGAGTTTCAGTGATCCGCAGGTTGCAACAAGTACGCGTATATCGTCCACTTGCACGCAACACCGGACAGTAGGCTCTTTGACATGGCGGGGCGTGTCAGGGTGTGGCAGGGCGTGGCCGGGCGTGGCGGAGCGTGGCGGAGCGTGGCAGGTCGTGACTGGCTTGGCGGGAGCGCAGCGCGAAGTGGCTTGTCGGTGGTGGCGGGAAGAGGGGGAAGGGCGGGGTGGGATGGGCCGGGGCGGGGCGGAGTGGAGTGGAGTGACACGGTCTGGGGAAGGGGTGTGGCGGGGAGGACAGTGGCGGGACGGGGTGGGAGAGGGAAGAGGGGGAGGAAAGGAGGGGCGGGGCGGAGAGGGCTTCCTCCGAGGCGACGCTTTGCTTTCCGGCTGCGTCGCACAGGTAGCGGCGGCGGAAGCGCCCCGGCGGAAGAGCAGGGCTACGATGGCGCTTTGTGAAGCGAAGGTGTGAGCAAGTAGGAATATACGTCATGAGAACTTCAGGAATACCTAATTTCGGATTTGAGGCGAATATGTTTCTTATCCAAAAAATAGAAAGACAATTAACAATTTGCCAATGCAGAATTTGTAGTATTGTAAAACACCATTAAAGTAATTACCAATTCATTTTGCGATTAAAATTCTAAAAAATTACAGTGTTTCAATCTTGAATTAATATTCACTATTTTGAATACTGAATTATAACAACAACAATAATAATAATAATAATAATAATAATTGTTTATTTCAGAAAATACTTTTTGCAGTGTACATTGTACACGCCATCACCATAAAGACCTCTGTTTCAAACATGAAAAATACCACTATTACTAACATGAGAAGCTCAAACTAGAATGTAATAATCAAATCATACAATGGAAATTAAATTGAAATTGAACTTATTAACTTACAATCGAAGTACACGATACGACTCAATCCAAGTACAGGATGTTTTCTTATTAGTACACTATCTTCCCTCTCTAAGTGCTTTTTGCACTTGTCAGAGAGGAATGAGTTTACAACTTATTTCATACTGTTACTGGTCCCCAAGTATACAGAACAAGCCAGTAACTAGATTCATTTTCTGTATTGTTATTAGTACTTCCCTTAGCAGTTAAAAATTAATTACTTGAAATGAATATAATATAATAATTAACATAAAATATACAAAATAAAATAAAATGAAATGAAATGAGCTGGCTATTTGAAATGAGTGCTTTACATTACTTGATTAGAGTTGGAATCTACTTAAAAAATTTAGTTCCATAACATACCATAAAATGAAGTAAAATGTGAGTAGAATTGGCGAAAAAGCAATTATGTTATCCATTACAAACAAATCAAAACCTTTTTTACATTTATAATATCTTAAACTTCAATCACATCATCAACAGTACAGTAAAAAAATATAAATAAATAAAAATAGAAAAATACAAACAATAAATTAAATTGTACCATATTAGCAATATTGAACAAATGAAATAAGATAAAATGGCTATAGTTAATGGTTGATAAAATGGCTGTAGTTGTTTACATTAGTTGATTCGTAAAATCTACTTAAAGAATTTGATTTATACATTGTTGACAACATGGAATAAATAAGATAAGATAAGATAGGATGGCAGAATCAGATAGTTTGCATTATTGGATTGGTAAATCTACTTAAAGATTGTTTTATGCATAAATAATAGATTTTTTCCCTTGAACTCACTTTTTAAATATTCTGTTTAGTGTACCATTCCTTTAATTTTTTCTTCAAGACCCTTTTGGACGTTATTTCTAATATTTCATTTGGCAGAGAGTTAAGCAGTTTAGGAATGACCGTATTGAGCATTCTTTCTCCAAATTTATTGAAAGTCTCTGGTAATATGAAATTGTATTTCCTTCTGGTTTCATAATTGTGCCCACTGGTGTTTCTGTACTCCTCTTTGAAAAAATTCTTTTGTAGAAGTTGAAATTCATATAATTTTTGAACACTCATGATTCCGTGTACCACTGAACTTTCTTCAAGTGTTTGGTTTGTTTTGTTTATTTTAATAATAATAATAATAATAATAATAATAATAATAATAATAATAATAATAATAATAATAATAATACTTAGGAGTGTGTATAAATATATCCTGGGGTGGTACCTTCTCCAGTTATCCTTACCAAAATCTACAAAAACACAAACAAGGAAAAACATACGTACATGGCTTCTAATTATCCATTTATAAAATTCATGCAATAACTCTATTCTGCTAGCATTGCCGTACTATTATGAATCTTTATTTTAAAAAATAATTTATTTTAATGCAAACATATTTTAAAAAGAAATAAAGAATTACATTTTATTAAATATATTTTTGGGATGTTTCACTATGAATCTGGGGTTATCTTTTCGCGTGACATACTACGTTGGTTTTGATAATCTCGCTCTCATCTCACCCACGGAGGATTGCCAAGTATTCTTTGCTTTGAATAATGCATAGTTTCGCGATTTCACTCTTCGTTTCCCGAGGGTCCCCCACAATGTAAATCGAAAACCAGCGTATTCTCTTTCAAAAACTTTCTCGGTGTATTTTTGCACTTTCCGAGTGATTTTGTTTCCCTAAATAATACGGACCCTAACGCATGCAGTCGCATTCCTGTATCGGTTGTATAAGGCATGTAAAATTGTAATAATTGAAAGAAATATGAAGTTGAATATTATAATTTACCCAAGGGATCCAAAAACAATTGATGGAAAGGAGAGAACATTTATATACTGAATGTTTCAATAACAAAATGTTTCAATACTGTTTTTAAACCAAATCTATGAAATGTACCATTTATTCAAGTTTTATTAAATACACGTATTTTTATATATTATTAAAATTACCAATTCCTCTCAGACTATTAAAAAGGAGTACACTTATTCCTTTGAAATAATTACACTCAAGGTGGTTTCCATGTATGTAAAATATTGTGTTTTTTTTTTCTTCTCAGTTTTCACTTCTGAAGTTTAGGTTTAATAAAAGATTATCCGTTAGACTGAAAATCAGTTGTCACAAAAACATCAGTGTTCAGATTTAGTCCTACGTGAGTTGCATTCTGTTTTGGCCCCGTGCCCTGTCAGTCAGGGCCACTATGCGGCGGCCGGGAAGCGGACGCGCTGAACCAGTGGCTGCCGGGGCGGGAGGGATGAGGAGAGGAGAGGCGGGAGCGCAAAGGTCAGGAGGCACAGCGGGCGGACCCATTTATTTGTAGAATGTGCTTGTAATCTGTAAAGACTGATTTCTTTGTCCTGTTTTTACTTTCCCGTATACGTAAGTATACACGGAGTAATATACGTAGGTACATGTAATGCTGCGGAAAATCGATTTCGAGATTTCAACAGAAATATACGTTTTGGGGTCCCCTGATACCGAAAAAGTGATTCTTTTCAAAACGTCCGTCCGTCTGTCAGTCTGGGAACAACCGGAGCGCCGAAACCATACGTACGATTTCTTCCAAAATGGATATTCCCGTCGATCAGATTCCACTCGAGGCGTCGCGATTTTGAAAAACTTTCTTCTAAATTTGGCGGTACTTTACATGAAGCTCCGGAACATTTTAAAATTTTTTTCAAAAACTACTTTAAATTTTTTCTTTAAATTTCTTGTAAGGATGGAGTAAAATACACTTGTAAAGGTGGCATTGATCCCATTTTCACGGTTATCTCTGGTTTGGAAAATTGCAAATGTTTGAAATTGTTTTGGCGTCTTCCTACAACTACAACATTGAGGATCGAGATTTTTCTTCCAGATAAAATTTGTTGTCCAAAGTGAGTTCTTTCATTAAGGTCTTGTACATTTTTTGAACCTTTTAGTAGTTTTCGTGCAATTTTGCCCGAAATATTTGCAATTTTAAAAAACTATAAAAACAGATTTTCTCAAAAAAGCCCTCAAATTTTTCTCTAAACTTTAGGTAGTGCTAGTGCTAAATGTACTCTATGAGATGACATAAACGCTATACAGCTGTATTCTATGGTTTTTCAAAAATTACGAAAATGTAATTTTTTTGACTTCTCTCACGTCGTTAATATTTACATTATCGGTAATTTGTTCAAACTATTATATTTATGAATACATGTGCTTTAAATAATGTCAAGTAAAGTTTGTCAAAAAATCAGCCGTTTTCTGTGAAAACTAGCTCAAAATTCCGCATTTTTAGAAACGCTCAAACGCCATTTTTTCATAAACGGCTCCAAATATTTTCTTCACATTTTTCGAAAGGATGGTGCTAATTGCACTCTTTAATGACGTAAAGTTCAATTTGGGGTATTTTTTGTTTTTTCAAAAAGTACATAAATGTAACTTTTTTAATAGATATCTCACACCGTTAATATGCACGTTACCAGTAACTTGTAAACACAATTTTATTTGTGAGTTAAAGTGCTTTAAATTACTTTAAATGAAGTGTTTCTAAAACCCAAAACATTTCTGTGAAAAAGACCTTTAAATTTCGTATTTTTAGCAGCGTTAAAGGCCGTTTTCTTAAAAACGGCTCGAAATTTTTCAAACAAAATTTAATTTAGGGCGAAGTTAAACTGTTCTTTAATATTCTAAAATTATTATTTCCGTTATACCATTAGGAAACCGAAAATTAAGAAAATACCAAAAAAATTTATTTGTGCGCGATAGATGGCAGCTTTCATGAGTATGTGGCAATTGCAAATAGCTAGCCCAGACCCAAGAGAATAGAAAACTAATACGGGAAAGTCTGTGCCATTTGTAGCACCACTATTTTATCAATAAAATGTTTTTCAGTCATAGCGATTAGAATGGTTATTGTCTTTCCCATAAAGCTGCAAATTCCTTACTTAGTAACGACTGTGCCTTATATTTTTGCCGTTTATTTTGCGAGGTGGCAAAGCTACCAACGAGCTCAAAGAGTGTGTTTATTTGTACTAGTTTTTAAATTGCAGAAAACTTTCAGGAGACATTTGATAAAAGTTCCACTGAAAAACTAACAAAACTTAATATAAAAAATTATTGTAGTTGAGATTTTAGCACAATTCTCCTTAGTCAACAAACTCGTTACCATGTAAACTCAAATACTGAACCATTGAGTCAAACGCCGTAATGCCGTGTGTGAGAACTTCAAGCGTCAATATAACTAAACCTTTACAATGACAATGACACAGAATGCATCAGAATGATCGTTAAAATGATTTGTATTCTGAAGGAACTTCGACAAATTGTAATAAAAAGAGTTTAGATTTAAATATATCTGCTGATGGATGAGTATAGTTTTTCTCTGCATTCGGGTAGTGACCACCGTGTAGTGGGTAGTGAAATACTAGACCAGCAAATAGTCCGTGAATAATAAATGCTTCCTTGCACTAAACCGTAATGGCCAACGGTTAGCAGCTAAGGCATAGGTGGTTACGATTTTAGCAACTGAAACTTAGATGATGGAAAGCCCTCAACACAAATTTTTAACAACTAACTCACTGTGTAAAATCAGTAAGATACATCTTAATTATTATGATGCCAGTTTCTAGCCTTGTAGCCATCCTTGGAGTAGAAGAATTATTTTAATGTGTTGGCAATTATGATGTTACGTTGTGAGAGACATTGAAGAGTGATGGAATGATGATGATTAAGTTTATGAGGCCAAGGGGGCGAACCTCAAAAATAAAATTAAAAATAAAACCTCCCTCGAGCCACTTTGTTTGTGCCAAATTGTTTGACATGGAACTATTTGATGTCCCGCTTCCTTTATTTCCTCTAAATCATTCCGAAGCAAGACTTTCAAAATCAACTACACAACGCATGTACAGCTGTCGTCTCATTTCTGTCCTCGGGCTGGCGTTGATCATCTCGAATCGCACTTTGATCCAAAATGCTTCCGGCTGTAAAATATTTGTAAGTGCACTTTGATAAGGTTCTTAAAAGAGAATACGAAGTATACTAATATCATTTACTGTTCACGTTCCTTACCTAGTAAAATATATGAACACGTCCTGGGTAGAGGCACCTCCGAGAATCTAAAAACAACGATTTTTCATTGATAAATGAAGTTTTCGTCAGTCTCAGCGTTGAAATGGAATATTTAGATGGGAGAATTGGATCACTGGTCTGCCTCTCACCAACCAAGACCAAAGGCAATTTCAATCCAATTCTGTCTAGTTCAATATGTGAATGTGCACAGTCGATGTCAATATCGCATATATCGCGCTACCTCGATCGTAGTGCTCTCTGGTTCCGCACAGTTCGTGTACAGTAAGGCTTGGTGGAGCGATTTAAAAAACGTCAAGTGGTAATTTCCATGCTCTGACATTTCAAAAATCCATGTTTGAATTTTTTAATCAAAGAGCAAAATGATTTTCGAATGATCGCACAACGTGAATTATTAGTTGCGTTCCGTTGTAATTTACCGTTGCTCGTGGACGACTACGATATCACGAAATAGCAGCAGTAAATCCACGCACACAAATTGGAAGGCTGAATGTTTAGTGTTAGAAAATTCAAGGCGGAAATGAATAGTTTCATATTATTGCTTTTGATTTTCAGCCTGATAACTGATCTTGTTAGGCCTAGTTGCTTATCGAATTATTCTGAGGAGACACAATTACAATAGCGAATATGAAATTAACTCTAGTGACAAATTGAATATGAAATTAACCCTACTAACAAATGCAATGTATAGTTCTTTGGAGCCAAATATAAAAAAGTTATTCAAATTATGTTTTTCAAGCCATTGATCAAACCAAAATGACTTTAACACAGGTCTTTTAAAAGTCTGTGGAAATAAAATATGGAAATATTAGTTGCCTTAATCTACAGGTAACTAATTAAGTAACGTGCTCACGTGCAAAAGATGGGACCGCATTTTTTAAATGTTATTCTACGTGTAAATTATTGTTATGATATTTAATTTTAAACAAGAAAATATATTAATTTAATTTCTTTTTCAGGTAAGAATACTGAGCGGGAGCCACCTTCTACGTACATCTTTACTCTGTATTTCACTTGCATGTAAGTTACGGAAATGAATGATATTGAATATTGTATACAGGCCAAATATTTTCATCAGCAGAAAAGAAAACTATTTTGAGTTTTTGCAGATTTGTATGTCTTCGTACCTTCACATCAGTAAACATTGTCAAAATGAGCAAAACATTATGCACGGTCGGTAGGCAAATACTAATGACAAAAGTAGACGTGACAAAACATGAATAAGGCACATGGGAAGTGAACTGATGATCTTTGAGGGAAAATGGAATAAACAGTCTCGCAGAAATTGTTATCCTGAATTCTTCTACATTCTTTTTAAGTAACCTATAGAATGTACGTAATATATACAAGAATCATATTTGTCAGGGTAAAAGAAACATTCCATTTTTTAAATTTAATTTTACGAGCATATTCGTATTTAATAATACGCACGTAAAATGAAGATGCACCGGCAGTAAGATGTTCTCCTATAATAGATACATTTTTGAAAACTGAAACTGCCTTATACGTCTTCAAATACTGTAGGCGGCACTTGTGTGCTTGGTGTGGCCAAGTCATTCAGAACGTGCTAATGGATTAATGAGCTACCTCGTGTCAATGACTATCGTTTCTACTGCCCGTTGAAATTGCCCTAACATTCTTTGCAAGTAACTGAGGATGTCATACGTAACACGTAGTGGCACGTGTGTGCTTGGTGAGGCTGAGCGTCATTCGGAGCGTGCTAATGGGTTGAGCGTTCGTCGGCGGAGGTGGTGTCGGCAGTCGAGCGGCGCGGCGGCTGCAGCTGACGGTGGGGCGGGGCGGCCGGCTGCGAGGACCGGCGGGGGTGGGGGCGGGGTGCGTGGGTCGTGCGTGGCGGTCGCGGGCAGCTGGCTGCCGCCGCAGCCGCAGCCGCCGCCTCGGGGGCGTCATAATCGCCAATCAGCGCCTCGTTGCGTTAACTCGCGTGGCGCAGGCGTAGGCGGCGGCCGCGAGGTCCGCTCGCGTGACCTCCGGCGAGGACGGCCGCGCCCCCGCCCCCACTCCACCCCCGCCCTCGAGGGCGAGCGTCACCGGCTTGGTCCACGCGGTCAGGGTCAGGGGAAATGGAATGGAGGCTCCGCGACGTCTGCTACGTTTCATTATTCACTCCCTAAGAGAACACAAACTATTTTACCGTTCACTCACTCTACCGTGTGCCTCGCCTCGGCCGGACGAACAAGCCACAGAGGGCAATCCGGGGTGCTCCGAAGTCCTGCTGTCGAGTTTTGTGTTTATCTTGGCGATCCCGGCACTAAGGAGAAGGAAGGACAGCTGTTCCATTAGTTTCTTGATTTTTATTAAGTCTTTTTTATCTCCTAGTTGGTACCTAACATCCTACCCTGAAACATTCAGAACATCCAGTTGGCTATATACAACTGTTTCCTTTGGGGACGGCGGCCTTCGCTGCGTCGGCCCTATTGCAGAGAAAGGCCGTATAGGCCACCTTCCCCACAAGCGACAGTTGCAAGGGCTGTTTCAGGAAATATTGCAAGTTTAATTTAAAATCACATGTTAGAAAGTATAAAATTATACTGAAAATATTATCAAAATATTAACAAATGTTACATCATTGCATTCCTCTTTTTATGATCTACTTATTGCTAGTGAGAAAAATATGTGGTTCCATTTAAACAATAAAAACAGCGTAATTAAATTTCTCGAAAACTTAAAATATTTCAGCCAATTTATGTACAGCATATTACTTCCCCCATGATTGTATTGTTGAGCAAAAACTGCATTTCGATATAGTGAACCGTTTAGAAGTTATGGAGGTGGCCCATAGTTGGTGGGATTCCATGAATGTCCCTACATAATATTTTTTAAAATTTTAATAGAGAATATAATGAAATTGTTAAAAAAAATTATTCTAGGAAGCGTGCCTAGGAATCCAACGTTTATACGTGCTATACTTAAGTTTTTCTAAGATTGTCATAAAATGTAAGTGTTTCCAATACATCATAAGCTTTATTTGCCCGTGAAGGCGGGTCATTTGAAACGCTGGTTGTCCTTGATCAGTATGTTCTTAATTTAAACTATGTTTGAATTTTTAGTTGTCCCTTTGACACGTGTAAATAATTTTAAATACCGAATTCAAGATGTTTATCTTCTCCCTCTGTTTAAGCATTTACAAGGGCCGCGTGGTACGAGGAGGTTGAACTGACCGCTCAGTATTGTTTCATTCTGACTGCATTTATGCAAAATATCAATTGTGGGGATCAAGTGAGTTTAATTTTAGGAGTGTCAGTGATGTTCTAGACATCACAATCTTCCTAATGCCGGTGATGTTGTAGACATTACAACATTTCCCTTTTTTATTTTCCCTTTCTTCCTCTGCAGTTATTTTAGCATTAGATGATTTTTGGGATAATTTGTGTTGGATTTGGTGAATTGATTTTTTCAAGATGATATAAAATATGGATGATTAAAAGAACAAAATAGTTTTAGTATTTATAAAGAAATATTTGAAACACAACGATCTTTTGTAAAAGACATTAAGAAATTTAAACACATCTCTAAACGTATAAACTCGTCTGGCACTTATGCGACTGAAGGGGCAGAGTTTTACTTTACATATCGCTTGTCTTGAAACAACCTTTATGAATTTTTTGACAGAGGTTTTTTTGTGTGTGTGTGGTGTCGCTTTTATTGTGCACCGACAATATTTTAACCAATTTTTTTCATCTTTCTGCATTGATGAGACTGACCACTTCGTAAGAAAATGTTCGCAACAGCTTTTAATTCCCGTCTTCTGCAAAACTATTTTACGTAATTTGTTTGAATATCTAATTATATTTTCTTACAAATGATTTTATAAAAAAGTTCAATAAAGTCAGTCTACTGTTAATTCATTCTCCTGCATAAAATATTGCTAATTATGAACTTATTCAGGTTCCTAATTAAAATAGAAAATTTAATGAGCATGTAATTGCTTATTTCAATTATTCTTTGTCGTGGAGTTAACCACTGCCCAGGGCGACGGTTCTGTCTTCCCATTTCTGGCAGATTACCTAACTACCTCAAATTCGTGTACCATATTTCCATACAATATGGACAAAGTTTTGTTCTGAACCGTAATACCAACTTTTTGACAGGGCATTTGGCAAACTTTTGAGGCTTATGAAAAAGTTGGAAGAGATTCTTTGTGCGGATAAAAAGCGAAGGGTAGCGCTCGGCGCGTGATGTCTCCGATGCGGCTGCTCCTCGTAAAAAAGGAGCGTCGCTCCGGCCTCGCACCTGCCCCCGGCGGCGCCAGGACACGCTCCTCCTCGCCCCTCCCTCCGCCCGCCATCCCTCACCAGCCCTGCTCCTTCTCCTCCCCTCTTGTCTTCCATCTCCGCCGCGACACGCACCTCCTCCTCCCTCCCTCTCGTCAGCCATCCCTCACCATCCCTGCTCCCTCTTCTCCCCTCCGCCACCACACATACCACCTCCTCCGTCCCAAACATCCCGCCATACCTCACCATCCCTTCTCCTTCTCCTCCCCTCTTGTCTTCCACCTCCCGCTCGAGACGCACCTCCTTCTCCCTCCCACCCCGCCCGCCATCCCTCACCCTCCCTGCTCCCTCACCCCTCTTGTCTTCCACCCCCGCCGCGACACGCACCTTCCTCCTCCCTCCCCTCTCGTCCACCATCGCTCACCATCCCTGCTCCCTCTTCTCCCCTCCGCCGCCACACACACCTCCTCCTCCCTCCCAAACATCCCGCCATCCCTCACCATTCCCGCTCCCTCTCCCCCTCTTGTCTTCCACCCCGCCGCGACACGCACCTCCTCCTCCCTCCCCCCTCGACCACCATCGCTCACCATTCCTGCTCCCTGTCCTCCCCCCCTCTTGTCTTCCACCTCCGTGGCCCTCTCGCCATTATATCTCGCAGACGGCACCGCCATTGCTTCCATCGCATTCATCTACCGTGTCGCTTCCAACCCAGTCTCTGCTGCCTTTCTCGACACATTTGCATCCTCTCGGACCATCCTTGTTCTCTTCGCCGCCTCATTACAGTTTCTGCGCTGCTGAACACGCAGTACTTGCGTTACATACGTTATTCTTCATCAATGTTTTTGTTATATATTTCCTAATGATTCTTATTTTCCTTTCTTAATCCAAATATATATCCCTCTGTTCTGTGTAGTATCCTGCCCCATTAGTTCTTTCCTGGTGTTCTGTAGCATTGACCCCGTTGCTGCCCCGACCGCTGCCGCTACTCCATCTGTCTTCTTGCCCTTGCTCCTTCGCAGCGCTCGCAAACAGGCCAAAAGCCTCGGGAACTTGTAGCGCCTACTCCATCAGGGTCCCGTCGCTTTGTCCTCATTCTGGTCCGGACACTCTCTTTTACCTCCGGTCACTTCTCTTTCGCCTTTGCCATCTAACTCTTAATCTCTAGTTACAAATAACGTTAGCCGGTTTAATACTAATAAATGACACTTGGGAAAAAAACACATATTGGCTGGAACGCATTTTCTGTAATGTTGATTCCTGAATATGGAGTACAGATAATGACAGTTTCTTTTATAAAATTAAATGACTATTCCGAAGAGAGTATGCTGTATATTCCGGCAAACATGCTAATGTTATTATTCGTGCGGAAAATGTATTGACGTGCGCTATCTAATCTTAATAATATTCTTTTAATATTTTAATACATTAAATTCGTAAATTTTTCTCTTTTGTTGAATGGAATTTCTCTATGAATGTTGAATTTTTTGTATCCACAATTCATTATTTTATCAACGGAATCGAATGAACGCAGCTCATGTCTACCCCAACCTACGAATTCAATTTAATGTGAATCAGATACACAGTTGATTTTTAGTTTCCAATTCGAATAAGTATCATTGGTATTTGATGGCAATCATCGGCCGAACGAGAACATTTATTTAAAGTGGTGCTGCAAAAGGAAATAGGGTAATGGTTATGTGAAATTAATAATTACCGCCATCGCTTTCGCCGGCCTGCCTCCCCGCCGCGTCGGGTCGGGTGTGGCGCGGCGGGCGGGCTGCTGGGCCGCGTGGCTTCGTGCCAAGGGTCAACAGGTTGCCGCGCTGCAGTGCGGCGCCGCGCCACGCCGCGCCGCGCCGTTCGCTCCGGGGCGAGTTCGTTCGTCGGCCGCCCTCCTTGCTTCCCACCTTCTCTCCCTTCCTCGCCACCTCGTCTGTTTCGCGCGGGCGAGCGGCGCAGTGTCCCTCCCGCTAGATTACGCGCATTCGTCTTTCCCGGAGGAAAGGTTCTGCGCCTTCCGCGGCGCTGCGGATGGAAACGACGGCCCGGCCTCCGCGCCAGGTAGCCGCGCTGCACCGCACTTGCAGCTTCGCAACCGGCCAAGGCGAAGAAGGGTTTTACTTTGTTTTCACTTCCTACCACAATTAAGAACAATTCAGGAACTGGCAAAAAATTCCTACAACAGTTGTGTTGTCGAGCACCCCAGTAAAAATTGCCGTCGTATTTAATTTTCCACACAACTATGAACTGAAGAGAATAATTGTATATGATGGGGAAAATATACTTACCGCAATGAATAATGAAGAATATTTTAAATAATGCTTAGTGTTTTTGTGCAAAATAAAAGACAATTTTATTTTCAAAATCTCTTAACTGTTCCTGGTATGCATGTTCATGCGAACATCAGTAAAATATGAATGCATGTAGAGGTATTCCCTATAAAGAAAAGTATTATAATTTATTTTGTAGATAAGATAAAATACATTCCTTCCATAATACAAAACGGGAGCAAATCTTGCTAGGACGCGCCAGAAGCGACCTGAACTATGATCTATTCAGCATGCACTTTAAGTGCGTGTATACATGTATATACGCTAAACTCTTTTGCCATTTTACGTTAGGATCTAACATTAAATACTTCTATCTCTTAGCATTGCGAATGAAGTAGATCTTGTAATGATAAGTTTGCATCGACGGAGTAGCTTCGATTCAACACTGTAATTTTAGAAGAATTGTTTCCTTTCTTATCTTTTTTAAATTATCTATTTCCAGATATTTCTATCTACATCATACATACTATATGTACCTCTGAGTTTTGTTTTCTCTATTTCTTCTAGCATTAATATTTAGAATCTTGCGCGGGCAACAGTAACAGAGTGTGGAGACAATCTGCAAATACTGTTCGAAGGGTCCAATTGCAAGTCTCAAATATGCATGTTTGTTCTTTGTTTCTCGTGTCTTTCTTGTTTTGTTTTTAAAACTTACATAACCAGATCAGTGGGATTGCCACATTAAAACTGAGTGTTAGTTTTATGTATTAATAGAGTACATTGTATAGATGCTCTTTAGTGACCCGGAGGCCCAAGAAACTTCAACTGAGCAGCCATCATATCCCCTATTTCTGAGTAAGGACATCCCCACTGAGTACATCTACAGAAGAGATATAGAGTGCGAGGTCAGGTAATTATTTCTTTAGGTTATGGGGTTGGAACAGATATTTTGGGAGACGAGATTTAATTCTTGTGAGAGCAAAGCTATGTTTTACCGAGATTAAAGTGGCTGGGGCAAGGGGCAGTTTCGAGCTTAGTAAAGAATTTGGATGACAGTAAGGAAATGTAAGTTAGTAATTGGTTCAATGTCCAGTTCAGTATGAACTTGTATATTAGCTATATAGCCAAGGGTGCATGGTAATTGTGCGTAGTATTTTGTTTTGGGAGGTTTGCAGTGGCAACGGACGGAAGCGGTACTCCCCACCCTCAATAGAGGTTGCGTAAGGTACCGAGGGTCTTAGGATCATTGTTTAATAATAGAGAAGCAAAGTATTGTATAGTTTTAGAAATGATTTTCTATTAATTAGCGAATTTCATTTGCAGTGAAGCTAACTCTTATTTAGATAATGAATAATGTGAGGCTTCCATGTGAGACGAGAATCCAGGAGGACTGCCTAGGAATTTAATTGATTTATTCGAGGGCCTATGTTTCGTCGGTCGGAGTAATTATTTGTGATTAAAGGAGGAGGGTTATCTTTCTGGTTGATTGTTGATGTTTGTTGGAATGGGATGATTTGACATTAGTGCCATATTGTTTAATTATTCATTACGAGAATGTGAAAGTCTTATAATGCTGATGTACTTACTATTCTACCTAATAATATTGGTGAAATAGCTTTGTAAGTATCATAATTGAATAAAGAGTTAAGATAGATGAATAATTTATGTGTAAATAATTTTGCAGTTTTTAGTAAGTAAATAGAATGTGATTATTTTGGCAGCTGTAACTAATATCATAGGTGTTCCTGTTCTCATTCCCGTGGAATTAGCAAGAGAGTTAATAAATGGTTTCAGGACCATCGTCAACATGTTCAGGGTAAAAAGCGTGAACTATAAAAATTCTCAATAATTGTAATAATAAACAAAATATTATTATTATTATTATTATTATTATTATTATTTTCTTCATATTTTATCCTTGAGATGAGAAATGGTTTGCATGAGATGTGAAAAGAGCTGAGGGGAAGGAGGTTCGATTTGATCTGAATTAAAATTAATTGAGTATTCAGCTCTCCGAAGAGGGTCGAGGATGAGCATCTCCTACAATTCGCGGCCCCAGAGTTAAAAAAGTAGGTCAAAGTCTTAAACTACTGTGTTTTTACTTAACAGAGAAGAAAGAAACGCAGTCTCTTCTAAATGAATCCTCATTTAAAAAAAGTACTACAGCTAAACCGCTGAGGTTGAAGAGCTTCTTGAAAATTTGGCAACGGAGTTTGTCCGAGGTTCACGGCTTATCATGTAGCGGTGGACGTTTGTTCGGTTTCTCTCAGTCGATTTAAATCGAACGACAAACCGTTGTGCCCTTCTGGGTCGCGGCCTTCTCTATTTTCCCCTTATCTTTCCCGGCAGACGCACAGCCGCTCACAAATCATGCAGTAGACCTAATCCTCTCGCCACCATGTAAGGGCGATATTCCGGTCCTTGCTGGAACACGGGTAAATAAATAAACCCGGATTTTGGAAAACGCCACAAAAAAGCGCTCGGTCGTAAACGCGTAATTCAGTCCGCTGCTGTGGACCCAGCGGGGTAATCCGGGGCGCTCCGCGGCCGCGGCGAGTCATCCCTTCAGGCCGGCGGCGCGGCGCGGGCGGCGCAAGGGGGGGGAGGGGGCGGGGCCGAGCGAGGTCGGGGCAAGGACGACGGCGGTGGCGGCCGCGCGGGTGGAGATGCGCGAGGCGGGGGCGTGTGCGCAGCAAAGAAGAGGGCGGGGTGGAGGCGGGGACGAGGGTGACTGCACGGGGGGGAGATGGTTTGCGATGGGACGGGTGGGGGCGTGTGCGAGGCAATCAAGAGGGCGGGGTAGGTCTGGGTGGAGGTGGTCGCGGGGACGGTGGCAAAGTCGAGAACGATGGGAGGTGGATGCGGGAGGGGTGAGTCCGAGGCAGGTACGGGGGCGAGACCGGCAGGTTTGGTGGCGAGGACAGTGGTAAGGTTGATGGGTGGAGGCAGTGAAGGTGGTGGTGGTGACGGGTGCGGCGGGGCCGTGGCAAGTACGAGTGCGGGGCGGGGAGCAGGCAGGGCAACGCCAACTGCTGCGACAAGGCAGGCACTGCGAGTGAGCGGAGACGGCGGCGGCGGGGCCGCTCGCAGGAAGCACTCTGGTGCATCGGCGGTCCGGAACCAGCGAAGGGTTGAGCGGTGAGGGCAAAGAATAGGAGGAATGCGAGAGAATTGAATCATTAAACACGAATAGGATGGAGCAAAGGAGGCAAAATTATAGGCAATGTGAATGGTGCGGAGAAGCAGAGAAAATAAGGACGGGCACTTCAATAAGGAAGAATGCTTTTCGATAGTGTCAGAGTACACGAGGAAATAAGGCAATCCGAGGTACGGTGCGGTGAAAGGGGAAAGCATGTTAGAGGCGAGATTGGAGGTGGATGTGGGAATGGAGAGGGTTAGGAGAACAGCGTCTAGGCAGCGAAAGAGAGAGTTGAACATTGAAAGCAGAGGGGGGCGGAGACCAAGAAGACAACGGAGGATATGAGGGAGACAATGGAACGCGGCTGAAAGAGACGCCGGGCAGTGGCAGGGTAGGTGGCGCGCGCGTGTGGGAGGGCGGCGGCCGTCGCCGGCGGAGGGGGAGGGGGGGAGGGGAGGGTGGGGTGGCAGGCGCCGCTGACGCGGTGGCCCGGAGTCCGCGCGGGGGTGGCAGAGGATAAAGCGCTTTTGTCCGCGACTCGGCGCCGCTCATATTACTGTGTTTGGGGGCGGCCGCGCGAGCGCCGGGCCCTTGCGCGTTATTAAATTTCGAGGACGTTGCGGCGGCGGCGGCGGGGGCGGGGCAGGAGGAGGGAATTATAGACGCGGCTGGCGCGAGACACTGGGGTGGTGCCCATGCGTCGGACGGCGGCGGCGTGGCGCGGCGCGGCGGCTGAAAGCCTCCGGTGAAGGATTGCGCGGGGGCGGATATTTTAGGAAGCAGCTTTCGGCCCTGTGATAGAACCACAGCTGTGAATTCGTGATTACCAACAATCGCACTGCAAATTTTCCCATTTTGCAATTCATTCTTCGTTTCCTATTGTTCCATATTGTGTGTAAGCGGAATAATGAACGGAATAATGAATTACCAGAGCAAATATATTTATATTTGGAAATACAGTTGCACTCTAATCATATGCGATAAAAATATTCTTGCGTAAAAATATTCGCGTTTCGTGAATCCAATTTCAGTTGTTTGTATACACTTCATGAATATTCCAAGTTGGTAAAAAGCCGTTTTGAGCGGGGTGTTCATACATGTGTAACGAACGTTTGTTATTGCTGTGTGGTACACCTTTCAGCGTCGAAACATGTAAGATGATGGCCGAAGTTATTTAAAACGCAAATGCTATTTTTATTTGTGCAGTTTTATTTCTTATTTGTAGTGAACTTCTACTCGAATTTTTGTGGTAGATCAAGGATTTTCATTCCATGGGGATGAATTTTACATATCTTTATTGTCCTACCTACATTTACATACTGTTTAAATTTGATGATGCGCATCTGTAATATTTATAATGTTTGAACATAACTGTTTAATAGTGCAAATAACATAAAGATAAGTAATACATTGTTGTGAGAAAGGTGGCAGAGAACTTTGTGACTTAGCTTTAGTGTTATCGTCTTTGAGCAAATACAACTGTGTTGACGTTCTAATGGCTTGCCTCCATTCCTCCAGAACTTTGTTTGCTTCTCGGAGAGTTTACAAGTCGGGCGCAAGTAGGTGACCTAGAGATGCGATACTGGAGACGAGGTGTGCGTAGTCGCATGGCGTACTTGTGACGAAGTTTGCTAATAAAGTTGCCAGATACTGAGATTATGGTTATACAGAAAGGTCAGTGAAGATCGGTCAATGTTTTCTCCTAGCTGGAGATAAAAATCCGCATCTAATGATGAATTGTTTGAAGTTTAGGTAATCTCCGTGATAAGAAAAACTACGAATGGAAAATCAATGTCATTGGACAAAAAAATTAGGTGAGGTATACAGAAAATCCCGAGGGTACGCATTCAATCACGTACTTTTGGTATAACATTTTTATTTCTCGAAGTGCACCAAAGTATCTCAGGGCAGATTGCGAATTCTCGATAGTTCGATTCAGAATGCTTCCATAGAGATTGCGAACAATTTGAAATTCCATTAAATGGTAAGCCGATTCTTATTACTATGTGTATTGCGAAGACAACAGAACTGCCCAGCACGAATAAATGGGAATCATGCGAAGAGAAAAGTTTTTGCCTTGTTACTACGACATTGAAGATAACAGAAAACAACTGCATAATTTCGCAATCCACATAAAGTAATAATTGTTTCTTTTTTGCCTTCTCCAGTGTTTGAGCTAAATCCTGGGCATGATATCTGCGTTCATTGATCAGATATCTGGTATTTCTTGAGCAAATTTGGATTGATGAATGATGTTTCATTTGCTATATTCTACGATGTGATTTGTTTTTGACAATCCCAACGTGAATATATCCACACCCTACCTGGAATTTAGAGCCTTCCTAGCACAAAATTGTTGACATACGCGAGCTATTCTAGAATTCTCTTTGTTTAGGTAACATTAATTCTGGAATGAATTAATTGTAACACCATCTGTGAAAAACAACTTTCACAAAACCGCTTATGTCAAATTGTTTAAAAACAATATTAATTTTCAGAAGAAAAAGTAAGGAGTTTCTTAAAGGAAATTCGTGTGAGATTCCAATGTAATTGCAAATTCTCACACTAACATCGCAAAATTCACGTAACATTTAGTTCCTTTGTCATATCAAATTTATTATGATAGCCATAGGCGTGCGCAACGGAGGAAACAGAGGGCCGTAGTCCTTCCTCAGAAATTCTAAAGTGGCCTATTAGCCCTACGTAATAAAACATTTTATTTCCGTAAATATGTTTAATTCCTTATTTTCTCCTATTTAAGCCGATACTATAGAGCATTCATACTCATTAATGAGAGAAGAGGTTCTCCAAACCATCTTTCAACCTCGTAAATCGTACAACATAAAATCCATAATTATATTGATTAACTTTATCATTTATCATTTTTCATAACTTTATCATATCATTTATCATATAACTTTATCATTTTTCAAACTCCTTGTAGTAAGTTATATTGCTTTTTCCTACTAAAATGCAACATACGTAAATAAAAAATGTTTAATGGAAAAAAGGGCCTAGAGGAAATCAGAAATATAGTCACCCTTCTCTTGTTTTGGGCTCCGCACGCCTACGATGGGAGCTGTTTGCGTTCTCCATTATCTCGCAATGCGCGCAGGTTTTCTCGCGCTGCGGACGTTTAAACGCCTGAGCCGTCTGGCAGAGGAGGCACGTGCGCGAATAGGGAACAGCGCTACGGGCGTAGAGCCGGGAATCTGTGGACCCCGAGCGCGGGCCACCGCCGTCGCCGCCGCCGTCGCCGCCGCCGCCGCCGCCGCCGCCGCCGCCGCCGCCACCCCCGCCGCCGCCGCCGCCGCCGCCACCGCCGCCGCCGCCGCCGCCACCGCCGCTACCCCCCGCCACCGCCGCCGCCGCCACCGCCGCCGCCGCCTCCACCGCCTCCACCGCCTCCATCGCCACCGCCGCCGCCGCCACCGCCGCCACCCCCGCCGCCGCCGCCACCTCCCGCCACCGCCACCGCCGCCGCCACCCCCGCAGCCGCCGCCGCCACCGCCACCGCCGCCGCCGCCTCCACCGCCTCCACCGCCTCCATCGCCACCGCCGCCGCCGCCACCGCCGCCACCCCCGCCGCCGCCGCCACCTCCGCCACCGCCACCGCCACCGCCGCCGCCACCCCCGCAGCCGCCGCCGCCGCCGCCGCCACCGCCGCCGCCGCCTCCACCGCCTCCATCGCCACCGCCGCCGCCGCCGCCGCCGCCGCCGCCGCCGCCGCCGACGCCGCCACCGCCACCGCCACCGCCGCCACTGCCACTACCGCCACCGCCACCACCAACGCTGCCACCGGCACGCGCGTCGAGAGGCTGTCGCTGTCAACGAGGCCCACTCTGCGTCCCCTCCTCTCCACCCTTTCCCCGCCTCAGCCCGCTGCGCTGCTGCGATCGATCCCCGCCAATCCGGAAGAGCAGAAGGGCGGCTGGCGGCTGCGGCGGGCGGGCGCGGAGGAGCGGCGGCGCGTGCTGCGGAGGCGGGGTGCAGGCCCTCCAGGCGAAGGACGTGCGGCACTGGTGAAGGAGGCTCTGGTGGCCACCGCAGGCCCCAATTACTCATTAGGAGCGCTGCGACTGGCAGTATATTCCGACTGTCGGATCCCCCCACCCATCCAAAATAACATTTTAAACGAATTGATTTGTGAGTAATTAAACACGTTAATTAGATTCTCAGAATGAAATTTATTGAGTTAGTTTATGCCAACAGGAAATAGAATTTCAATCGGTTGAATTTTCGAATTTGTAATAAATATTTCTAGGTCATGGAAAAAAAATACATGTTTGGAGTGCTTATATCGCGTTTTGTGACTAAACAGACTGAATGTAGACACGCCCGCGACGGAGTTCAATATAATTGCGTTGACGTGGGTAACGGTTGACAGGAACGGCGGTGAATGTTAATGTCGATGGCTGTTGCGGTTGTGATTCTGGTGAAAGTGGCAGAAGCAATTTCGCTGGGACCGGAGATATGCCTGGTCGAACTACAGCAGCTCAGCGGGGACTGGATGAGGGACTATGGCCGTGAATGGGCTCAGTGGGAACTGTAGTGGCGCGGGAGGGACTTGGTCGATGCGGCTGCGCTCGGAGCAAAGGGCCCAAAAAGCGTGCACAGAGAAGATAATTTCATTTTTAACTGCAATCGTTTGTGGTGAGAGTAGAATAATATTTCAAACACTATCCGCAAAGAGGCAAAATAAATTGCTACTCATTTAAAATACGTAAAATAGGGCACTACAAAAGAGGAGAAATATATTTACTCCCTTATTATTAATTCTAATGGAGGGAAAGGTCCGGTTAGCAACATAACTATTCCTGAACACGATTTTATGTTTGTGGTATACTGTATCCAACGATGAATTTAAAGATATCTAGGTATTATTAACACGTTCTGTTTACGTCAGGTTCGGAGGAAGACTTCCTTGGTAGTAGTCGACGCTTGTTGTGCTGCACATAAGATGCGCGGTAAGAGCCAATGCTTCCAACGCATCCAAATAATTATCTCTTGAGTGCAAAATAACCCCGAAGGTAAGAATTCGTTATGAAGAACGTACGTCGGTCCAAACATTGGCATCATTGCCGGGAGAGTAAAGTTTAGTGAATAGCGAAGATAAACGTCGTATTTGCCAATTCCATGAAGTACGATACCCGTAACATCTAATATTTTCTGGGAAAGCGCTTACTAAGAAATGCTTAAAGAAAGGGTACGAGATCTTTTCGCGGAATTTACCCCATTGGGCTTGAGGTCAGGGCCGCGTGGATAGCGAAGCCTGCAGTGGCGAGGTCATGCGTTCCGCTTCACTCCACCCACCACGCCCCTCACCCGCACCACCTGAGCCTCTGCCCCATCCTGTCTAAACACCTCTCTGCGACTTTCCGTCTCGCCCCGTCCCTCCTCGCCCCGCACCGCCCCACCGCCCCGCCTTCCCCTCTCCCTCCGCCCCACACCTCCCCTCCCTCTTCCTGCCTCGCCCCGCCTCGTCACGCCCCGTGCCATCTGCCCCGACCCGTCCTGCTCCGCCCTCTCCGCCCCGCTCCATCCCGTCCCGTCCCGTCCCATTCCGTTCCGCCCCGCCCCGCCTCGTCTCGTCCTGGTCCTGCCCTGCCCGGCCCCGTCCCGTCCCTTCCCGTCCCGCCCCGCCGCCCTGCTCCTCCCCGCCCCGCTAACCTGCTCCGCCCCGCCCCGCCCCGCCCCGCCTCCGCCTGGCCCCGCCCCACCCTGCCCCGCCCCACCCCCGCATCCGCCGCTGCCTCGCCCCTCCCCCGCCTCCGCCCCGCCCCGCCCCCGCCTCCGCCCCGACCTCGCCCGGCTCCGCCCCCCGTTCAGCTCCGCCTCTCCCCGCCCCGCCCCGCCACGCCCCGCCCCGCCTCGCCCCGTCCCGCATTGCCCAGCCTCGCCCCACCCCGCCCCGGCCCCGGCGACGGAGGGCGCGGAAGGGCGGTGCCCCGGGCGCCGGCGCTGCGTGACGCGGCCTTCCGGCGCGACAGGCTTCTGCGCTCTACGGCGCAGCGCGGCGCGCGAAGCCCCGGGGCGGCGCTCGTTCCGCGCGTCCATCACGCGGCGCCCTCCCGGCCTCTGCCACGGGCTTTGGGCCCCGCGCGTACACGTCGCCCTCGCCCTTGCCCTTGCTCCCCGCCCCCGCCCTCGCCACAGGGCAGAGTGGCGCCTGTGATTAGAGCAAAAGCGCCGTGTTGTACTCGCTTCACGCCCCGGCACACGCCGCTCAGCGGGGGCTGAGATTGAGAGCGTTGGCCACGTTTACGCTCCCTCACTGTACTGTTGACGCTTTTCCTTTGCATTTATGCCAAAATATTGTGGTTCTCCTAAAAGTATGTATTGTAATATGTGAATAGTATAAATTTTCGAGTGAAAGTAAAATGCTTCTTTTCTTGTCTATTACACTTAATTTGTTAAAACCAAAAGATTACAGGTTGGGTGTGGTTGGTATGTTACATATTTTCTTTATTCGGGCCAGTGAATGATTTTTTGACAGGATCTGAAAGCGTTGAGCGTCGCTGAAGACTGCCTTGCCCTGCGAAATGTATTGTTCCGCCAGCCGGATGAGGCCGAGCGGCCTGCTGGGCTCGAAGTATTAGTTGAGTGCTTGCACTTTCTGATTAGGGGTAGTTTCACGAATGATTTGCATTGTTCCCATATTGTTACTAAAATGAATATTGTAAAAATCTCTACAAATAATGTCGAAAAGCAAATTAGAATATGTATGCGTGAGATTTATGCCATCATACGAATGTAAACGCCAAGTCCAAAAACAGCCGAATTTCAAAGAGCCGCCTGTTTACTTTAATCATAAACTCGCTATAAGCTAAATTTTAATCAAAGAATTGTAAATAAAATGTATTAAAAGGGAAATTCCGAAGTGTGTTTCTGGCTAAATACTTCAGTTTCATGCGAACATTCTCGAGTTGATGGAATGAAGAAAAAAAGGAAGTGCCTACTGCCTAGCACACGTTAGCCAACATTTGAGAAAAAGCGCAAATCATTTGTTCGAGTTTCTCTCCGACCATTGCCCAAAACTTAGAGACTTAGTGACAAAGTAGGCATGAATGAATGTCAATACAACCGGTCACACGACTGAACAGAGTAAACACATACACGCCTCGGTGGGAAGGCGAGTTATAATATAGCTCTGAGCTGCACGTTTGCCCTCTTGTCTTCGGTGTAAGCGACATTTAAGGACTTTGCTTTCGCCTGACCCGAATTCTGAGGATCGTGTTAGAGCTCAGTGTCGAGATATCCTGATTGTGATGTAGTGGATAACTGGGTTCTGCTAAAAAAATCTCTATAAAAATGAATAGCCTCGAAGAATAGGAACAAGAGTCTAAAAGTTGAAAAAATAAACTACTACCGAAGTTAAAAAAAGACTTTGAAAGTTTAAAAACTACTTTATTGTTATGGTGAGAGGATAGAGATAGGCAAGCTCTATCAAGAGTAAGTTTCATTATAAATCATGATAAGACCTGGACGATGAAACTGAAAGGTGAGTAAGAAGAATAAAAAGCAATCTAAACTGTGATCGAAGGTGAACAGATCTCCGGGACGTGGAGCAGCCGTGCCACGGGCGCCAGGGGAGCGAAGTTCAGATGGCTGCCGCAGGTGCTGGGGGCGCTCGGCTCCGGTGACGAGCGCCGCAACATTTGTCAGCTGTCGCGTCGCTCTGGAGCTTCTTCCCAGATTCGCCCTTCACGACGAGCGAAATTTACGCAGAGTATGGAACTCAGTAGTAATTAGCCGACGAGGCGTGTCAGATTTCTGCTCTGTGAAACTAGGAAGTCCTTGGATGAGGTGTAACTGCTTAGTGCTTGTCATTAGAGGCACTGTGCTGTGCTTAGTCATGGAGTTGCACAGTTCATAGAAATGCTTTAATTGCAATATTCTTTCCCACCCTTTTAATTAATTTAAATTTTAATTAATTAAGTAATTTTCAAAATTTACAGCTGCATTTACAATTTTATTGCTTTTACTAGTTTGACAATTTGAACTACGGAACGAGATTCAGATTATAGAAAAATAAATGTAATTTATTTTAAAAAAATACGAATATAATAAATAATTTTATCCTGAAACAATATCATCTTGAAAGTAGCCAATAGTTACCTACTCAATTTTGTAAACCTTTTGAATAAGTCCTCAAATACGTCGATTCCAAGATATATACTTTTTAATTAGATGTCAAAATGTTATACAGATCACTACCCATCATAACTTTAAAGGGGTCAGTAAGAGTTTGTCAATACCCCAATTAGGAGGTTTTTCAATTCAGCATACCACGATGTTCTCTGAGCAACCTCCTTCCCTTCAACACAGTAACATAAGTTTTCATTTTCCCTTCAGATGGCATAATAACATAAGTGTATTTCTGGCTTTTCATTGATTTACACACCCACTAAACTTTAATTGAACTTCATCTCAAAACAGCATTAAAGTTATTAACATTTCCTTTCACTGACCCTTTCATAATTAATAATAATTGGTTCTCAACTAAAGTTATTTTTGCAAGGGATGGTTGCCCTTCGACATGTTTGCAGAATTCTAGAAATTATTTTCTCTTTGCAGTGTCTGTTCTCTTTTATAATTACAATCAATACACCACCCCGAGGGCACACGTGCATTACAGTAGCTCTCAACATAAGAAATCCCTGTTCTGTATATTATTTGAATTTATATATATTTCTCTCTCTGGGGTAACAAAATATTTTTAATTGTGATTGGTTCGCATATTTTATCTCTACAAATATAATTTATTGTTTTATTTTCTACGTAATTCTGGGAAAATTCTCCATCGACACAATTCATTTTAATGAGTATAAGATTAATTTTGCTCCCACGATGCCATAAGAACGTGAGTATTTCTGTGGAGATAAAATGTGAATTTGTGAGATGTATTTTATGGATTGTTTTTGTTACGTCAATGCCATTCTTGAACTGATTAATAGTGATGACAGAGTCATTTTATTTCGTTCTGCAATCATTTCCATTCTTCCATTCTCCCATTCGCCAATTCTAGTGCAACTCATTACAAGACATCTTCGTAAAAGTCCTCGTTTCAAGAGGCAAACAAATCAGAGAGGAAAGTTGCTAGACATTTCATTATTGGATTCACGTTGTCCTTGTTTACAGCAATGTAATATCTGCGAAACGACTTTCGAGAACAATTGAATTTTACATCCTCCACCGTTGACTTTAAAATCTCAAGTATTGTCTCTTGCCAACGACGAAGATTTGTTCCTTTGAACCTTTTCTCAAGACTATCACGAGTTGCTTTCTCCTCTGTTATTCCGCTGATTACGCCCTGGAGTGGAATGGCAGGCCTTGCAACGAGGCCGCAGCAATCGACCGCCACTGATCGAAATACCTCGTCCCCTTTAATATCGCTCTGGATGAATATCGCGCCGGAGGCGGCGGCGGCGGCGGCGGCTTGTAGGCGAAGTGGGCGGGCCTCTGCCACGGGAAGCGGCGCGGGCGCGGGGCGAGGACGGGGGCGGGGCAGGGGGCGGGGGCGGGGGCGGGGGCGGGTGAGGGTGAGGGTGAGGGTGAAGGGGCGGGGACTCGTGTTTGGCGCTTGCTCTGCCGCTCATCCCGGTGGCGTACCTGCGAGAAGGCGAGGAGTCGGCTGGGCTGGGCAGCGTGTTTTTATGGGCAGCGCCGCTCGGGGAGGTCAATAAAAAACAACTTAGAGGCCAATCTTGTTATTACGCTGCATTGCCATAGTCATTCCATCCCCTGCCCCATTCATGTATTACGCAACTCCAGGGCTGCCCCTCTGTCCCTAGGACCCACGTAATTGATCCACTGGTACCTTTAATCAGCGAAGGCCTTGAAACGTCCTGTCTTCGCCTCCACTACCGCCATCGCCATTGACATCTCCTTTGCCAAACTCTCGAGCTCGTCCCTAGTTCCCAAGCATCCTGCCTCCGACTGATCAACACCCCCATCAACTGCTCTCCCCTTGCTTCCGCCGCGTCGTTTTTAAAGGGCGGTTAACATCAAGAGCTGCGCCACTCGCTCGCTCAAAGCCTCAAAGGCCGCGCGCATTTCGCCTGGCGCCGTGGGAGGTTTTGTTTACTATCTCCGTGATACGGGCCGCGCAAATTGTAAAGGTACGCTGACGTATCGTGTGTGTGAAACCGAAAACGGGGTAGCCTCGGGCGGCGTCGGCTTTTTCGTTGGGCACAACGTGTTTGCTCCATGACGTTTACTTGTCTACCCAAAACCTCTGTGCTTCGGCCTGGCTTGCAATCTTCTACAATATATCGAGAGTGAAAAGGCTTTTTGTTCCAAGTAAAAAGAAATCCAAAATGGAATTATATAATTTTCTGACGGTAAAAAGGATTAGAATTACTCAGAAAATACTACTGAAAATGGTCAGATGAGGTTTTTTCCAAAACAGACGGTTTCTACGAGTACCTAAACATATTTCATTGCTGGATAATAATTTTGTTATCGAAAAAAAGTAATTTTCATTTCGAAATGATTTTAATTCTTGCTTATTAGTATATGTTAAAACGTGAGAGTTAAAATATAGTTGTCTCTTTACAAATTCCGCATTAAATAGGAATCGTGTCAAATTGCCCACATTTTGAGCTTTAGTGCGGAATTATCAAGCACTAGCATTTCTTATCACTCATTTGTTTCTTTGTATCTTTGTTCACACTTTCAGGGAAAATCTAGTTTTAAAGATAACTTTAAAATTCAGCCTTTACCTTGAAGACCTGAAGAAGCTAACATCCCTTTCTTTTATATTACCGAACTAATGTTCATAATACGAACGTTACTTCTTAAATTTGGTTCTGCACTCTTGAACTCGGAGAAGTCCTGAATCGTGAAGTCGCAAACTCGCAGCATGGGAACTGTCGGCTCGCTCACACAACACGTTAACAAGAATAACTTCATCTGCAACTTGTGAAGAGTCACTGTCGCATCGTGCGGCGGGAAACAAGAGCAGGCCTCGGCGCGCTCTGTCGGCGAGTGGGCAGAGGACGAACACTGGGCGTGCCGCCGTCCCGTCCGCGACTCATCTCGTCAGCGGCTGCGGTCGCTGCGTGGCGGCAGAACCCCCTCCCCCACGTCCCTTCTCCCACCCCCCTCCCTCCGCCCCCCCGGCCCCGCGGCCTCCGCTGTCGCCGCCGCCGCTATTAAAATTCCCTTGGGCCGGGCGAGCGGGCGGCGAGGGCGCTCAAACGCCGCCCTCCTTTGTGGCGGCGCTGTGGTCCTCGTGCGTTGACGGTAGCCGCGCGCAGGTTGGAGCCGCGGAGAACGCGATGACGCGGCGCGGCGCCGCACGAGCGGAGCAGGAGCACAGGAGGAGGGCGGGAGAGGCGCCGCAGGGCACACTTGTAGAGACATGGCGGAGGGGTGGGGATGGAGGAGAACGAGAGGAGAGTGGAAATGGTAGCCGGCGAATGAGTGAGTTGGAGATGTAGTGAAGGGGAAGGGAATGGCGGAATATCTCGAGGAAACTGCAAGGGAACTGGGAATGTGTCGGAAACCTCGTATGAATGCAGAATGGAGTGGTGGTGGATGAGACGAGACGCTGAGTGTCAGAAGTAGCTGAAAATGCATGAGGTGAGTGGCGATATCCTCACATCCATGAGTAGGACAGGCGACGAGTGAAAGGAGGTGGAGGTAGAGTAGACAATGAATAGGAGTGAAGGGAGGCGACGCGAGGAGAGGAACACGCACAGTGATGACAGTGCCGATGGCGGCGTCTACTTGCGTCGGCGTTTCGTGGCCGCTGCGTGGCTGTGTGCGTGTGCCCTTGCGTGGGCGCCAGCGGGGGGGGAGTGGGCGGGGCGGGCGGGGATGGGCGGCAGCTGCCTGTGGCGTCTCACTTAATGCGGCGGCGGCTGGAGGGTCGCGGGTCGTGGCGCCAGAATATGAGCCGCTCGCAGAGGGGTGAGGGGGATGCAGGCATGCGGGCGCGGGGCCATGGGGCTGTATACGGGCGGGGTCGCCCCGGGCCACGCGGCGGGGCGAGGCACGCGAGAGAGGAAGCGGAAGCGGGGAGGGGGCGGGCGGGGAGTGTTCGAGAGCGCCGGAGGGGCGGGGGCGAGTGGAGGTGCGGGCTAAGTGGGGGCGCGCGCTGATAGGACTAAAGATAAGCTAGATATTAGGATATTGTCGGAGGCGTAGACTGTAATGGGATCTGATTCCATTGCCGAACGCTCGTTGCGGCGGGCGTGGGAGGTGCGCTGCGGGAGCTGAGGGAGGGTTAAAAGCCAGGGCAGCGGCTCGGAACGATGCGGTAGGCAGATTTAGAGCGAAAGGCGTGGTGTGGGGGCTGCCAGAGGAATGTATGGAAAAGAGTGTGTGGTCCGGAGGAAAAGTTACGAGAGGAATATACATGTTTAAGGAAAAGTATGTAAGGTCCAAATATATAAGCGGTACGGCTGTTTAGGAGGAGCAGGTAGAGTCTAGAACAGAACCACAAATATTCTTAAGAATACATTTGGTTAGAAATGAGCGTTTTTGAAGCTTAAGTAGGCCATTGCGTTGTAAAATAAATATGTATAATAAAAATAATGGTAATGAATATACTTTTAAAGGGGCATACTTTTTTCTTTTGTTTCTTTTATTTCTTTTATATTTGTAATTACATTTGTTCTAATTACTGAATCTATTAATTTACACGGCTCTTCTTGTCATTAGTATGAATTATTTTAACTCACCATATGATTTTGCTGCTCCGTACCATCTAGCGTTTCCATTTCCGAACGGAGAATATCAATACTCAAAATCTTGTATATTTTTCACTCAACAGTGTGTTCACTGTTCAGACCCATAATAAATAAGGATCTAATAATTAGATAGTGGCTCAAATTCATCCATTAATTAACCTTAGTATTGGATTCAAATTACGTCTTGAATTTCTAGATGTTGAATGTAAATACGAGTATTCGATGATTTTACAACTTTTATTGAAATGTTCTTCAAGCGTCCCGGACTAGCGACGTGATATGTTCGGATTCCGCGAAGTTCGGAATGCCAGGAGATTCTTCGGCCGATATCGAATATTATCCATTCCGACAGTCCTCACGGCAGCGAATTTCCGACATCAGATAAATGTTTTCAAACGAAGGAACTTTCTTGGTGAGAAGTTACAAGATCTGCTGGGGCAGACTTTTTCAACTTCAAACAGTTTACAGAGTAGTATTTTAACCCTTTGCGCTCCTAAGGCGAGTGGATCTCGACATTGCAAAAATGGTTTTCAGCTATGTCACACTTTCATCTTTTCTTTCTTATTCATTTTGCATTTTTTCAAATTTCCACGCATGCGCGCAACTGTGGAGCGAGCAGTTAATAATGTCTATGATGCCCATTGTTTTTATTTGCATTTTATTATTCAGTTTATAGGTTACTCAATAGGGGTCATTCATAAATTACGTAACGCTAAAGGGGGAAGGAGGGGTCTGAGGCAACGTTATGCTGCGTTACATAGAGATAGGAAGTGCATTAGAAGGGGGAGAGAGAGAGAGAGAGAGAGAGAGAGGGTATTGAAAATACTAGAAATTTGCTTTACGTAATTTATTGATGACCCCTTAGTAAAACTAATGATGATACAAACCAAATGAACGTTTTTCGAATGTTGTTGCGATAGTTCGGCCACAGGCGCGACTAGCAAAGCGGGAAACCCTCATTGGACTTCCGGTTCGCTTCCCAGAAATTTTGGGGAGAACGAAAGGGGTCATTCATAAGAAAACGTCGAGTGCGAACATTATATAGTAGGTATATCATTTTTTTTGTTACGTAATGTTTTTGTAAGACTGTTTGTTAAGCTTTCAACTGGTTAGAAGTGTGGTGTTGGAAACTAAACATCTTTTCATAGTTTCTTTACCAACACACATCTTTATCAAAACACATCTTCACATGCTTGCTCCAAAATTTAGAAATCACCAATATGTTGGTGTTATCCAGATTTAAATGAAGAGCTGATGGGGACCAAGACCTGAAGAATTATAAGCGCAAAGAGTTAAAAACGTACCACCATCCTTATACTGTATTTCCTTCCTCTCATTACATTAAGGCTCTTAAGACGACAAACTCTTCAATTTGACGCCTTTCCTCCTCATAACGACGCACTTCAGGGGTGAATTAATGCATGTGCTGCCAAAGCACATTCTTAGAGTCTCCGCAGGATAAGGGGCGGCAATGTTTTTAACAAACTTTACATTAGTTTGCCACAATGTAAACATTGTCTAATATTCCATTTTTGAGTTGCAAATTTCTATTTGATTACTTATGTTTAGTAATTAAATAATGATGAGTAAGCCATAATTTGACTATTCTTAGAGGTCTTTAGGATTATAATCTAAACTTACTATTGTAATCCATTCTTATTAATTCGCTGTTTACATCTCAAAGTGGCAATGTTTTGGTGTAGATTTTACAGTACCTCCTCTAGATAACCATATCTTTCGACTTTTCGCGAAATATTACTAAAATGATGATTGATGTGTTTCGATAAGCTCCTGGTATATCTTGTATTTCAATAGTAGTTCGTGCGACTACTCGCGCAACAGTTTATGACTGACAACGTCAACTGTTACTCTACGTTTTTTGTACGTTTTAAGGGGTTTCTGTGGAAGTGGTGGTGGTTCTCGGATTCGCGAGTGTTTTGTATTGAAAATTGAGTATAAGTGAAGGCCAAATATGGCAGATATTGGAAGAGGAGAAGGAAGAAGAATGCATTGATATTTCGGAAGGCGAATACAACAGTGATGACTAATTACTAGAATCAGTGCACAACTGTGATTCCGAACACAAGGCGAGTTCTGAAGACAATGAAACGCCTCATAACACAGATAGATATTTTGTGGACAAATTCGGCAGTAAATTGGAATAAATAAGAGCCGCGTCTATTCCTAAATTCCATGTCAGAAATGCAACTTCACTACACTACGCAGTCATGCTTTGTATCAGGGCTAGAAAGTATTGCAGAATATCATACAATGTACCCAGAGAAGATCGCAACTCATTATCAACGAAAATATGTTACAGAATTTACCGATGAACAAAAACTGAGAAACATGGGCTGAAGAATTTTACAAAAATACGTGTAACTTCATGGGTTCGAAAAACAGTCCACTGCAGTAGTGCATTTCGTCATGAACTGATGATACAATAAAACCTTTATTCAGTGACATTGTAAATTCATGAAACATTCACTTACAAAAAACACGAAAAGGAAACAAAATGCGTAAAAATGGCAAAAATGACGCAAAGATACAAAAATGACCTAAAAATGGAAAATGGCAAAAAATGTAAAAAATGACCCAATAACAATACATTTCTATCACCTATGTGTTACGATTAACTTTCATTTACAAATTAGCTACGTCTAGAACGCACCAATGAAAAGATGACGTGTCATCAGAATCCGAGCCGTGCTGGTCATCGTCGTGGTGTATTTCGTTCTTCAGTCAAGTTCTCCGCGGCGAGCGGGCGGAGGCGTCGCGTCGCGTCCCGCTGCTCTGCCCCCCCGCTGCGACCCCCCTGCGACCCCCTGCGGCCCCCGACGCGCCGCCCTGCGGGAGGCGAGACATCCCCCGCGCCGCAAAAGCGTTCACGTGTAGCGCCGCACTTCCCCGGTAATCTGCTGCTCGAGACGTGTCTCCCAGCCGAGATTAAGCACTTGCTGGATTAATTTTGCGCTGTTGGAAACTGTTCGTTCATTTAATATCCTGCCTTGTTGTCTTTCTCTGAAATTCAAGGGAGATATTATTACGAAATACTGCAATATGGCAGCTTCACTGAGCTCTCAATGAAAAGTTGTAGAACAAAGTAGAGAGGGCGGTGGTGTTTGTGTGGGAGAGCATGTGCATACAAGCGTGAAACGAATCTTCCTCTTGCTCCTTTTAACCCATTTGTTCTATATTCAATTAACGAATGTAGGAAGGAAGGGTGTTTCAGCAAATTGCCCATTTATCGTCCTTTTCCTACGATATCTTGAAATAGCATCATTATTCTCATGTAGATCTCTCCGCTCACGTTTTCTCATTTTTCATTTTAACGTTTGGTTAACACTTGCACTCGTCGTGTAATTACATTCGAGGTTCAAATGTGATACGAAATTTGTTGAAAAAAATTAGCAATCTCTCGAGAAGTGTAATAAGTGTACGTATATTTCCTTTGCAGTGAATTAAGCAAAGCGTTTAGTTGTTTTTATTTTTTCTGTAGACCTCAAGAGCCCTCTGTAGCCTTTTTCTGTAGCCATGGCCTTTACGTTGCGCCAGTTTGTTACAACTCACTGAGAGGCGTGATTGAGTTCCATGCAATGACATGGATTACAAGGTATTCATGAAACACGACAATAAATTGACACGTCACTGGGAATGCGGATTAGAAAAACGGTAGCAACAAGAATAATAGAGATGACGAAGGTAATAGGATAGACGTGAAGGATGTGTGTTTTGGTCATGACATACTAAACGACGGCTACGGATAAAACTTAAAGGGTCAGAGTTGACGCATTTGTCTTAGAGATGGAATCCTGGGTGATGCCATTTTGAGTGTAACCAGAGAATAAACAAATTGCGAGAGGATTAATGAATATAACGATCTCGTTTCTAAAATCAAAGAGTTCGACAAAAAATGTAATGTTAATGTGTACTGATCGAATTTAACAAGCCATAACAATTATTTTCAAATTTGTTATTACAATGCGTAAGAAAATGTATTTTTGTTATTACATTTATAAACGCCATTCATCTTATATGAGTGTTAGTGCATTTATGTGGATCGTATTTTTGGTGTATAGTGCCTCGACTTTGTATGTTATTACTCTGATCTAGAAGGTGACTCGGAATTCTTTGATAAATACAGCATTCAAAAGCAAATTTTTTTAACATGAACAAGAAAAAATAAAGAATGCTATTAGAAAGGCAAATATTCCAGCTGTGCGTGACGATGTAAGGTTTTTCATAATTTCATGTGCAATTTTAATAACAGCTTGAATATGTATATAACTCGTGTGAAGGGAACGGGGGAAAACTGTGGAATGAAATTTTTGAGGTTAAAGAATTGGAAGTCAATATTAAAAATAAAATTACTAAAATCAACTCCATAATTGAGTTGAAAACCTGTCATTATGAAAATTCTAATAACATGAAAATGTGTTTGTTTCGTAAAAGTCCGAAGCGAATGTGTCGGATCACAACATCATCCCATGTGGGAGTTGCCGCAGCGAGCCATGCCCCATCCACGCTTTCGCTGCCACCCCCCTGTGGGGAGGGGTGGGTGATGGAGCGGGGGCGGGAGAGCGTTATTGGCTTCTCGCCTCGTGTAACAAAGGGCGCCAAGCGACGGTTATCGGGCGGCGCTCCTGGCCTTGCTCTCTCCGCCCATTGAATCCGCTCTGCTCCGCTCCGCTCTGCTCCGACTCGGCCCGCGGCCCAGAGCCATCGGATGCGCCTCCATTAAAAGTGCGGCCGCTTCAGCCACCCCCCCCCCGCCCCTAACGGCCACACCCGTCTCGCCCTTCGGTCAGCGATGCTCGGCCGCTGCGAAGGATCGTCTCTCCCTATATTCGCTTTATGAACACTCCTCTCTCACTCCCCGCTCTCTCACTTGCCCTCCGACTTTTCATGTTCTCACGTCTGCACGATAATTCGATAAGTTGTGTGGCAACGGGCATATTTATTTACAGATGACCAGTACCTCTTTCTGAACGTTGCAACACACTGAATTTTACTCTGCTGTATTTCTCTTCTTGTAAATTCCAAATTACTGTTAGCATCTAATGAATAATTGTCATGTTAGACGATTATTTACTAATCACAAATGACATTATGTGGTAATCCTACTTTTAATTCTGGAAAACACCCACAATAAAGTTGAAGGCGAGAAATTCAACGAATATTTTATATGTATAAGTGATCATGTCATCATATAAATGATCGACACATTCAGTTTCATTGCAAGGAAGTAAAGACTTGAAACTTCAAACGTATGTTGAAATGTAAAATTACAGAGTTGCACAATTTGATGGAACTGACTTTTCATAATATAAATTTGTTTTTCTATTCCTACCAATCAGTTCTAAACACGAGTTCACTATGCGAAACACACATTTAACATCAAAGAGAGAGAAAGTAGGTTGCTGGAAACAACTTGAAAACACAATCGAGGAATTCGAGAATCGATCGCGAGTTCCGTGAGCGACGTCGCAACGTCGGCGTCACCCGACTCTTGGGGTAACCGCGCAGCTTCTGGAAGAGAAAGCGTAATCCCTGTGGAAACTTGAACCTCTGAAGAAAAAAAAAAATTGCGGCGGCGCGGACGATTCGGCGCGGGGCGCGGCGAGCGGGGCGCGGCGAGCGGGGCGGGGCGGGAGGCGTGGGGCGGCGTGCGCAGGGCAGCGTGGAGCAACGCGTCGCGCTGCGCGAATGTCAGTGCGGGAAAGTGGGGCGCTCCCCTTGGGCCCGCGCTGCCGCCCTCCGCCCCAGCTCCTGCCCCGTTCCTGTCCCCGCCCCTCCCCAGCTCCTGCCCTCGCTCCTGCCCACCCCGCCCTGGCCCCGCCCCGCGGCCCACCCCGTGGCCCGCCCCGCGCCCCGCCCCGCGCCCCGCCACGCGCCCCGCCCGCGCCCCGCCCCGCACCCCGCCCTACGCCACGCCCCGCACCCGCCTCGCGCCCCGCCCCGCACCCGCCCTGCACCCGCCCCGGGCCCCGACGCACAGTGGCACCATATCCATTCCAGCTGCGCCCACGAAATCTTCACCATGATGTGCTAGTGCGCTCAATTGTTAACTCATCAGGAGTTACTCCAACATTCTCTCTCGAGAATGACCACTGAAATACCCCTTTTCTCGGAAGTAGTTCTAGTACAACTCTACTTATTTACTTATTTCTTTCTCTTATCTCATTTAAATTCCGAGAATTGACTTAATTTTGTGTTACGGAGTTGGAATGTGTAGGAATAGCTTGCCATGGTTTTTTCGTATACTAGAGAATGTGGCAGAATACCTTTGAAAAATATGTCATAATGGCAGACGTGTTCATTCTTCATATCAGAGCATTTCCAATCGTTCTCTTTGTTTATTTTGGATTTGATATTTTTCTCTACTACGGAGGAACTGATGCATCTCTGCCTCTATCAGAGCAAAAAAAAGAAAATATCATACATTTTGGAGTTTGTGGTGGAGCAATTGGGGTACTTTTAATGAGATATTCCAGGTTTAGAGAGCAATCATTATTGATGAACACTATATTTCAAATATTTGTGAGGCTCACTCAGTCTAAACGCATGGGATCATCTTGGTACGAAGGCGGTTGGACAGCATTGCAAGCTGCATCATCTCTTTCTTACTCCGCAGCCTACAAGCCTTTCTCCACAAACTCTACGGGCATTCCCAAGAGACGGTAGCGCTACATTATTTGATTGAAGTGTTATAATATGTATGGAAATTTGGCTCTCGCCCATCTCCGAGGCCCCGTTGTTTCGTAGGGCGGCCGCCGCGGTGCGCTCCGAAAAAGCGTAGCCTTGGAAGCGTGAAAAGACTACGGAGGGGAGGCGACAACAGTAGCTAAACAGCCCACGATGTGGCATCTAGGCAGAGATCGCAGAACTGCATTAGGACAAACTTCATTTAAGGATGTAGGATTCCTCGGTCAGAGTCAAATTCTCTGCTGCCAGAAAATGTCGCATCTGGCTATCATCAACATTACAGCGCGATGTATTTTTCCCTGAAGGTATGACGACCGAAACGTTGAGAGTCATACCTAAGACGTTGTTCTGGCTGTCCGAGAAGCCAGAATCTACAAGCTATATTTGTGGATGTTGAAAATTATATTTCATTATCAAATATGCAGATAAGAATATACCTGCTGCAATGGCTCAGTCATAACATTACCCCATGTGCAGCGTCGCTGACCGGAGGCTGAGTGTTCGAGTCACGACGGTGGCTAATTTTCGGCATTAGCTACTCAGCTGGGTCGAATTCACTCACTTTCCGGTAGAAATTCTAACAACCGGCTGCTCTGATTGGTAGTGTCCCGTGGTTTCTCCAATAATAGGAGATCATCAATAATAGAAGAATATCATCAATAATAGGAGAATATCGGAGCAAAACCCTAATACACAGACCACGGCTGGCATTCACCCTTTCCTTCGTTATCCATACCCCCCTTACATACACTTACATTTACGAGCAGAGCAGAGCATATTGGGACATCAGTCGGGAAATTAGAGGTTTTCTGGCCTTGCAGGGGGAGAGATACGAGCTGAAAACACCAGCAAGCCTACGAATAGGAAGGCGCCAGATCTCACATTCCAGCGGAGAAGGAACACCGTGGCATTAACCTCCATGGATTTAACATGCACTACAGTACAGAACTAATGACTAGAGTAGTTGACGCGCTCGGAAACTAAATAATCCATCAATCTTACAATGAAAAAACTACATTATTTACAAATGCAATTCCCTTTTACTTTATAAGAAGAAAGTAGTTGGTCCAAGAGGGGGTCGCATGTGGAACTGCGGTGGCGTTTGGCGCGGCAACCGAGAGCCGACGCGGGCACCGCGCTCCCGGCCACTGCGCCCGCCACGCCGCGCCGCGCCGCTGTTGTCAGCCACGGAAGCGAGAGGGCCTGGCCGGGGTGGGGGAGGGGAGCGTGCATTTGTTTTTTGGCCTTTCCGCGCGGATGGCACAATGCCCTCCCTCTCTCTTCGCATTTTTCTGGTCGCGGCGCAGCGCAGCGCGGCGCGGCGCGGTCGCCCGCCGCTCGTTGCAGATGTAAGCGCCCGTTGTAATCGACGATTTGAGATAAAAACAACCGAGGTGGAAGGACACGGTGTTCCGCGCCGCGCTCTGTCAAATATGTCGCAGTAAAGCGCTATTTGCTGGAGAATAAACACGGACTATGACGTCGGCTGCGCTGTGTTTGGTGTGGAAACCGTTCCGAATTTCTCTCCATCGGAGTGGGGGCGGACGTCACATTTTGCTTGTGTGCGCTGCAGCTCATGATGGTATTGCAATGTGTTTGGCCATTAAAGTATTACGTGTACGCGATGTTTTCACTAGCGAGCTTGTGTGGTACATTATGTTAGCCGCGTTAATGAGGTTTCTTGGGATTGTTTCGCCGTTCTCGTACCCTGTGACTCGCTTTACGACTAAAACGGTTGTGAAATCGGGGAAAGGATAATTGACAACTATTCGTATTTTAATAATAGATGGTTTTCAAATGTGCGATGTGTAGTGTATTGTGAGGTGTTGTACGATTTACAATTCTAGTAATGGCTGTTAATTGTGTTATAGATTGGTTTAGGTTGTATGGTTTGAAAGTTAAATTCAAATAATTGAATTAATGGTTTTAAAAAAATGTTTGTTACATAGAAAAGACACTTATGTTTATTTATAAGTTCATTTAACATTTATTAGTTAATGTTTACGTATTAGCTCATATTTTCGTGTGCAGTTTTTTAAACCTACAAGATTAATATTTATTATTAGCATTAAATAATAATAATAATAATAATTATTATTGTTTTATATATGATACATTATTAAGTCGTTAACTAGGTATCTCCCACCAGCGGGGTACCACCCTAACCAGGACAAGCTCTAAGCTCTCGACTGGTCTCCCGGTATGTATGAGAGTGTTGTGCTTGTAAATGTGTAAATAAGGGGTGAGGATAGGTTAAGGAAGATGAAGGGAAGATCAGGTGATGTCCGTTTGTTGGGGTACTGCTCCGGAATTTGCCTGGCGTTGAGCAGAGAAATCAAGGGAAAATAAGGATCAGAGGAGCTGCCGCCAGAATTCTCCTTTAGTCAGCGGCTAAATTGGACCTAGCCACGTAGCTAATGTCGAAAACGATGTGACCGTCGGGACTCGAAACCTACGATGAAATAAATAATGAATCCTTTCTAACACGCTAAGGAAAGATGACGATTCTGTGCCAATTACAAAAATCCATCGACAAATAACGTATAATGTAACCGTAATTCCATGGTTCTTCTAGTAAAGAGAGATAAGTCAGAAAAGTGAGTTTGAAAAAATGTGAAAATAAAATTTCGTGTTGTCAACCCATTTATGAATTCACAGTATTCAATTTGGGCCGCCAAAATCCTAGTTCACAATTATACGCCTTCCTTGAGGCAAAAACGTTCTAAGTCGTGCATTTTTTTTATTTAAGCATGACCAAGAATAAAAGTCTCCCCCAAACTCGCGCAGATTAAAGAAAAAAGTGCCTGATGCAAAATACCATTTAAATAAACTACAATGAACTTCATTATTCCGTTTACAGGGCGTAGCACTGACGGAGTAAGCCTTTCGGCGAAATTACGCAAAATTCCGTATAGACGCCACCGATTTCGTGAAAAACGGTAGCATCTCCTACGCTATATTATTGAAAAGAGAACCAAAACAAAAATGATGTTTCGCGTGAGCCAAAATTTTGCCATGCATCATTGAGTCACTCAGAGCGTTATTAAAATCTCTTTGCATGTTTTGGTATACCATAAAGTACTCATAGTCTACTTTCGTGGCAAAGGCTAGCAGCTGATTTTGTCTCCAGGTGGAACTTGTAAAAACCTAAAGAAATAATCATCAGTTGACATTCATGCTTGTTCTTTGGGTGTTTGACGATGTTTATAACAAGATTATAAGGCTCACATGTGCTGACAATCTAATTGTATTCCAGGGAGTCGAATGGTATTCCAGGTCGAATTGTAGATTTTTCTTGTACAACTCCCTAACCAACATTATTCCACATTTGCAAAAAATGATTTAATTTACTTTACCACAACATCATATTAGCTATTACAGGATAGAGGATTGCTCTAAAACATAAACTGACGTTTTCCAACAGAAAACAATCAGGGGCAAATGCAACACAGACTACCACTACTCGGAAACGAAGCGTCGACTCTTAAAAGATATTATGCGTGTTACATATGAAAAACTACTTGTTTCTTACGCCGTAATGTAGACAGTAGCATTTTTGGACGTTGTATTACATTTTTGGAGAGTACTCCCATTTCATGGAATTGTCAGAAACGTTTGAAGTTGGGTTTCAATATAAGGATCTTTAACTTTTAAAACAGAGATTTACGAAGTGCATAATGTTCTCACGATTTGCCCTTTAAATAATAACTTGTCTAGTATGTGTATATAAATCTTCGTTTATTGAATGGTTTAATTACCACTAGCTGCGAGTGTTTTGCATCAGAGTTTTCGAGTCCGCTACTAGATAGTGCTTTTTAATCTCGAGATGAAACTACTAGTTTAAAGAGGGGCGATATTGGAAAATTGATAGTAATCCATGATGTTGGATAAATGATAGAATACAAGGCTGTTAATCTGTTGGGTCAAATGCACATTATACACATTATTTCAGGATTTCATTCCTGGAATCCTAAACCCAGTACTACGAAGCGCCAAATGAGCAGTCTGACCACTGCACCGAGGGTCGTCCAATAAAAAGAATAATAAATTATAATAAATACACTAATAATAATCACCTCCCTGTGTAAATACGCAATGGAAAGTTGACGATTTTCTTTGAATTATCAGACGTCAACATAAAATCACGAAAGAGTGCTTCTGCTGGATACGGAAACACACTTCAATCATGCATCAAATAGAGTTAAGACCAACAATTTAGGATTTAGATGATTATGATATAAGGAAAATAGGCAACGCACGTTGTGCTGCAGTTCACGTTACCGTTGGACATAAAAACTCAGAAATTATGTGTTTTAAGTTCTTAAAAGCGTGTTTGTGATGCGCTACGAGTTAATAACTTTGTTACACCGTAATCTACAGTGGGACATTTTTAGACGTTCTATTACGGTTTTAGAGTGTGCCCCCATTTCGTAGCACAGATTATCAGAAAGTTTCCGAAATTGTTTACCAGTGTGAAACTATTTCCAAATTTCAAACGATTATTTAATAGATGCAGAATGTTCAGGCGAGTCTAACTAGATATCACAAAAAACGATTAAATATATTCCCCCAAAATACGTAGAATTTTTATACGATTAAGTTGCAAAGCGTAACTGTTAATTGAGAATGATAAAAGAGAGGGAGTGAACTATCATTGCTTATCATTCTACCCTACAATTCGTTCACTTCATTGCATGAATCATTTACAGCCGACAATAAAATCCATAAAACATATATAGTAGTTTATGATTGAAACATACACAAGAGATCAATACACAAAGTGATGAAATCTTTCGTAACGTATTTTATTTAATGTGTAAACGAGAAATATTGTTTTAGTCGAAATTTAGTCATTCCCCCATAAAATAAACGTTGAAAACTTTTTTAAAAATCATAAAGAACGAGGCGCGAGGTTTTAGTTTTGTTTTATTTCGTTCTGTTATTCTATTATTCATTTCTGTCTCTTGCCGGCCGTGTGCAACGCTTGCCTGCATGTCGCGAGGAGTGTGGTAAGCGGGTGTCGTTAGGGCCCAGTGCGCGTCTAGGCACAGGCGCTGAGCCGCTCCGTCGCCAGCCGCAGCCGCCCCGTATGCGCTTAGCGCCAGCGGGCGCCGCGCCAGCCCTCCCGCCCCGCCCCACCTCGCCCCGCCCCGCCCCACCCCCGCAGACGGCCAGCTCGCCAGGCTCTGTGCGGCCACCTACCTGCTTCTGCCTTGGCCTCTGCCGCTCGGCTAGGACCATTTACACGCGTTTTATATTGAACCGATCCTTCTCGCTTTTTAATACTTTGGTGTTTGTGGTTTTGGAAGCGGGGGAATATGAAATATTTTCCACAATTTTGAAAAAAAAATTAATTTATCAATAACTTGTGACTGTCTACTTTACTGACAGTTGATTTACACTTATCTGTAGTTTCAGTGCACTATAAAAGTTATTTTTATTTCGGCAAATCACACCCCCACTTGAATTTGCTGCTGAAGTGTAGCCATTTCACTTCAACCTACTGTGACTTTCATAACGTATTTTTTGTTTTGCATCTATTATTTGGTCAAACAATAATTCATCATTAGTTGAAATTTCTTTACTGTAGTTGACTGAAATGTAAGAGGGTTGAGAAGGACATCCACATAGTTTAATCACAGTTAAAAAATTTCATTCTTATCACAATTAATCATACTTAAATCATAAATATATTTATTATTTTGATTATATATCTTCAATTTGCACGACTACCTTTTATTAGTATTCCTATTTCCACCCATAAGAGTAATATTTATCTTTCTTGTTCCTAATTCTTTCCTAATATATCAGAAACAATAGTGTCTTATCGTGCATTACTACGCCCTACTTTTTTAATTCATGAGCAGAACTGAAGAGTTGCTCACACTCTTGTGTCCTATCTGTAATCTTTATGGATACTTTTACCTCTCTTTTCCTTGCCCCCTCGCTGCATCTTGCTGTATGCGTACTTCACTTGATGCTTCAGTGAGAATGACTCTACTTGTTTTGTGTCAGCCTAGCCTTCCTTCTACATCTCACTTTCATTCAGTTAATCTTTGTCTTTTAATCCTAAACAATTTTGCATTCTTCTATCATCCTTGATCTCTGGCAAAATCGATTATTCGGCTACCATTAAATGTTTAATCGTGTGTTTATAAAATTAATTATTGTTTGACCAGGAGTATGAATGCGACATTAAAATGTCTTTGAATATGGTTTGAATGTATTTGATCTTGGAACACTGGAATAATGAAATATGGTGTTTGCAAGGAGGGCGACCTGCCGTGGCCGTGAATGAAAGTCCCAGTGCCAGAGGCCGCTTCGCTGCACTGCGCTGCGCTGCGTGAGGCGCGGCCCACGGGCGCTGCCTTCTGCTGGGTTTCCTGCTTCTGCCGCTTCCACCTCCCCGGCCCACCCGCCTTACCACCGCCCGGTCCGCCTAACTGCTCCTCTCTCCCCTTCCCTTCCACCCTCGCACCGCTCCACCATCGCTCCTCGCTGGCTCTTGCAGCTCATTGTCGCTCCTCGACACACCTCTCTCCTCTCCTCTCGCCGCTCTCTTTGCTGCTCTCTTCGCCGCTCCTCTCGCCGCTCTCTTGGCCGCTCCTCTCAACGCTCTCTTCGCCGCTCCTCTCGTCGCTCTCTTCCCCGCTCTCTTCGCCGCTCCTCTCGCCACCCTCGTCGCCACTTCTCTCGCCGCGCTCTTCCCCGCTCCTCATGCCGCTCTCTTCACCGCTCTCTTGACCGCTCCTCTCATCGCTCTCTTCGCCACTCTCCTCACTTCTCTCATCGCCGCTCCTCTCGCCGCTCCTCTCTCCGCTCCTCTCGCCGCTCTCTTCGCCGCTCCCCCCACCGCTTTCGTCGTCACTCTCCTCCCCACTCTTTCTCTTCACTCTCTTCACCGCTCCTCGCAGCCCTTCGGTGTTCTTGCAATCCCTCCCACGTTTCGCCGCTCCTTGTCCACCCCACCCCCAGCCCAACCCGCACAACTCTCGCCACTCCCTTCAGCGCTCCTGTCGCCGCGTCGCGGGCGGCTCCGCGTTGGGGGCGGCGCCGGTGCCCGCCCGCGCCCTCGTATATCCACGTATCCCAACCGCACTTTATCCTTCTTTTTTTCCGCACGGGTCCACTTTTTCCCTCTCCCTCGTCTCCACCCTCCTGCGGCCCTTCCCTTCACTTCCCTTCCTTTCCGAACGCCGCGATTTATGAATTCCCCTCCGGCCGGTGCACTTAGGGTATTCATTCGATCCGCCGCGCGGTGGCGGGCGGCGATGGAGGGGCCGCTTTTAATGCAATATTCGTGCGCGCGGATCGCACGTCAGGCAAACGAGGCCGTGATTCGCGCACGTCGCTCCGCCGCCCTCGTCTCGTCCCTCTCCGCCTTCATTGCGCGCGCGTTTAGCTGACTTGTTGGCGGTTTCTCAGTCGTGAAATATCGAATCGGCGGCCAGTGTGTTTTATTACGTGCCATTACGAGATAGCGAACTTCATTGGGCGAAACAAATGGTACAAAGGACATTTTTCATATTTTTTTTTGGAATAATCTATCTTCTCCCAACAAGCGTTCGTTATACCTGCAGATTTAATAGATTTATAGGAATAAAAATGTTTTAAGCTAAAACAATATTTAAACAAAGTGAACGCTCACGTAGATTTGAATTAATAGCATTGAATAAAGAAGCTGTTCAATGTATTCATTGTGTATTGTTAGAAAAACTGTCTACAACATAAATATTGTGAAGTTCAATGCGCTTGAAGATTCGCATGAACCTGCCGAGTAATTTATGTAAACATTTTACTTTTTTAAATAATAAATTACTCCATTTTTTCAACTCCTTGATTAAAATGAACCCTTAAACGCCTAAACTTGCCAGATATAGCGAATCGTGACAATTGCGCCGGGGGCACTGCGTTAGCGAAGTTGTTTGGGGGCGGGGCGGGGGGCGGCGCATGGTTTCCAGGCGCCTTGAGCCGCGGGCGCGGCGCCGCAGCCAATTACAAAAGCGCCAAGTTTTCAGGCGGCGGATCGCGCGTGATAATGGAATTGCGAAACTTGAGGCGCGCACGGCGATGGCGACGGCGAGGCGTTGGCGCGAGAGCCAGCAATGGTAGAATGCGGCGGCAAGGGCGCCCTTGCCCGCGCGGGCGGACGGCGAGTTAACGCAGATAACGACTTCGGCAACAATGGGGTGCCAATGGCGATAGTGGGAGTGATAACGGCGATAGCAATGAGTTGGCGATTTTCAAAGTATACCTGCGGTGCGGCAATCGATGAACCCGCTAACTCCGTGTAACTCCACTTAAGGTGTAATACGTGGTGAAGTAAAATAGTTCCATTCATGTTTTCTGAGGTGTGCTCTAATTTCTTTGGACTTCTATATCACAAGCTGTATTACTATGTAGATCAATCTCAATTTGATTAAAACTTCTTCGAGATTCCCCCATCATTCGAAATATGAGTTGAAGAACTTTGGAACTGTTTCAATGACACTTATTCACTCGCAAGTCATAATCATCAAAGAACAAATCGATAATTATAGTAAATAAATAAGCAAATAAATAAATAATAGAGGAGAGGAGATTCTACATGATTATGATGTGTACTTTACTGACGTTGCTGACTTGGAAAGGTGTGGACGTCCAATGGCCTCCTACCAAGGGCAGCGAGTATCCGGAGACGGCGATGAAGCAGCGTGTCGGCGAGTGTGTGCGAGGGCGGCGCGGATGCGGTGGCGGGGGGGGGCGGGGCGGCGCGTGCGGAGTGCGTCGGAGGCGGAAACGGCGCCGGGGGCGGTGCAAATGGAGTGCACTGGCCCAGAGCGGCATCCGGGCGGCGAGGTCGGCGGGGGCGGCGAGGACGCTCGCCGCGGGGTCTCCAGACTATCGATTGTAGGTGGGCCGCCCCGCGGAGCCGCGGCCGCTGTCCCCTGTTGGCGGGCCAGGCCACTGGCTCAGCGGTTACTGCGCGCCGCGCCGGCTCAGATTTATGGCGCGAGGCTATCGAAGCGACACCGCCAGACATTTTTCCGGTCGTATTCACTATACAAAATGCTGCAAAGTTTCTTCGCACGTTTACCTACTTTTTTTAGCTGTCCTGGATTCTGTTAAATATTTTATGATGAAACTTCACAACACCACAGGCACTGTAGCCGAAAAATCAATAGCCACAACTTATTCAATTTTTTTCTTTAAATAAGTGGTACGTTGAGTTGAATTATTTCGTGAATTTCAAGAGGATATATTTTGTTATTGTGTACATTAGTCTATCTTGTCATTATGAATCATGTTCTTTGCGGCAATTATTGTGTGATTTTTCAAGTTCTTCACAAGCGTTATTTCTTGCTCTGATAACGATTGCTTTAAAAATCAGTTGAAATATTTCAAACCGCTACCCTTTTGTGATTAGCAAAACTTTGAAGTGCGCAGTATGTATTTCAGTTAATTGCTAAGATAAAGTTGTTACGTTACAATCAAATAATTTCCTACAAAAACTTATAATACTCGTTTTTGGTATATCTTTAGTAAATTTACGACCAGATTACTGTAGAAAAAGATGTAGAAGTGAATAAAGAAGTGAGGCAAGAACAAGAGATAGTGAGGGTTTAATGAGAAGAAGAAAGTAAACTTGGAGATATTCTTAGAGATATTTTCGTTATTAGAGGGCTTATATGCAGTATATTTTTACACTACTTCATTGTAAATATCTGTTCGCAAAGATTTTTACGAAATGTTTTTGGAGGAAGACTTCTATAAAAATTTTGATGTTTATTTTTCTTGTTCTCTATCAACATTGCTTGAGAAATGTACTTCTACGCTTCTTTTCGCCGCAAACTAGGGCGAGAAATGAATCAAGGGCTTCCGCATACTCACATATTTTGTATTTTCCAGTTACATTAGGAAGAGTTTAAGAAAACATAGCGCTTACATTTTGTAAGTAAACATCATTGTTAGAAAGATATACAACCAAACTCACATCGAATAAGCCTCATCTACATCAATGTAAGAGTCCTTTTTCATGCAGCAGCTCTGGGAGCTCTGCTCCGCGCGCGGGAAGCCCTTCCGCGTCTCATCCCGCACTCCGCGAAGCGGCGCCTCTCGTGTTCTGAGATATCGCCTCCATCTATAACATTTCTGAAGCGCGAGTAAATAAGACGTGGAGCGTCAGAGAAGTTCGGTTCGGTTTCGGAATGCAAGTTGTTCGCGTCAGACTCCGTGTGCCTTCCGATGTTCTCTTCTCTTGTCTCCTGTTTTCTCTTTCTTCTCCCCACCCCACCCCACCCCATCGCCTGCATCTTCCCCGCCCGCAAGGGACGCCGGATCGCGCCGCGGCCAGGATGAGTTTCTTCGCGGCGTATGAGGAGGCCAAGGGAGGTCGTGAATATTTAATCGAGTGCATTTCATTTATAAGATGCCTCGAGACCGTTCAGCGGAAGAATAATGTACTTGCTCCGCCTTCTGGGGAATGAAGCTGTAACCGAGCAGAAGCTCGAGAGTCGAGCCTCATTTTTTAGCCCTGGTAAACCTAATATTCCGCATACTCGTAAACATTTGTTGAGGAACATGGTGGAGGAAATTCCTTTTGGCCGAGATTTATTCCTTAAAAGTTTAGTGTTTCTCTTTAGTGGACTTGGGCGTAGTGTGACCGAAGGGTAAAATGAAAGAAGTGATGCTTCGGGAGTAAAGATTAAAGAAAGAGTGCATGGAATACTAAGTAATCTTATGGAAATGGATGTGATATGAAATTATTAAAATCTGTAATATGTGAAAAGTAAGTGCTACATATGAACGTGTTATTAGGTAGAAATGGGTATTTGGCTTAAATTAGGAAGAACACGCGAATTTTAATGAAATTAAGTTTGTCAGTCATTACCTTTTTGAATAATAATATTTCATAATACAGTATTTTTTTGTAAAATAAACTTTCTGACCCGTCCCCGACACACGCTTGTATTGCTTTGTTGGAAATTGGGTAATATATTCGTACTTTTGTTTCGTATTACGATATATAAAATAATTTGTTTCATCACACATTATCAAGTACATAACGTATATATCCAAGATTGTGCACATTTATGAAAAGTTATATTGGACAGCTTGAGGGTTGAACGTAAACAAGAATAACGTTTGTCGTGTACAATGACAAAAATGGATTCTACCAAATGCACATTATGAATTAAGGCGTGTATGAAAATGCAACATTTTGCAACAGTTAGAAAATTCTGACTTATTGTCTTTTTAAAACTAATTGTTGCACCTTCCCCACAAACATTTATCAAAAACTGTGCAAATATTCAGTAATAATTAATAAATAATCAGTGCAACCAATGTGTTCGAAATTGACGCATCTTGCCAAAGAGTGTCGCTTATCGCTCTAGAACTATTGTAAAATGAATATTGTAGAACTAGAAATATTGTAAAATGTTGTAGTAGGATGAAAGCAGGGTAAGGAAATGTTAATATCTACTGTAAAATATTCAGTAGTCCTCTAGAAAGAGCAAATAATTAAATGAATGCTTGTTTGTTCTTGATTATACTGTCAAACCGCTTAGATTTCGTGCAATATAAGACGATTCCTTCAAACATTTAATAAATGTGAATTAATTTTAAACAATTTCCAGGTTTAATTACCGAGGGATTTGAAATACATTAACAAAATTCGCAAATATCTTCATATATTTTCATTTCATTGATGTGAGGAAAAATTGTTTCTGCGACTAATTTCAACTTCAAAGAGACGCAAAAGGTAGCGTCTGGCTCAGCGCCTGAGGAAAATTGGCAGAGGAATAGGAGGTTGCGTAACGTGATACACTGCCACAGAAGGGTTGAGGAACACAGAAGAGCCCCTCGGCTGTCGCGCGAATTGGGCTCAAAGCACCAAATTCTCTCTTTCGCTCCCTGTCTCTGTCAGTCGATCTCTGTTTCTCTTTTCGTCTCTCTCTGCTTCTCTCATGGATCTCACATTGTTTGTCTTTCTCCGCTGCTCGTTCATTCTCCTCTGTCCTGTACATCGCACGCCCCGTGCTTTCTCTTCGTTCTCGCCCTATTTTCTCGTCTCTCATGAATATTAAAGCTGCTTCGATTCAATTAAAATGCATGTAGCAGCTTGTGGCGAGCTGGTGGTGCGTTCATTCCATGGCCAATACCGCCCAGGTATCGGGTCAGAGCTACTCCACTGACGTTCTCTTTCTGGCTTCCTATAGCGCCTGGCCGGTAATTATAGATAGAAGGGACCGTGATTGAAACTATTAAAGTCGAGCGAGCATTAAAACGGCAATGAAACTGATCGCTAAGCGCGTCACAGAGGGTTTTGTGTAGGCACACGCAATTCAGAGGGGATTCCAATGGAATTTACTGCGATATCTCATTCTGATGAACTGTCATTGCCGGAAGATTGACATGGGACCATCTTGCTAGTGGAAAAAGGACGAAAAGGTGTTGTATACTGGAAATGTAGAGTTAAGAATTCTAGACAATAAATAGTCATGCTGAGATAGACGAAATAGGTCAAACTGTTTCCACGAATAAAAGCGCGACACGATCAACCACTTTTTTACTGAGTTTAATTATCTTCTTCTCTGATATTACAAACGAGATTTTACTAAGCAATTTTTCCTGCACTGAATTAATATTTTCTGGTTCATACATCTACTGGGTAAAATGTAGTTTAATAAGTTAATTAACATTGTGTGGTAATTTTATAGAAATTGTTACCAAAATATGTTATTTACCATCAAATTGATGAGAGTTTTGAAGCACTGAAATTACAATGATACAGATTGTAAAGTAAAATACAAATTATTTGCATTATATATTACAAAGAATTACAATGATTAACTCATTAATTCTAAAGCTAAACCTTTTATTATTTAAGATTAATGTTGTCAATACTTTGTCAGAAATCCCCTCAAAATGCCTCAGATTGATATTCATCAAATTAATATATAACAACCTACAGTTTAGTAATGAAGACACTGAATTTAGTTCCTCGTTAAGACGAAAGTCGCAGCAGCATAGAACTGATTTCCAGTCATTTTTATGCGTAATACCGATTGTTTAATGTTATTCATATGTATTATAAATAATAGTAGATAATTTAACATCTGTGACTTTTAAGTTCAGAATACATTCGGAATTTTAGCCATTGGAAATATAATATCTTAGCAATCACATCTGTACAACTAAACGGGACGGAAATCTGGAACTAATCGACGTCATAAATTGTGACAAAAAACGCTTCCATACAGAGGGACGGGGTGGGGGATAATCGGGTTATCTGCAACCGAGCCAAAAAGCTTCTCGCTCGCGCGCTTAACTGACACAATCGCACTTGTTAGCTTGCTTTTGAGTGATTCTCTGGCGGCGGCATCAATTGCCGTTTGTTTACGCGCCTGTTCGACGATAAATTCGCATTTGTGTCGCTGAGTAATTCATCGATAAATACGCAAACCAGATGGGGAAGTCGCAACCGCGAATTCAGTGTTTCGCGCTACGTAAACTGCGTGGTGCGGATGATTTATAATCTCATTGTCTACGCCCGTAGGTCAGCGTAATGAATTAAGGAATCCTTTCTCTATTTGGATGTCGTTAACTTTTTTAAAACAATTAACCATTTCTTTCAGACGAGCGTACTACGTTTCAAGTAATGTTCTATCAAACGAGTTCACATTTAAGAAATACTGACCTTTAATTTAATTTTTAGTTGTAATTTTCCTGAGTAAAATGCAGCTGCTCATCTTCAGCGAAATACACAATTGCAATGAATATTTAACTAGCAATATAGAAAATCAAATATATAACTATTCATTGGCCGAGCTAAGTGGGGATCTTGTAGGCAAATATAACTTGATCGATCAGAATTTCAATCTGTTTGTCAGTAAATTTGTGTTACGCAGTCACGAAAAGCACGTTATTCTATTATTGGCAAATAAACATTGTGATAAAGAGCTTAGATATATTTGTATCGTATATTTATTTTGGAAGTCAGATCTAGCTGTTCACAGATTTACTAGTTAAATTAATGCTAATTATGTTTACACGGTGACAAAACTCATGTGAAACCTTCTAATACCGTGTAAGATCCACCTTGGCCCGGCGAAGTGCAGCAACGCAACGTGGCATGAATTCAGCAAGTCCACTGCAGAAATATTGAGCCATACTGCCTCTATAGCGGTCCATAACTGCAACAGTGTTGCTGGAGGAGGATTTTGTGTAGGAACTAACCTCTTGATTTTGTCCCATAAATGTTCGTTAGAATTCACGTCGGGCGTTATAGGCAATCATTTGTTCAAATTATCCAGAATGTTCTTTAAACAAATCGTGAGCAGTAGTGGCCCGGTGACGTGGTGTATTGTCATCCATACAAATTCCATCGCTCTTTGGAAACAAGAAGTCGATGAATGGCTGCAAATGGTCTCCTAGAAGCTGAAAAAAACCATTTCCAGTCCATGGTCGGTCCAATTGGATCAGAGAACCTAGACTTTTCCGTGTAAAATCAGCCCACACCATTATGGAGCCACTTGCAGAGTTCCTTGGTGACAACTTGAGTTCATGGCTTCGTGGGGTTTGTGTCGGAAACTAGAACCTTTGAACTTGCGCCAGAATTAGAATTGCACTAGAAACTTTCCGCCTGCTCTTACCAACTGAAATCGGAACTTATCTGACCAAGCGACGGTTTTCCAGACGCCCAGGATCCAATTGATATGGCCACGAGCCCAGGAGAGGTTCTGCAGGCGATGTCATGCTCTTAGCAAAGGCACTGTACTAACCTATAACCCATAGGCCTTCAGCTGCCATACCCAATTAAACCCAACTTTCGCCGCACTGTCCTAAATGCGGCTGTTCGTTGTAACTAAATACATTCATTTTTGTGTTTATTTCACGTAGTCTGTTAACACTGATAACACTACGCATACGCTGCTGCTCTCGGACATCACGTGAAGGCCGTCGGCCACTGCGTAGACCATGGTGAGAGGTTATGTTTGAAATTAGGTATTCTCGGCGAACTCTTGACACTATGGATGTCGGAATATTGAATTTTCTAATGATTTCCGAGATGGAATGTGCCATACGTCTAGCTCCAAATACCATTCCACGTTCGAAATCTACTAAATCCCGTTGTGTGGCCGTAATCACGTCAGAAACCTTTTCAAATGAATCACTTGACTACAAATGAAAGCTCTGCCTATGCACTGCACTTTTATACGTTTTGTGCGCCCTTTGAATATTTGCATATTGCTATCACATGACTTTTGTCATCTCGGGGTAAAAGATGATGATTTTGAAATTATATATTACGTAAGAAAGCAAGCTATAGAATTCATTAGGTAGATACGATTTATAGAGACATTAAAGAAGAAAGAAAAACTTACATCCATTTATGAGATAAAACTGGTTACAAGTACATATAACACATTCTCCTATCCGAATTAGTTTTCTTGTCCTTTGTAAGCGACTACCTGTATCACTGATAAATGGCATGAATTTAGTGTTTATCTTTGTGAGTATTGGCCTGATTACTGATCCAATCAATATGTAAATGCTGGTAGAAAATCGCGACTATAAAACAGGCATTGACCATAAATTTCTTTTCCTGTCGTTCTCAGACACGAGAGAGTAATTAATTGGAAGTTATATACGAAACTAACTCTTCCGGTAACTCATTAATGTTTTGTAAGCACAAAAAGAACTTTGGAACCTGAAAAAACGTATCTTTGAAACTCACTATTTACTTTCTCTGTAAGTTTTACATTATGTATTATTTTTATATTTTCAGTTTGACCAGATTTTTTAATGCCTTTGTGATTTTTAAAGGCATCAAAGACTTGAGTGAAAATTATCTGCACTACTGCGACCACAATGGATGTGTAATACCTGCATATTGCCTAATACCGTAGTGTGTGTTGTGAATGTCGCGAATTGGTGGTGACTTCTCCTGATATAAAGAGGTTGAGAACTGGCAAACGACAGTCCCTGCACGAGTTCTCCTCAAAAATTATCTCTTGTAGAAATGCGTCGCCCATTGTTTCATACCTAAGCTTTCTGAGATACGCCATGCTTTGAGTCAGTGTGTATGTAACTGTACTATATGTCCAGTGATATGAAAGACAACAAGGGCAAAGAAGGAAGGATGACGCGTGGCCCTTTGGGATGCATCCATGATATCCTGCATCCATTTGGTAGTGGGAACACATGTGGAAAAGGTCAATCAGAATCGGATCAAGACATTAAAGTTATTCGATTCAATTTACTAGTTGATCTTCAAAACATCGCCGCAATGGGAGTTTGAACATAAATTTCATATTTTCGTGGAGTGCTGCTGATCTTGTATAATGGATGTAATATTTGTACTTTCATTCTGTTTCTTAAGAAACAATGATAAAAGTTTTAAGGTAAAAAACCGATGTAAGAATATGTTATAAGCGAGAATTTTTGTCAAGCAAAATTTTGATTGGTTTTTGTGGGGCAACTGATATTTGTCCACACATTAAAAGCTCCCCAGCACCTTTTACTGCGACAAAAACCGAAGAGATTTAATAACACTTGCGCCGTTACATTCAGCATAACAAGGATAGAAAAAGGGGACTAGAGTGCTACAGAATGATGTTCACTTATTTGATATGATTTTTTTATTTTAACATTACGTAAGCTACCATAGTTAGGCTGCTTATACTCCAAAGCAATTTAGTATTTTTTAAATTGCTTAGTAGTATAAGCAGTAGTAGTAAAAAAACAGCACAATCTTCCTCTCATTAAATACTCTTTACTAAGTACGAATATAATGACTAAATTGTACATTTATAATGATTCGGCTTATTAAATCTTATGTATCTCCAATTTGGGGAATCAGAGTATAAAACACTTAATAAAATACAATTTCTGTATTCGCGATTCATTTTTATTTTAATGAAACAAATACATAGTTTTGAAAGAATTTTATTGTTTACGCGTATAAGAACATTCTATTCTTTCAAATTTGTGGGTTACCTAATGATTGTGTTCTGAGGAAAATTTAAGAAACTTTTGATTAAATTAATAAATGTCCGAATAGTTTTGTGAGTCATTGTATATCATTATATTCGTCTATTTTATACCTATCACAGTGGTGTCAAGATTCCTCTACTGGTGGCTGGTGGTGGTGGCACGCTTCGGGGCACCGTTGCATGCCACGTACTTCTCTGCGCAACTAGCGTCGAGAAAGGAAACTATTAGTAGTAACCCCGCCGTTTTACAATAGTGATGGCGTTGTAGCGGGGTGATGAACTGCGTGGAGGGGCGATTTCGTCGTGCCATTCGTGCCACGGACTCCCACTCTGTGGCGTCGACCTTGAGAACACTGATCTACCTACTGCCAGTGAGAAAAATACATGGTTCCATTTAAAAAATCAAAGATGATTAAATTTCTCAAAAACTAAAAAAATATTTCGAACAATACTCAACGACACATTACTTGCCCCATGATTCCGCATTGTTGAGAGAAAACTGCATTTCGATACCGGAAACCGTTTAGAAGTTTCAAAGGTGGCCCATAGTTTGTGGGACTCTCTGTATAGGTATGTGAATGAGGAAGGTAAGCTACATAGACGGAGCAAAGCAACAGTTGCAAAGGAAGTATTAGTTTAGTTTTGTCGGGTTTTGTGCCAAAGGCAACCGCATGAAATTTATTATTAAATAACTTTAACAAGAAGAATTGTCTTCTCGGAGCGCCAAAGGAGAAGGTGTAAATTGTGAATGTGCTAGATTTTAAAAGTATTTTTTAAAATATAATGGTTATTTAAACAGTGGAAAGATTTTGAAGGTTTCGAAATTGCATCCAAAAATGTTTAAGTCATATTTATAGTCATATTTTCATATTTTTTGGCCATAAATGCTTTCATATTTCTAACATTTATAGGTCATAAACATCCAGGTTCTAGTTAAATATAATTAAGATAATTGCAGACGTAGATCTTCTCAACTCGAAGCACCCGAAGGTGTAGATCAGTGTTATCAAGGTCGATGCCACGAGTGGGAGTCCCTGGCACGAGTGGCACGACGAAATCACCCCTCCACGCAGTTCATTACCCAGCCACCAGAGACAACGCCATCACTATTGTAAGACGTCGGGGTTACTACGGTGTGGTATGCTATGGAGCCACGACGCGTGCTACTGCCACCAGTAGAAGACCTTGCCATCACTGGTAAAGGTTGTTGCCTCGTGGTACTTTACAAATGACCGAAGAAAGAGACCGCGTTATTCGATTACAAATTGAACGGAGCGCGCCTCCTTGGCCCGCAGTTGGGAGCTTCGCCCGCAATCTGCTCCGCTGACAGGGGCCGCGGCCCCGCCGGGCACGTGCACCGCCGCGTGGAGGGGGCGGGGCACCCGCACCCCCTCGGCGGGCACGCGGCAACCAGCGCAGGTGCCGCGCGCCGAGATAAGCTATCGATCTCTCTCTCTCCGTCCGCGCCGCCCAGTGGGAGGGAGCCACAACAAACAACACTTGGACTGCTCCGACAGTTTTCTGTGATGACGAAACGAGCTTACCAGCAGTTTGAAAGTAACTAAAACATTTTACAAATTTAAACAAATACAATAATATGATAGTTGTTTTTCTTGTTTTGTTTTATCACTTTCAAAGCATATTTTCGTGGCGAAACGTATCTTTAAGTTGCATTGACATTTTCTATTTTCACACAGAATAAAGATATTTGCCGACCTGAATGGGCGAGGGGAGGGGAAGAGCGTGTACCGACTCAGCACTTCGGTCCGAAGGGTCGCTGGTTCCAGTCCCGCCTCGGGCATGGTTGTTAGTCCATTGTCTGCGAAGTATGTCTATGAAGTCGCGGGGGCCCTCGCTGCTATCTGCAGTTCAGAAGAGCCCGCAAGTGCGTTGATGTCTAGTGTATGGTCGAATATGCGTCCCATCAGGTCGTAAAGGGTAACCGGATGTCGGCTGGTAAAAGCCCTAGAATAAGAAAGAAAACTTAAATACCAAAGACGTCATTTATATTGCTGTATGTTAATGCTGTGCCTTTATTATCAAATTACTTGTAATAATTTCAATTATACATTTATCTGTCTCTTCCATCGCCATTTCGCGATCCGTAAATGGCCGCAGTAATATATTGCACTTTTGCGCCGCGTAATTTCGACCCGTTTCGGCCCAGTGTCGCCGTGTCCGAAGGTCGCCGCCGCCGCCTGTTGTGCCTCGGCTCGTCCCGGCGCGGCCCAGCCCGCGTGCGTAAACAATTAAAGGGGAAGGCCTTGATCCGGCCAATCGATCGGCGGCTGCAGCGCCTCCCGCCTCTCGGCACGTGCCCTCCACTCACCCCTGCAGCCCGGTGCTTGCGCTCCTCGGAGTGCACACCACGCTGAGATGGCGCTGTGGACGATCTGCGACCTTCGATGACGAGACTTCCGAGACGGAAATGATGTATTTTGCGATTTGCTATTTGGAACAAGGAGAAACATGCCGCAAATTTTCCGATTCAAAAACTTGATTGCTAATGTCAACTAGTTCTGTCTGTCAAGACATGTCACACGTTTCCGTTATGCAGGACATTACAGTTTTTGTACTAAAGAAATGCCGAATTGCGAACGATTGGCTGTTCAATAGCAATAGGTTTCTGGCTAAAAGAAATAATGTCATAATTAACGTTGGTAAAATTCGAAGTCCGTACGTTTACAATTAGTGTTACAGGTGTGAGGCTCGAGTAAAACCGGGTACATATTAGGTTCTGCGAGGCAATTTATGTTCAACCGCTACTCTAACCCTCCGGACGGGCGCGTCCCATCATGTCCCGCCAGCAGGCGCGTGCCGGCACTCCGTACCGTGTTTATCATCTTCGATTTTCGCGTAAGTAGTTATTACTTTTGTTATTGAATGTCAAGGAAATATTCTTTACTTACTGTTTTTACACATTTTATTTCATAATAACTAACTAAATACGAAACGAAATAACAATATTAATAAGAATCTGATCCACAGCTCGCTCCCTCCGTGTTTTGATACGTGTTACATGTCGGGGAATGAATACGGTGCAAACGTGCCTTCAAACGTTTCTTCGGAAACAACTCATTTGAATTTGAATTAGAAGTTAGTACTCCAAAATCTGTCATGAAGCTCAATAACAACACAGCAGTAAGAATGCTAATGGATACAGTTCGCAAATATTATACTTACATTGACAAAGCGCGTGCGGTATGGAGTGCCACAACCGTTGCAGAGTTCGAATTACTAATGAATATCAGTCGATCGGCAGGGTCTTAAATCATGATTTGAGGTCATCCGATTGAAAATATAATGAATGAAGAATAACTATGAGCTCAATAGTGCGACACCAATTATTTACACGAAATCAACAAAAATGTACGACTGCGGCACAGAGTGCCGCTACGCGCCTGCCGGAGGCTTAAATTCTTCATCAAATTTTTCAGGTGATTATTCAGCTCCGCGATTGACACTAATATTTATTTTGAAAAAAAAAGGAACGTCTCACTCTCTCTGTATAAATTTGACTTCGATTTCTTCAGATCATCAAAATTGCATACGTACGCCCCTTCACAGTCGGAGAGCGAAAGTAAAGCGTCAGTGGAAACCCGTGTCCTGTGGGTGGCGAGGGGTCTGTTGCATTGGGAGTCCCTGCCGTGGACCTCACGTAAGTCCTCGCCTCAATTAATTGCCTCCGGTCGGCGCGGCGTTTCCCTCGCCTGTCCGTTCCCGGTCGCCTCGTCCATTTGGCGGCCGCCCCTCTCCTCCCTCTCCCTCCCTCTCCCTCCCTCTCCATCCCTCTCTTTCCCTCCCTCACCCCCGGGCCTTCGCTTTCGACCGCTACCCTCGTCAGGAGGCCGCGGCTGTCCGCTGAAACACCTTGGGCAGTCGCCTCAAGACACTCGCCCGATCTCTTTTTCAGCTCTCCTTCCTCCCCCCCCCCCTGCCCCGCAGCCACCCTTTCTAATCAACAGCCTCAACCGCCCCCTCGCTGGCATTGGAGCTCCCCTTTCAAAGCCTTTCCCGTATAGCTGTCACGTACATTCATTTCTTTGGACAGTTCCCGTTACCGATACGTCAAGAAAATTAGTATTTTGTAGACGACGAATAATGTCTTTGATAATTACGACTCAAAAATATCATATTAGATGGAGCATATGAATAATTGAGAACTTACTCTCTGTGGACACATTTCACATCTCTTTCTCTCTCGGGTATATTATGAAACTACGGCTCATGAAATTAATTACTGCGGCATGTAATTTTCTGATACGGATGATATCGCACTACCTCTCGCGGAATAGGTGGTTGACGCATCAGTTCCAATGTCAATTAAGCTAAACAAGTGTTTACTGGTTGAAGTCCGGCTCAAGGCATGAGTGATGTGAGCTGAAATTACAAATTACATCTATATGTCAAGCATTTATGTAATCGCTTCATTAATTAACATTTGCCGGAGGAGCTAACAGTCAGCGTTGATATGCGATCGCAATAATTAATTAATCTGTAAACGTTCATCTCAGGTATGACAGCAAGTAGATTTTTCATTAACGTAATGTACGAATATTTGGAAAATGATGAATAATATATTGAAGAGAAGTGTGTCAGTCACAAGTCGTCTTCCTTTTCGATTTCTCAAATCCATGTAAACGAAAATCTTAACACATACAAATAGTGAAACCTTTATAGTCGCTGTAAAACAGTGATGAGAAAAAATATACTTTGAAAATGATTAACCTTTTGAATATTAACAATGATAAGGGACATAATTTGTGTTAACATCATTAAGAGGAATTAAATTATTTTAATAGGATTAGGTAAAATATGGACTCTTAAATTAACGTTCATAAGTACCAGTGACGTTCACCGACTTTCTTTCACAAAAATATAGAGAAGAATTCTAACGAAAAGTTTGGGCTTGAATGTTAAACAACAACATTTTTTGCATACTTGGCTTACTGTGAGTACATGCATTCTACCCACACTTCGCGAACTATCCAGTACTACTCAGTGGTTCACGTTCTTACACGAGGACCGACATCTATTTCACTTCAATGTTCTTCTCTCGGAGTCCCAGAATGCAGATTTTTTGCGCGGCCAACGTGCAGAGTTCTCAGCGCCTCCCGCCGTTACTGCAAGTCTGGAATTCGACGTGGAGGGAAGGAGCGGCGCGGTTGCGTTCTCCTTGACGGGCGACAAATGCGCAGCTGGACGCCGGCCGCTGCGTAGAATTCCTCGGCGCGAAAACAGCGGCCACCGCAAACGAGGGAATTCTCGCGAAATGCAAACGCGGAGGGCCCGGCCGGCTCGTCGCGCCGCTTCGCCCAGAAATTAAAAACATTCTCCTACACCGGAGGAGCGGTTTGCGCAAGCAGCCGCAACACGTTATTCCCCTCGCGTCGCGTCGCATCGCGGCCGCGCCGCCGTTGTAGCGACCATGAACAACAGCTCCGCGCCGCTGGAGCGCTCAGGCATCGAGTTGCTGCGCGAAGGGATTCTTCAGCGCTGGCCTGCTCTTCTTGCTTCTTGCGTCTTTTTATCCGCTGCTCACTCTTTTTGTTTGTAGAAGCTTTTTGTTATTTTTCGTCTCTCTACATTCGATTTAATTTTATTTTCTCTTAAATATTGTTTCCTACTAATTTTTCCTACATTTTTTTTTCTTTCTACCTCTCGACTACATCATTTTTATGTAATCATTCACCATGATTTTTATTTTTAGAATTTTTTGTAGAAACAGACTGCAATAATAATCTATGATGCATTAATGTATCTTTTGGATGATCGTTTCTGACACTGTTCCTTCATCATAGAATTCTGTAAGTTTTTTCCCCGAAACTATCAAAATTTTCTTTCGTCTGAACATTCGAATGTTCTTGCCATAATCCTACAATTTTATTTTTTTTGGGCATTCGCAACTTTCCTTTTCTTTGACTCGTCTCTTCGTCGGCCTGTTTACTCCGTCGGCTGTTTGTTCACTTGCAGGACTCAACTCTTCCTCTTGAAGCATCCCCCCTCGTGCGATGCCTCGTTAGTCTTTCGCTCTGTGGTTATCTCCCCTCCCCGAATTTCCCCGCCCCCCCCCTGCGCCGTCGACTACTGCAGCCCGTGACTACAAGGCCCCGCCACCGCGCCGAGGCCAGATGTTGCACCCTCTGTGATCAGCACCCGCTCTCAGACGCCTCTCGGCTGGAACCCCGGGCACGTGCGTGGGGAAACGTACGTTGGCGCGAGCGGGCGGGCGTGTGTGCGTGCGTATGTGCGTCACTGGCGCGGTTGTACCCGCTGTTTCCGACGCCCCGAGCCCTTCCTTTGTCGCGCGCTTGCCTCTTTTATTCGCGCCGCGTCTTCGCGTCCGCGCCCCCATTTACCTAATTTTTCGGCGCGGCGCGGCGCGGGCCGTCCTCCGCGCGCGTGCTCGGCGCCGCGCTCTCTGTCTCCTCGGCGGGGGAGGGGAGGGGAGGGGAGGAAATGTTGCGCGCGAGCGGAGCCAGAGGCCAGAGGGGCGGGGGAGAAATGGAGAGAGCGAAAGATGAAGCGAGGCGCGGAGCTCGTGGGTTCTCTTCCGCCTCGGGGGATTCAATTAGTGCGCCGCGGTCTGGCCGAGGGGCGTGCGCGGATGCTGCGGTGGCGACGGCAGCGGCGGTTGTGGTGGCGCTGGCAGCGGCGAGGCGGAGGCCGGGCGGGGGGTGGTGGAGGGGAGAGGGCTGCGGAGGGGAGGTGATGGGTTGCGCAGTAGTTTAGCCGCGTGTTTAGGTCGACGGTGGCGGGAGGGGTGGTGTATCCCTGGTGAAGGTTATAGCGGTGGGAGGGGTTGCGAGAGGCGGCAGCGGAGGAGAGAAAATGTTTGTTTTACGCGCCCTCGGCTCGGTGGTTTAGGCGTTTCTTAAATCGCATTTTAGAAATGCGCGCGCGCGGCGCAGATGAAATTCTGCGTCGTCGCTCCCGCTCCCGCGTCCGCCCCACCCCCGGCCTGGCCGTCCGTTTATACCTTGCCGTGCGTTCCCCTGCGGCCGCACCTGCCACCCGAAGTGCTTCGTCTCCATTTCTCACCCGTATCTCCCGCAGCCACCGATGTCTCCCACCCCGGCACGGCGCCTGAGCCACCTGCGCGCGCCGCACGCGTCAGATACCCCTCCCCTCCCCCTCCACGACCTCCCTCCCCTCGTCGCCTGCCCCCCCCCGGCATTCGGGCGCCATCGGCTATTTGGTTAGTGAAGGGAGCCCCGATGGCCCGGGAGACCTATCGGTCTGTAAATCTGCTAATCTGACTCTTCTTTACTGCGTCCCTCGGTGGCTTAGATTTCCGAATATAGCCGAATTTCGCAGTCTCTTTTCCTTAGGTTTTTGTTTACTTCCTTTTCAGTTTCCAGTAGTCAACTTTTTTTCTCAATTTCACGAATACCGATTTCTAGATTTACATGAACGCAAAACCGTTACAATATTATCTCAAATACCTCAAGTACGTTATTCTTCTACAATTCCGTTTCACTTGTTTTGCTTGTGATGTATTTTCTTTCTTACATGTACTTTTTCTGGCACCCATCTCCCTCAGTTGCCAGTGTTACGCATAATGACAAAAAGGAATTAGCCCCTGTACTCTCCTCGACCATCTTTTCTGATTAACTGTTCCCTCTGACGACTTTTACTGAGCAGTGGCGGCTAAAGCCTTACGAATTCATCCTGCGGAGCTAAATGCATTGCGAAAGGCTCCCCGAGCGCAGAGCGAGGCCGCGCAGGCCATTCAGATAGCACGGGAGGGCTCCGCCAAGGGATCATCGCCCCCAGAGCCCCCCGCGCTTCAGGTGCGGTTTCCTTTACCACGGTTTCTTCCTCTGCGCTGCTCTTACATTTCCTTAGCATTCTTTGCCTACATGAGATTATTTTTCAAGCATATCAAATTTTTGTTCTTTACACATCATGATTTAAAATTTCTGTCAATTTATTTATGAGGAATTCACAGTAAGTTTTAACTCATTATTTAACTGTTTTTCACTCGGACGCAATAACTATGGCACCAAATGTATTATGTAAATGATATGGCACTAAAAATATTTGATAATTAATATATTAAGTAATATTAGTCATCAGGAATCTGTAACATATTACATTTTATTGGGGACTTCTCTTTTATGGAATCGCAAAGGTTCATCGTTCGCATTGAATCAAACAACTAAGTGAGTAAGCAAAAATTCAACACACACACACATACACACACACACACACACTAAATTAGATTTTGCTTACGGTAAATGGAGAACAAAATTATCTTCTCATGAAGTAAGCTGTTCCTATAGTCGTCCCTTTGCTTTTGCTTTTTTTTCTTGGGACTTTTCCATCTCTCCTCTTCTGCCAATTTTGCTTTCTGAATAGCTTCCATACCTTCTCTCTCAACGACGCTTGCAGGTATAAAAGTATTTCCACTGGGGTTTCCAGAGCCTAGTCTGATTGCGTGCGCCTTCGGTTGAGGTTCTTGAACCTCTCATCTTTATTTTCCAAACTCGCCTCGAGTCGGTGGCGCCCCCTACCCACTTAGTGATCAGAGAGCGTTTCCTTGAAATTACGAACCACTTGATGCAGGAGACTATCGGTTCTTTGATCGCAGATTCTGCAAAAATATTCCCTCTCAGATTACAACGGGAACCCAACCCTTCGATATTTCTTTCATACTTATTTTGTCGAAAATATGCTTGTTGTTACGAATAATTGAACACAAATTTAATTATTGTAATAGTTACACCTTTTTCCTTTCACAACAACAAGTTTCAGATTGGCGCCTCCATCGGGTAATTTTTTGTGAAAAGTTTTATTTGTTTGGCCAGTTCTTAATAAAAATAATGTTTGAACATACTACAGTTGCACGGCTCGTACATTTTCACATTCAGAAAGTTTCATGAAAAAGTGTCAATTAATATACTTGTTTCATTACAAATAAGGTTTAATTATCGTCATTCGGACGTTCATGTTGATGTCGGAAAAGAGTATAGTTATTCAGTGTTTCATCAGTGCTTGTGGTTGCATCTACACCTTATATTTAAGTATCTCTTATATTTATCTTACTGACGATTGTGATTGCACTTCCTTGTGATATTGATCAATAATATTTTTCATTATCATTATAACATTTTATTATAATTACTGAAAATATACAATTTTTCTCGTTGTCATCTTTTTAACATGCATCACTTTCTTCTCACTTTAAAGAACTCTTATCTTGTCTCCGTTCCAACAAATTTTGCATCACTCTGTGACAATATGCATCTCACACAATGCTCTCTTATACATAATCATTATACATAAACATAAGTTTTTCTAGAAGGCAATGGTTTTGTTTTGTCGACAGGAATCGAAAGGAGTCGAAAGGAGTCGAAAGATCATCTCTGTAGGTACCATAAGTCACTCAAAATCTGTTTTAGTTGCTTTAAAAACCACAAAATATGTTTTTTAGAAAAAGTTATAATGTTATGTATGGCTTTGCCAAAAGACGATGCCTTCCTTAGCTATGGACACGCGTTGCCTCACTTGTCTCGGTTGGTGGATCGAAAGTGGTTTAACCCGTGAATGACGCATGGACAAACGGTCGGCCGGACGCACACAGGTTCCTAGATAAATATTTAAGGATTTAATTATTTTTTATAATAATTCTTAACTTGCCTCAGTATAAGGATCAGCTTTCTCGGTTGTATCCCTTGCTAAGAGAAAGTTATTATGCCTTGAATTATGAATTACGGGATGATAATGAGGGCTGAAGGGACAATAACAAATATGACCATGCCTACGCAGGACTCGAACCTGCAGCATCCTCGGTGCAGGTGACGACTGCCGCAACCGCCTGCACCACGGGGGTTGTCGTTGTTGTTGTTTGTTATTATTATTGTTATAATTTTTTGTTATATTTAAGTATTTGGCATGATACCGTTATGCCGTTTAAAAATTCTTTGAACAATGGAAGTTTTATGCATGTAACTCAAGAGCTCCTTTCATACCTTACAAAAGTGGTAGTAGAATTATCATTATATATTGAAAAATTGTATGAAATTGATCTCATTATTCGCATATTTGAGAATGGCGCTTTGACTAAATAAAATTACAATATACGTATTTTTCTTTTTTTGTTTAAACTCCTTTTTCTCAACGTTGAGTCAATTCAGTTGCCTTATTGCGAGACGTTGTACACTTTAGGGGTTGTTCTTAATTTTAAATTCATATTGCTCAGAAACATCATTATAACTTTCCCCAGACCCGCATCGTGTGCACGGAGGAGTAAAATTTAAGAGCAAACCACCCGAATCAGAAACCCTATGTGCTGAACTGGTGCTCCGTCTCCTTCTTCGCCTGCCTCGCCTGCGAGCTCGTTGCCTGCTCATTGTAAACTTCTGCCTTGCGTGGTCTGCTAACAACGGGCACCATTATGTTCTACGCGGCGCACGCCCTCCCCCACTGGCGCAGAAACGATTTCCAAAATCAAGGGCGGACAAGCTCCTGAAGGGCGTTTTTCGGCGCAGCGCCGACGGGTGAGGAGCGGGGGAGGGGGAAGGGCCTGGGGTGGTGGATGAAGGGGGAGGGGGCGTGCCCAGACACGTGACCGCCTCTGGAGGGCGACTGGCGCTTCAGGGCCATAAAGCGGAGGGACTCTTTTTATCATGGACAGAAAGGAATATATGGAACAAGAAATCGGCATGTGCGCGTTAGAATGTAAAGCTATATAACGTTAATTTGTAGCACGAAAAATAACGCAGGACATTTTTTAATTGGATTATTAATATTATAACTTGAAATATAATAAATTAATTATGCTTCGAATCAGAACGTTGGTTTGTGAATAATTTTATTGTTTATTTGATCTAAACTGAAGAACTACTTTTTGTAGTCAATGGTTAATTAAAATCCTTCATTATTTAATAATTTTACAATACATCGCATTCTGTCGTTGTATACACATGTCGTTATGTGTTGTATGTGTACACAATGTGTTATATACACATTGTTGTTAATAGAAACACATATGTTTCATAAAACTTTAAGAAACCGTAACATAATTATTTATATTTGTTTTGAGATATGTTATTAATTTACAGCAGACAAAGTGTAGCAGGAATCGAAAAGATAAATATAGAAAAAATGAGCAAAGAGTAAAGAAATCGATGATTTGGATGGTCAGGTGGAGTCAAGTGGAATAGGATCAAACGGCTCCTGCGGCTGGACGATGCGGGACGTGGTCGGCAGATAATGAAACGGGCCAGACCGAATGAGATAAGAACAACGCACATAAAAAGCGAGGGAACGCTGTGGAGCGAGTGGTTTGAGGACGGCGGGGCCAGAGCAATCGAGGCGGCGAAGAGCAGTGGAATGTTCCGAATCCCGGAAGGCCGTCGGAGTGCTCAAGACGGGGGCTGGGGCGGGGGAGGCCCTTGCGGCGAAGCGAGTCGAGATGCAGCCGCGTCGGGCACTGAGAGGTCAACGCGAGGAGGTCGTGTCGACCGCCGCTGAATTGTTGGTCAGCTCGGGGAAGCGATCGGGCCCGGGCGCAGCGAGAACAGGGAGACGCGGCGCAGTGGAATAGCGCACCGGAGGCGGCGAGGGCAGCGGGGCGGGCGAGCGGTCGGTCCGGTCGCGCCGGCCGTTTGAGGTTTGGGCGTCGGGTTAGAGTGAATGAGGCGGGCCGGGGCGGGCGGGGCGGGGCGGGGCGGGGCGCAGGGCGCAGGACGGTCGCGATGGAGCCCTGGGCCGCGGTCGGGCCGCAGCTGGCGGAGGGCGGCGGCGGCGGCGGCGGCGGCGGGGGTGGCGGTAACGGGGGATTCCGCTAAGCTGCAGGGGCAATCAGGGCGTCGACAGGGTGCGAGGCGAATTATACATTGGGGTCGCCCGTGATTTACTGCATCTAGACGTGTTATTTATGACTCAGTAATGATCCTGAAATAAAGGTACTGCGAGTTAATTTTGATATTCAGTGTGAGAGCTGTTGTAATATTTCCCCCTGCAATTTGATGACTTGATCGATGGTGTAAATGCCTCAAAACAGAATTAAATTATAGATACATATTCTATGCAACTCGTGTGTGACACTAAGTATTCAGTGTATCGCGTATTCCCTAAATATATTTCATCTGTATTACGAGAGGACAGAATGCAACACACATGCTATTTCACACAAGGCATTCATAAACAAATACATTCATATATAAATTATCATTCACTCTGTTAAAGTGTCGGCCCTCCACTGTCTACTTTACACGACATAATGATATTGTGTTTTCCTTTTTCGAATTTTAAAATAAATTTTGAATATAATTGTACTGCAGAATAATCCTTAAAAGAAAATGCTTTGAAGTGTTTAGAAAACCATAAAATAATTTCTGAAACAGCGACCGCGGTGATGCGCAGAAGCAAAAGGCTCGCAGTAATTCAATGGGTGCAGAGCAGCAAACACCTGAGGGCGAAAGCATTAAAAATTTTTTTGATTTTCATCGTAAAGATAGATTTTCATGTCCACTTGGTGTGTTTCAAGTGTCGGCATCACGTTTATTTATGTTGTTTAATGTTTCGCGGCACTTGTGTGTTCAATTAAAAAAGGTATTTAACTCATATGTTTGTAGACATTCAAGGATATATTGAATTTCATGAACAAATTCAGAATTGTCTCTGCCATGAAATTCCAAAGGAGGGAAATTGTTATGAAACATTATACATTAATCTTATTTCAGAAATAATAAAACAAATTTTTAGTCAATAATGTTACAATTGAAGCCTTTGCGTGTGAATATTATTAACTGACATTTCACATTTCGCGGGGAATTGCAATGCGAAACAACTGTACTATAGGGGCACAAGTTTGAAATCTCCCTTTTGTGAGGAGCTTAGTTTCGCGGGCTTCCCCCACCGCTGCTACAGTGTACGCGATTCGTCGCCCTCCCCCCCCCCCAGCAAGGTTGGAGCTATAAGTCATCAATGTCACTGCAGCCTTCGCTGTGTGACGTCATTGTCATCACCAGAGGAACTGCCTCATAAAGAAACGATACTTCTGTCCACTTTTGCGTCCGTCGTCGTGTCTGTTTTAATATATTCGGCATACATTTTCTTTAATTCATTGAGGGGTACCGATGCATTCTTTAGTAATACGATTCTTAATTGAACTCCAAACTAATTCGATGGAATTGAGATTAGGATGGTAAGGAGGGAGCTTGATGTATAGATTATATTTCCTGAGAACGTTTGTCCTAGTGTTACAAACAAATACAATATTACGCCAGTGAACTTCACTTGAAATTAGGCCTATGCTAAGACACGCCACACTGTACAGCACTCTATGAAGAAAGGGACAAGACTGAGGACCAGGGGCAATGCTTCCTACACATGTTTCTTTTACTGAATCTTAGTATATTAAGAGATAGCGTTTGTGCATAGACAACTGAAACTGTTTTTATTTGGATAGCTGACACTTTTACTGCTGCGCGTTAGGCCTAGGAACAACAGCAGCCTGTCTATACGTTCAGCCCCCCCCTCCCCTCGCCACGGCTGGCACGCAGAGCGAGTGAGAGAGCGATATTTTCAGGGGAAGTGAGTGGTTGATAATGAGAGTCACCCCTCCTCGCGCATGCGTATTAGAAAGGAGTTTTGTATCTTGTCCCATTATAAACGTAATAAGGAGCAAACCGTAACGTAGGAGGGAATTATCACTGCTATTTGTTACATTATGGAAATCACTTGAAATACAGTCACATCTACTCCCTTTCCTTCATAAACACCAAACTTGGATATCATCAGAAAGGGCACATACCATTATTTACAAAAGATCGATTCAATATATCAGGTCATCGGGCGAGATTTCTAAAATGTAATGCAATATCATTGATAGTGAAGCCAATGAAATTGATCAGAAATGAATTTGTTACGGGAAAGTGCTCTGAATATTTAGCTCACGATATAATAAATATACTTCCTTTTCACTGCTTGGAATGTGAGCATTTCGTAGTTCATGCTTCTTTAGAATGCCCTTGTCGCACACGACAGGTTTTCCCCCGCAACACTACTATGTACAAAGGGTTGCCTATCCCCATTGTCCCAAGGGGACCTTGGGTGTTGCTTCAAACAAATGGCAGAAATAAAGAACAGAACACACGAACCTAAAATAAACAGCAGGATAAATGAAACTAAATACGCGACAAAATAGAACGTATTTCCTTGTACAATATTTTCCACTCATGCGTAATTATAATAAAAACATCAAAGTTAGTAATGTTTCAAATATGTCGCAAAACTCTCTGTTCACCAAAGAATCTGAACTAGCTTTGAAGCATAGCACTCAGTGTATTAAGCTCTAAAACTCATTTCATTAACATACGTAAACACATTTATGATTACTAAAGGTTGTTCTGAACATCTGAAGTTCAACACAGCTTGTTTTGAAATTATCATTATTAGCACTATTAATTTTGCCCAAAACTAATATTTTGAAACATTATCACAGATCATTAAAACTCATTGGGTTCTCAAATTCATTCATAACAGAAAATCCTGGTACAATTATTAAGGAAGAACAAGATGTTATAAAATGTTGTTCAGGCTTAATACGAGTTTAAAGAACCCCGAATAAGTATCGATTACATTTAAGATTCTAAATCCTAACGATGAAAGTAATAAAAGAAATATATCAACTTTTGATATAATTATTACAATTATGCTTACACTTTAAAACCCAAAGGAAATAAAGTAAACTGGAAAGATATAAGAATTAAAATTATGCTTTATCGATATCTTTGTCTTGAGATCGTGTTTTACGCAATAACACGCTTTCTCAATATTACGTATGTGGTCGAACATGTGAGGAAGGTAATTAATATCCGTTGTTTTGTGTGTCTGTGTGTGAACTGCAGATCAATCAGTACCTCTTTTGAGAATCGTAGAAGAGATTTGTTCTACTTTTATCCTTTTTATATTGTAGATTTCAATTCCATAGATTGAAAAATTATCCAAATGCAAAGCGATTAAAAGGAACACACAGAATATTGTATAATAATTTTTACTTGCAGATTGTCAGAGTTCCGCGTTTTCTTCTTAGTTCGTCATGCGGTGGATATTTTTACAGACCTGTTTTTTTGTAAAGATAGAGAAAAACGTACAATTAAGAGATATAAACAATCAATAAATTACATTTTTATTGAAATCAAATTAACAGATCTTCAAACAAATAGATTTTCAACAAAATCCCTTCGATAAATAATATTCCAGAGACATATTCACAAATGTTCGAATACTATTTACGACTGATTCAAAAAATGAAGTAGAAACGGTTAAATGAATGCACTGCGGCCATATGAATGTTCGCATTTAGTGGGATTTTAAAATCAGATAACAGAATCATTGACAGATTAAAAATGTATGAGTACGTTTTATCCGTTGTACTCGATGTAAAGGCGTTGTTGACATTCAACAAAATGAACGTCAGTGATGAAATATAGAATGATTTAAAACAAATGGTATTTTTTTGTTATATTTGCCCAATATTTTTCAATCATAACTTCAATCAGGCCCAATATGCAAATGTGCTCTGATCCTGGGGTCGCAGTCAAATACAATGGCAAATATAATCCACTAAATGAAGAGGTGCCGTTTAGAATCTGTTGAAAGTAAAAAATATAGGTTTACCTGTGACTATTGGCAATTGAAGACAATTCATCAAAAAATAACATTAATATACTGTTTAATTTTTTAAAATTTATGTTAATAGGCTCAGAATCTTAAACATTGTAATTTACAGGTTACGAACAGGCAAAGTGAGTGGATACTGAGTCAAGGCGGATTAACTACATAGGGCATTAGTCTCGTAATTGTAGGGAGTGTTATCTTTCGGGAGGTGGCGATGTTCCTCTTTTGGTTGAATGTAGTATCTGGTGTCGACCTACATGTTAATGTCGCCTTGTATGTTTCCCCCTTCAGATACAGCTGTAAACTCCCGTCAGGTCAACTGTCATATGCGGTAGTTTAGAGTATGTAAGTATGCACGAAGTGCATAAAGGTGTTTATGTAAAAGATGAAGATGAAGGAAAGATAACGAGTGGTTCGTGGCCCGTTTCTTAAGGTACTCCTCCGGGATTCGCCTATTGTTTTTTTTACTTTTTCGTCCGTAAGAAAACACTTCTTAAGAAAAGAAACTTCTGTAATACTACGGCAAAAAAATCCTCTTGCACGTGGTGTAGCCAGAATTCATGTTTTGTGGGCCCTTGATACCGAAAAATTGATAGACAGTAAAACGTCTGTGTCTCCGTCCTTCCATCCGTCCGTCCGTCTGTCCGTCCGTCTGTCTGTCCGTCCGTCTGTGAACACCGCTAGCAGCTAAATCGTTCAGACGATTTTCTCCAAAATTGATATTACCCAATGGATCTGGCTGATGTTGCGTCTCCTTGAATGTGAAATCGATATTTTTATTTGGGGAGAACTTTATATGAAGCCCCTGGTACATTTTCAGAATTTAAAAAAAGGCTTCAACGTTTTTGATTAAATTTTGTTGTTAGTGTGAAGAACGTTTATGTGAAAGGTGCAGGTGTCATGTTAGTTGAAATCCCCGATTTCTCGAAAATTGAAAAAAATATTTTTTTCCGGCATCTTCCTACAACTACAATTATAAAGATAAAACTTTTTCTCTTAATAAAATGTGTTTTTAAAGATAGAATTTGAAAGGTCATGCAAAATTTCCCGAAAATGTGAGTACTTTGCGCGTAATTTTGTTTGAAAATACTGCCGAGAAAGTACGTGCTGATTTAGAACCACTAGTTTTTGTTGTTTTTTTTCTTCAGAAGAAACTCAAAGCAGCCGGCGCTAGAATTGAGTGGTTGATATCTTGACAGTGGTTGAATTCGATCCAGCTCTGTAGCAAGTGTCGAAAATCCGGCCCGACGGGGCTTGAGTTTTAGAACCTCCCACTGAGCGCTACAGCGGAAGGGACGGCGCTGCCGCTGAGCTGGAGCCGGAGGCGCAAGGACGTGCGGATGCGCGTTTATCCGCGCGCCCCATCGCGGCCGCGATCGCCTGCGGAGGCCGTCATTCCCCGCGCCGGGGCTGCGCAACCTGAGCCGCGCCGCCGCGCCGTGGGCTTACGGGGTGTGACAAGCGGCGAAGTGGAGCGGTCAGCGTCGTATTTCGCGGCGCTCGGGGTCGCCGCGCCAGGTGGCGAGCAGGGCGTGCTAAGCGCGGGCGAGGGCGGGGGCGGGGCGGGGCGGGGCGGGGCGGGGCGGGGCGGGGCGGGGCGGGGCGGGGCGGGGCGGGGCGGGGCGGGGCGGGGCCTCCGAGCGACCGCTCTGAGCCGAGGCGGCCGCGCAGTAAACTTCCTCTGGCGGGGAAGCGGCGCTGCGGCAAAGGGCAGGAGGGCCGGTGCGGAGGGCCAATGGAACGATCGGAGGAGACGAAGCCAATGCCTCCCACAACAAGGTGCACAGAAGTACGATGATTACCAGAGATACGTTGAAATATTGAAAAAAGTGTGTAAACATTAAATTATGATTAAAAGTGAACATTCAAAGAAAAATTACAAGAAAATCAAAACGAACGAAAGATGAAAAGAAATAAAATTACATACGAGTATATTTGTAAAAAACGTGTAAAAAAAGAGTCCATTCAGCAAAAAGAGAGAAATCGAATAGTTCTTAAACAATGTTTCAATAATGTACGAAATAATACCACAAGAATAATAATAATAATTTATGATTAACATTGATTAAGGATATACAAATGACATTTACGAAAGAAAAAACTGACATTGATCGAAATGAATTAGTAGAAAGACTTTCTGGGAAACAGAATAGACATCTGATATTGGTTTCACAATAACAACAATAGCGGATTAAGGAAGAAGAGGGCCTGGAGGCTGACAATGATGCGTGCGGTGGGAAGAGCTCAAAGGTGAAATAACGCAGCCATAAGCTGCATCGCAGGCAGGCAGGGCATCCAAGGCGCACGTGGCCGGAAGGGCGGGCGGGCGCGGCGCTGATGTAGAGGCGCGCGGGCCCTTTGGGGCGGGGGCGCGGACAGCGCCGAGGGCTCCTCGGGGGCGAGGGGCGTCCCCGCGGGCCGGCGCCGAGTTACGCCCGGGGGCCGTTAAGTGCGTCTGCTGTCCGGAAGGCAGCGCTTCCCCCGCCCCCGCACGTATCCGCCCCGCCCAGCTTCCCGCGCCGCCGCGCCGTGCCTTGCCCCAATTTACCACCGCCCCAGTCGCGCGCGCCGCCGAACTTTGGCGTCGGCGGCGCTGCGGTTAGGAGCACGACGTGCGGCGGGGGCGCGCGCAGCGAGGGTCAGCGGGCGCCGTCGGGCCACGGGGCGCCTGCGGTTGCGGGCGCGACGTGCGATGGGGTCCTGGCGAGGGCGGCCGCCCCTCACGCCGCCCAGGGCGGCAAGGGAGCAGAGGTCGATGAGGCTGGGAAGAGAGCAGCGAGGGCGGCGAGGGCGGCGAGGGCGGCGAGGGCGGCGAGGGCGGAGACATCAGGAAGGACTACGAGAACTACAATGCATAATGCGAAAGGCTGCCGATGTGTAGGCGGATGTGGTGCTGGAGAGGGCGCTGGCGGCGGGAAGAGGACAAAGCGCGTTGGCGGTGACGGTGTCGTGAGCGGCGTTGGAGTTTGCGGTCTGCACCCCAAATGGAGGCCCGCTAGACGCAGTGTGAAGTGTGAAAGAGGCTGTCAGACACCTCCTCCACACGGCTACCGGACGGCTACTCGTCGCCGCCTGCTTCTCCCAGGCGCAGCTCAAAAGTGAAAGTGGAAGTGACGGCGCAGACGCGGTGTAGCTTGCGGTGGCCGTGGCGTCAGAGTTCCAGGAGATAGCGGCTGTTATCAAAGCTAGTTGCCTGGGGTTAGGCCATAAGAGCAGGCTACGGTGACGTTAAAGGCACTAACGTTAAAGTTTGTGCTACGGCAAAAGTAAATAATTTATTGATTGTTTAGAGTTTTTCATGGGTCATGTAAACATGTGTCGCCGTTAATCCCGTAAGTTTAGTAGAGGTACCGGGCGCTGACGGTCTTCCTCATTAGAATGTGAGTTGCGGCACCGACCTACACGTCGGCATTCGAAATTTTCCTCTAGAGGAATCTCCCCGAGCGCGGCACCCTCCAGCCAGACCGAGTTCTACTTCCCTGGCCTTCCGATGTGTGTGATAGTGCAGTACGTGTAAATGTAAGTTTGTGTGTGTGTGTGTGTAAGGAGAACGGAGTGAAAGCGGATGAGGAATGCAAGATCGCACGCACCCTGTGACTCTATTGTTAAACTACTGCTCCAGCATTCACCTCGTTTTGATCACAGAAACCATGGAAAACTGCAGATCAGAGCAGCTGGCAACTACAATTGTTTTCCAGACGGTAGTTGAATTCGGTATAGCTGCATAGCTAAGACACGGCCCATGACAGAGGCAGAGGCGTTGCTGTCACTAAGCCATCCAGCTGGTTTTACGGCAAACGTGATGACCGTGCAAATGGCGTTGGCTTTTGTGATTCTTCTGGCTCTGTGACGCTGAAGTAGGAGATAATGGCTTAAGAGAAACCCGAGGAGTCCTTGGTGAAGAGCTGTGGCTTTTTGGCGGCGCGGCGCCTGTGGGATGGCCGCCGGTCCACTTCCTCTCTTTCTCTCCGCCAGCGCCGTATTTTGACGGGGCCTACGCACACCGCGGGCGCCACCTCCGCTCCCCTCCGCCTCCTGGCGCAACGTCTGTGTTTCTACGACCAAGTTGGGCGTGAGATCGGCGAGTGCGCCGAACTCGAAATAAAATCCCCACTCTGCCGCGCCCGACCGACCCGTCTCGTCTCATGTTCGAGTCAACTTCGCGAACGCAAACTTACTGCCACTTAATGCAGCGATATTCCAAAGTTATCCGGCCAGCGATACTCGGCAGGCGCGGGAGACGCCGTCGTCGCCGTCTCCGGCTCGGCGTCAGGAGCGCCTTGGGAGGTGTGCGGGGCTGGTTGTTTACAGACTTCGTGGAGTCCGCTCAATTTTTTGAAAATAACCTGGGCATAGTTGCAGGGAATTGAAGTTCTATAAAACTTTTATTTTTTTCGTCAAAAACCTATTTCACCGCCACTTTCCTTTTTACTCTATAGAAAAAATGTTTTCGGCAAGGCCGTTTTTTATGCCAGTTTTTATAGTTACGATAACAATTTTGCCGCATAATCATATGACCTTTTTACATATTCGTATTTACGATTCTCCAAATTCTCCAAATTTCATAATTGAAATAGCCTTTCTGTAGGTTTATATTATAAATTGTGGGTTATATTATAAAAATAATTGCAATTTCTTTAAAGTTTTAATCTTCAGGGAGCATGCCGCCTTTTTATAACATCTGAATTATTGTATGGGATTGTCGATTAATGTATACTGATTTGGTTAAGTAAAATGGCACTTTTCCATTTAGGAATTAATTTTCTTTGTGCAGGAAATACTAATGGTTGTTTATAATTTTTGATAAAGTTTACTATTTAAAATGAACTTGTTTTTTGACCCTCAAAAGCACGAAAAGAATTAACTGTTTTAAATAGTTTGTTAATCTGATGTTTTTTGTTAGAAAATTAAAAATTACTGAAATAAAACGTGTATTGAATGAAATTAATGAATGTAATACAACTATTTTGCTGAGATCTCATTTGTTGACTCAGTCTCCAAATATGCACAGAACACTTCTGTTATTTGTGTTAAATTTGAACAGTAAAAGTAAGTAAAGCCCGTCATGTAGAAAGAAATGTAAATGAAGTAAGAATTATTGAAACTGATTTTGAATTGTGAAGTATGTATCCTCGGTCGTGTTTTAGAGCTTTACAAGATTCGAGAAAAATGGCATTTTGAGTTTCAAATTTTTACGTGAAGAAGATTCAAGATTTTCGCATGATGTGTCTCTACAATGCCAATTGTACATTTTAGCAATTTTATGAAATTCGCTGTTTTTTTACTACGCTCTTGAACTGCGAAAGGAGAAAAACCTTTGTTAATCATTACAGAGATCTGAAGCAATGTCCATAATATTCCGTTCGAGAGCTACACAATCAGTTGCATTGGAAGCCCTCGAGCACATTTCTTTTGAACCCTCTGGATTACAGTCCTGCAAATTAAGGTCGCTGCACGTGAAATTTAAATGAGAGAATCGAATTAGACCCTCATTTCAATTTTTCCTCTCGTGTCTCATCGTGCAGTATTTTTTTCCACAATGGTTCTCATTTCGCATCACGTATTTTATTACTCCCTGCCCACAATACAGCTTGCACACTCTATTATGCACATCCTATTGATGAATTCTCAGGTTAAATAATTAATTCTGGAATGAAATGTCCGCACCTAAAACCATTCCACGTTCATATTTACTTTGTTGGTGGGTCCGTTGTGATCGTTCGTGGGCTGTGCGTGAGTGGTTTTGGCGTTGGGGCCGGGAAACGGGGCCTCCGAAGGGCATAGCAGCCCCCCGGCGCCTTGAGAGCTGTTAGGGCTGATGCAAGTGGCTCCTGATAACGGCTGCGGCGCCAGCTGCCCTCCTGGGCCCACCCGGCGCGGCGCGGGCAGGGCTGGGCCGGGGCCGGGGGCCGTGGGCGCGGGTCCTCCGAATTGCCGAACGCCTCGGGACCTAATTAACCGGTGCGGCCGGCGCGGGATGTGCATGGGAGATAATTGCGTTTGCCCAGTGCTGAAGCACCACTGTTGCCCTAATGATGTGGAACGGAACGAGTTTTGCATATATTGTTCCAAATGGTGCACAAAGGCTCGGGGAAACGATGTCAGTAGAGTATTGATTGTGACGTGTTGTGTCTAAGGGAAAGATTAAGAGATTATGAAAACATCTGTTAAAACAACTGAATTCTGAGATGAAGTCATATGATTTCATGGGTAATCTGAGAATTAAGGTGTAACGTAATGACTAAGACATTTTTACTCTGAGAAAAACTTCATAAAATTATTTTCTTAAAAACCTGTATAAGGGAGGTTTTACTCTGCACAAATAAAGAAATAATTGTATAAGAAAATATTAAGGATATAAATCTTCGATGCTTGCTTATTTTCCCAATATTCTGTAAGTAAATTACAATTCAAAGCAATTATTTTAATTACTTGCATTTTAATTTTAGTTGTTTAAAATGCATAATAATTTGAGTGAATTTGCTCGTCCCGTATAAGTTACAATCTTGCTTTAGGAGACGATATTGAGCAACATAAAAGAAAAAAATACGAAACAAAAATATTTAATAACGTTTGCTACGGACTATAATTGTTTTTTTAATTTTGATATGAAACTACTAAAATATGAAACTATCAAGAAACTGAGAAGAAAATGAGTAAAATATTACTCCGCTCAGTAACGCCGTAAAACATAAATAGCTTAAAATACTTGTCGTAATCTGACATATTTTGTCAATACAAAGCCGATTTTATCTTAACGTTCATAAATTTCTTAGAGAATATTTCTTTGCAAAATCCACTTCATCATATCTCATTAAGTACAAAATCATTCCATTAACGTTTATTATGAACAAAATCTAGCAAATCTAACTTCCAAACCAAGTGCAATGGCGAGTGAATTAGTGTTTAAAATTCTAACCCAATAAAAGAAAATGGAAATTTTCAACTGAAAGGATTTAAAGCTGAGAGAACGTTTCAGATTATCGAAGAAGTTTGTAGCTACTTTCCCTTCAAGTTGAATATTGAACATCACTCACTCAAGAAACGCTTATCTGAGAATATGTGAAGTTTCCTTCAGAACGTTTCAAGAATTTACTACTCTTACCGTGGAAAACATTTTATGGACGTAATACCCACCTCTGAATTCAGTAGAACAGCGTGTGTTATTCAATAGAAACGTGCGTGAAAGATTCAAGGGGCTTACAGGGACACGTATTCTCGGTCAATTTAGCATCACCCGATTCGCTCACTGCAGCAGCTGGTCGACTGCTTTTCTCTGCCTCGGGCCGTTTACGATACCCAGCCCCACCGCCGACGACTCGGCGCACCTTCTGTTCTTCAGCCTGAGTTCCCTCCTTCCTTCCAGGCCAGGGCAGACGGCCCCGCATCGGCTCTAACGCCGCCGTAACTAGCACTGCAATCGCCTTTATCCCTACCCTACCGCTATAGTGCCACCGCGAAAATTGTCACAACTTGCCATCACTATTGCCCCCACTACCGCCTTCACCACCGACATCGCCATCATCACAACTGATAACTTCTCTGAAACCCATCTCTGTCACTGCCGCCGTTACCCCAACAAACCGTCACGGTTGTTGTTATTGTCGGCCTCAACGTCCCTGTCACCGCCAACATCTATCACCATCACCTTTGTATTATCCCCCCACTAACTGCTTCAGACGCTAACATCTCTGTGTTCTCATTCACTGTGACCGCCTCAACTTGTGCGCCACTGTCAACACCCACAACATCGTCTTTGTGTCCCCCCATCGTCATCACTATCACCAACGATGTCATCACGTCGATCGCCTTACCTCCTCAGGTCTCCTACAACAACAAAAACAAAATAACAACAAAAAACAACATCCGAAACCTCAGTCTGTACATCACCCGCCACAGTAGCATCCTCCCACTCCACCGGTACGCCATCAGCCCTTTCAATCACCGCGGCTTCCCCGCGGTTCCCCCTTTCCCCCTCCCTTCCCCCGCCGGCGCGGCGCGGCGCGGGAGACTCCAGAAGCGCGCGCCGCCCTCGGGTCAGTCGCTCGCCGGCGCCCGCGTCGCCCGGTCGCCCGCCGCTGCGCTCCGTTCGCTCGGTCGCGTGCTCGCCCTGCTGCGCCACTCGCCGCCGCGCGCGCTCTCGTCGCCTTCGCGCGCTCCCGCCGCCGCCGCCGCCTGCAGTCGCCCGGCCCAGCTTCCGCTCCGCCCGCGACATCGCTCCGCAGACGCAGCAGGTACGCCACGCAGCCTCCTCGCGCTGGTTTTATGCCTGTCGGACGTGGTCAGGTTTTTTTATGAAACCCACATAAAATATTTTATAAAACGTTTCGTAAAATAAGAGTATTTGTATTCTGGCAATTTTGTCGAAACATTCTTAGACCCGCCCACTGTGGGGAATACTGTATATTAACATTCCTGTTTTTGTCCTCTCGTCTTGCATTACGGTTTAAATACGAGTACAAAGGGTTGGTGACGTATATATGAAAGTACTTCTGATACTCATCTGGATGCGCGCGTCCTCGTCCACTCAGTAAAAACCTTCCCTCATGTCGATACTCGTTTAGCATATTTCTAAGAAACTAAACATAACCTACGGGCGGACGCAAATATAACGGCGCAGTTTGTTGTCATTTGAGCTTCGCTGTTCTTTCGCCAGTTGCGTTGGTCTGAACGGGATTAACGAATGTTAATTGGTTGTTGCGTAAAATTATTTGATGAAAATGTACGTTGTATTTTATAATTTCTTTATAAAACTCCGAATTTTGCCGTGTGAAAGCAAGATTTTATAAAATTTACGTTTTATTAAACGTTTTGGAAAATAATTTTACAAAAAATATCACTGTGTACAAGAGGCATTACAGACGACGTCCTCGTTTCCACTAGCACGGAGCTTCCAGAATTCATCAACGTCGAGAACAGCCAGTTTGACAAGAACGCGAAACTTTGTGTGGAAATAAGACCGCAAGAAATTGTTTTTTTATTGCAGTTTTTTATCTCCAATACTGGTGCTAATGAAAATTGACATCTAGGAAAGTTGTTCCATGTCAGAACGTTAACCCAAATTTCACTGTTTAGTACGTACTTCGCTTATATTTTTGTTGCCGCTTTGACTGCAGTTCGTTGCACTGTATTTCGTAAGTGATTGTTTTCATTATCCGCTCTCATTGTGTCTTAAGTAGATTGCGTTTCGCCGCACCATAATGTATTAAAGTACATTTCGAAAAGCAGAAGCCACTGCAATTTCGCTCTACCCTCTCATCCAATTACGAGCACTAGCTCACGTGTTATTAGCATTATTAGTCGAAGTACATTAGCACATTTGCAATAGGTTCTTTCGTCCACTGTAGTAACCATCCCGTCATCTCTACTCAGGAGTTTCGATTACTTAGTCATCTATTCAAGTTGTTTGTTATTAATCGTGCTGTTTCTTTTTTTAGAGTGATTTTATGGAATTATTATTTAAAGAATTTCCCTTTTATGTAATATTAGCATTTTCTCATGATCGATTTTAAATCAACTTACGTCTGGAAATTTTTCAGCCTGTCCAGGATTATTCTGCTCAAGATAATGGCGAGAATTCCAATTCGTTATGATATCTAATGTTCTTGGTTGGTAGTTTCATTTTGTCACATTATTTAATAAAGGGCACTGAAGAAGCAAAATGAGACTGTGTGGTGCCTCTCGCAATATTAGATAACAATAACAATTATTTTGGCTGATTTCACATAAAAAGTTGTTTTTAATACAATTAAAAGTTATGAAGAGCTCCAACAATTTTCATGTTAAAAATTTAATTTCTAAACAACTATATCTATGTTTACGTTACAAATGAAATGGTGGAGTATTTATAATTCAAGAAGTGAAATGGAGCTCTGAGGTACGGTCTGGGAAGCCACAACAACCCTGCCTGTAATTGACATTTGTCTGTTCCCAGACGTTTTCAGTTTGTCCCAGCTTTTTTTTCTCATAGAATAAAGAAGCACGAGTGTACATTTGTGAACGCGATGTTATTTTTACCACATCATCTCCACCTCTGATGTATTCACTCAACTTTTTACTTAACTTCACGCTTGTATCCAAAAGCGTGGAGAAAACGCAAACGTACTGTGGAGCGTGACATGAGCGAATTTTCATTTTCTGGAATTCATTTTTGAATAAGGGTAACATAACAGAGCGCTGTAGCCGTTCCTGAAAAATTAAAGAAGCAAAGTGCGCAGTTGTCACTGTGCGAAAAGAGCAATCGTAGAAGATTTTTAAAAAAGCAAACGATTATTACAATGTCTTATCTAAAGATCTAACTATTGCACAATCAGTACGAAGACAAATTTCCCTAGTTTTATAGTTGTAATTCTCTTGAACCCTTCAATTTTATTGACGATCAATATGTCAACTTAGCCGAAAAGGCTCTCAATGAACGAATGTCTATTCGTCCACAGATGATCTCCAGACGCCATGCCAATTACATAATGCGACGCGCGCGATTCGAGGAATCTGTTTATCGCGGCTGCAGTTTGATGGGGAGCGTTAATGAAATCGCGTCGCGTCGCCGCGCGCGGCTGCGGTGGCGTCGCGAGCGGATTTGCGGGAAATCGTTTTGCTGAAATTTCGCTGGCGCGCGACGCCGCTCGCCGCCCCTCAGGCAGCGGCCACCGCCACCGCCACCGCCGCCCCTGCACCGCCGGCGCGGCCCGACACCCCCGCCCCGTCATCGGCCGCAAGCCCCCCCGCCGACCCGTCACCGCTCCCCTCACGCAGCGGCCGCGCCGCTGCCGCCACCCGTCACCACTACCGCCGCCGCCGCCCCTTCCTCGCTGTCCCACCATTGCCGTCCCGCCACCGCTGTCCTGCCACCGCCGCCGCCACAGGCGCCACAGACATCACTGTTAGCCAGCGTCCCCGCCCCTGCCGTCCCTGTCTCTGGCATCCCCGCCCCTGCCGCCCCCGCTTCCTGCCGTCCCCGCCCTGCCGCCCCCGCTCCTGCCGTCCCCGCCCTGCCGTCCCCGCCCTGCCGTCCCCGCCCTGCCGTCCCCGCCCTGCCGTCCCCGCCCTGCCGTCCCCGCCCTGCCGTCCCCGCCCTGCCGTCCCCGCCCTGCCGTCCCCGCCCTGCCGTCCCCGCCCTGCCGTCCCGCCCTGCCGTCCCAGCCATCGCCGTCACTACCTCTGTCGCCGCCGAAGCCGCCGCCGCCGCCGCCGCCGCCGCCGCCGCCGCCGCCGCCGCCGCCGCCCCGCACCATTTGGATTGCTGCCATGAAAACATTATTACGGTTTGTCGCACTTTGCTGATTGTGAATCGTTTATTTGAATGTCAGGAGAAACCCTGTGTCGAGGGAAGTTTGGGAATGTTGTTACGAGTTAGCGCTGAAGGATCCCGAGGGAACTGCTAGACACGTAAGTTAATATTTCTCCTTTAACTGGCATTTTGCTGGAGAAGGATACATTTATATGCCATGCGATGGGTAAATCCTACGTTTGCAACACATTAACACGTATGGATGTCATAAAACCCTTGTCATTGTTTCGAGATGGACAGTTATTGACAACTTCGTCGATTTTTCTATTCGTATGTTCAGTAAATGTTCCATGCAATGGCGATATTTCCACTCCATTTGTTCGATGAGTCATTTACATACAAGTTACATGAATATTTATTTCACCATCTCAACCAAATTAAGCAATATTTTAATGTCTGAACTGTAAAGAGAATATTTGTTATTGTTAATTCTCTCTGTTCCTTTCAATCGATTGAGGCTACATGTTTATCGGATAAATTACAGTAGTCCGTATTTTGAGCAAGAAAGAGGGTACATTACAATATTCTTCGTATATAATCTTTTTATATATTTTAATAATATATTCCTCGTTTTATATCCGTATGTAAAATTGTATGTGTCTTGTATTTTAAAGATGAACCATTTGGTTAAATCCAGACTTCATTGTTTGAATAAATTACAAAAACTTGAAGTTATATAGGAAACAAATATCCTCAAATAATGAGTGTTTGCTTTGACGTTCGTATTCTGATAGGAGTTTAAAACGAGATTCAAGAAAAGTTATTAGAATTTTAAAGGATTACTTAGCTAATGCATCAACATGTTTATATTTACAATCAGTTTATACTTACACATTTAGTTACTTAGCAACGAATTTCGACCCATTTGTGATAAGAGTCAGTAAAAAGTTTTGTTAAACTGATTTATTGAATCATGAATCCTCTTCTCACCCGACAAGTTTTTAAGTATAAAAATATAGGCATCGTATGTAATATACTGAGGAAATACCCTCTCTTAAATGTTTAAGTTTAGTATCAGGAAAATAATTAGGATTTATTTTTGCTTTGTTATAAGCGCGAGACATGACAGAAATTAAAGGCTAATCTACTGTTGCATTAAATCATTGTCTTTCCTTTCTTAAAATAAATATTGTTTCACTGTGTAGAAAATTGTCTAATACAATTTAAATTAATAATTCATTAAGACTTTGATGTAGTAATGTAATCTTCTTGTGTGGGCCGGAGGAGTGTGACTGACCTCCCCGACCTCAGTTTGGTAAGGTTATTTGCCCCGCAGCTGCAGTGAAAATTATATGCAAGTATGTTTGTGACGTTGACGAGGCAACTTTGCCTTGCAGTGAAGCCTGACGGGTTTCGATGCTCGTCACACACGACTTGTTTTGACAACTGGCTCTCCGTTTCACTGGCCTCTTTTGTTTGGTGCAATGAACCGTGAAGTGAGTCGGTGACTTGAGGTGCTGCCATTGAAGCAAGGAAGAGCAGCAGCTTTCGCAAAAATTCACGCGAGGTGGTTGCTAATGTTTGTCAAAAATATTCTCAAATAATTGTATCCGACCGAAATGTGTATGTATTCGATGGACTCGCTGAATGTGACGGACCCTTCAGAAGAACTGGACGTGACAATATTTATCCGGGCGGGAAATTTGTACTTATAAAAACATTGAGGCTTGCTATGTCTTTTTCTGTGCGTAGATGAAGAAAATGATCACCTCTGTCTTCCCTGGATGGGTTCCCTTTTCGAATCACAATGTGACTTGCTGTTGCCTGCGAAGGAACGTAGGAAGTTCGTGGGGAGGCAAATGATATATGATTATGGGTAGGATGAGTGTTCAGATGTGCTGGGTTGTAGATTGATGATCCAATCATAGCTCAACCCCTTGGTGAAAACTCTCCTTCTTTACAGACGAGTCAAACCAAGTATACCAATAGCTTGGTATACTTGGTCGCTGCTCCAAGCCCCTGCGCACGACCGTGCCCTGCTCCACCGACGCCGACATAAACTCTGTTCATTCAATACTTTTTCTCGCGTCATAGGTCTTTCAGGACCAGGTGCACAAGACCATGTTTTTTCAGTATCATTTTTCAGGCTCGTAATTGTTTTATAATTAATGTTTTTGTTGACATTGGCATTTTTTACTTTAAGGTTAAATCTTATTGACATAATACAAAGACAAACGCACTGAGAAACGTCCTTTCTTCAGGCGGGATTAGACCCTTCAAGCTTAGGTAGTCAAGATGCCTCGCTTTTTTACTCCTACGAGTACATTTGACTCAGTTGAAACTTAACAATGTTTTTGTATTTCTTACAAAAATGACGCACGTGACGCTATTGCTACGTTAGTTAGGGTTTCAGACAAGTTACGAGTAGATATGACGTTCCAGTCTTAACAACTTCCCAAGTGGTCAATAGTTTATGCGAAACATATTATATTATAAATTATATTGTTTCTTGACGTTTGATTATGCGAGAGATTTTCAACCACATACTATTATTTACTTTAAGTTTATTTATTTTAATGTGTACAGTTCTTACTACGAATGATTTACGATGGAAGTGTGAAAACATTCCCGAGTTGTGGGTTAGTCCTCCCCTCTTCTTCTAGGGTTGGGTTCATTCATTTGCGGAAGATGTTAGTCCAAGAAGTATCTCGCAGCTTGTGAGTCAGTAAATCTTAAAACTGCCTCGAGTACAACTTCAGGACAAAGACACAGTGGTTTGTCGCCCCCGCAACACTTTCAGCAACTAAACCACACTCCAAAATCTCTTCAATTTATGTGAAAATATTATCTGCAGTTTTTTGTAGAAGTTGGTTCTCTTTTAGAGAAATATTTATCGATACAACAACTTTAGCTTTAGTATTGTTGCTCATACGTAAGGTAGTACATAAAAACAGCAACAGTAGTAGTACATAAAAACTGTATTTAGTACTTCACATTGCAGTTGGAAATGATTCAAATACCAAACACTGCAGTAAACTCTATCTTCGATTTCTGAAAGATTTTCTGAGAACTGTATCGTATCTTCTGCCGACTTCTCTTTGTATTTTCTATTAAAATATAATGCCTCTCATTCACTCTTTGCCTTAGAAAATGTTTCCAGTCGGTTGTTCGAAAACATCACCTTCAGTATTAAATTGTTAAGTAGTTGTAAGCATAGACCTTCGTCATTCAAAATATGTTAAAATAAATGAATTAAGTTATTCTCTTACACAGTTAACAATCAAAACACAATTCCTGAAACAAAGTAAAAATGTGTGTTTCAATTCTGCGAGAAAATTTGGAGGATATTGAAAAAAAGGTTAATTGAATTAAAAATTAATCGCTTTCAGTTGCTTTTGTGTCCTTGTTCAAAATTGTAATTGAAGGCATGAGTTTATATTGGATCTCACGAATTTTGCAATGCACTCATCCACGAGCGTTAATTCCTGCGTGTGTAACTGCTCGGAAAGTCGGCTTTACATACTGAATCAGTTACGCGTAATGCTCCAATTACATATAATTGATGACATTTAGTAGCATTGGATTTCATTATTAACGACAACGAATTTTGAATGAGAATTCACTTTCAGTACTGAAATACAAGTGGCCTAGCAGCTCAAATGTAATCGTACTAAATCACTGGTAACAATTGCGATTAAAGATGACTATGTTTTAGTAAAACGAAAACACCAAAAACTTTCCATGAGCAGAAATCATGTAGCCAATAGAAAATCGAGTTTCCATTAAAAAATCAATTTCCATTTTGAATCACAATCATTTAAATCTAAACGATACTTTCTAAATTTCACAATTTTCACTCAAATCATACAATGCGGTCACGTATTTGGGAGAACGTGTTGCGGGACAGCCTGTCAAAAGACGATTTCCGTTTGTCTTCAATCGCTGGCAATGCTTTTTGCAATTAAACAAATTTACCAACAGAATAAATAACATGCAAATAAAAATAAGACAAAATATGTGGACAGATATAAGATAAAATAAATTTTCTAATTCACCTAATTTACTCTCATAATAAACTACATCTCCAAATAAAGAGTTTGTCTTCCCGGCGGGAGACCGAACGTGTTCTGCAGCATTCGTGAATGTTCATCTACATGGCAGGTACTTCGGGATTTTAAGTAGACCCTTCATATTCATTGAGCCATTTTTTTCGAACAACTGATATTCAACTCGTCAGAGGAACATTTTCAAACAATGTATCATTTATTAAAAATAAATTAGGTTTTGAGTCTACATGAATAAAATTGCTGAATGAACTAAACTTATTTGATTTTCATAACGCATATTATGGTATAGGTAAATTTAATAACATTTGAATCCCTCAAAAGTTACTGTAAATTACAATGTAAATCTTCATATTTAGATATTTAAATTTATAAAGTAAATGTGTTTAGAATAAAACGCTTGTGAAGGTCTTCATGCATTAATGACTTGTTGAGACAGAAATAGGCGTGGAGTCAGGAGTCAAACATTTTCCACCAAACCTATTTAATCGGGCCCAAAAATCAGACGAAAGAAAGCGAACTCTCCTTAGCGGTACCGGGAAGGATGGTTCAGAGCATCAGCTGATGTCACTGCAGTGTCTTACCGTAAGATCCTAGGCTCGAGTCCCGACGGTGGCAGGAGTTTCGACACTAGCTAGATAGGCAGGTACTGTTTCTGCCTGGAAGAGAATTCTAGCGGCCGACTGCTCTGATCAACACCAGGCGAATGCCGGAGCAGTGTCCTAACAGGCCAGGGACCGCGCGCGATCGTTCCTTCCTCTTCCTTGCCCTACTTATAAACACACTAGCATGCACTATTCGACCATACATGCCGGGAGACCGGTGGGGAGCTTAGAGCTTGTTCCGGCTGGGGCGGTGCCCCGCTGGAGGGAGATACCTGGTTTGGGAAACCCCGCTCGACAACAGGTAGACCGGGGCCGGATCTCAACATCCAGCGGGGGAAGATCACCGCCACCTCCCGGTGAAAAGAAAGTACCAGAGGAGGTGGTATATAAGAATTACTATAAAAAGTGATCGCTTTTGACAGGTCGGGAAACAAATGAACGTCATGCAGGGCGATGTCATTGTAATGGGTAGCCATTCACAAATGAGGTATCTGAAAAACGAACGGCACAAACAAAATGAGTGCATGGACATAACCTGCAGTTATGTTGTCAGTAGTGGCCAAGCAGTCTGTTAAAGCGGTCCTTTTTTTATAGTAATATCTCTATAGCCCTCGGGCGGTGAGAGAGGAGCGTGCCTGCGTCGGCACAACACAAGTGCCAGCAAAAACGGCAACAGAGACCGCGGCGTGTTAGCGACAACCCGTCCATCTGCTGGTGACTGCAACCGTTGCGGCTGAACGTCAATAGTTTATACGCTTGCAATGTTTGCCAACATATTTGACTTTGTGTCTTAAAAATGTATTTAAAGAACGTTACGAATACGTACAATGAGATACTGTTAGTGAAATGAAGTATAGATAACATCAAAATAAATCGAAAAGTCATGTGACACTTTTATCATAATATTACCCAACCTAACTGCTAATGATTTGTGGACAGTTTTCTATATCTCAATATACATATTTTTGTGAGAAAGCGAAGAGTGTGGGTGAAGAGCGATAAGAGTTCGATGTAATAGATTTATTAAAAAAATCATAAAATCCTTTTCTTGTTTTTTTAATGATGAGAAGACTGAAGAGAGTACGGTATGGAGCAACAATCTGCAGGTGGCGAGATCGAGATCGCTGTAGCCATTACCTATCCTGAAGGCCCGTTATACATCGCATTAGATGCTGCAGAAGCTAGCGAGAAGTAGAACAGCATTTCTTATCTGGAAACGCCACGCTCGTATTATGTGTGAATACTCAACGATGAATATGCAGATGTGGATCTGCATATGTGTGGTCATGCGGAGAGGGTGCTGAAGAAATGCCGTGCTTGTACGCAAGGAGAAATCTAAACAAAAGGAAATTCTGAGTTATTTCAGCGACTACGTGCATCCGTTTCGAGAGGAGTAAAATCCTGTCTTTAACTTAGATGTACACTATTTAAAAACTGTTATTTGAATGTTAATTTCTTTGACACATATTTATTTAACACAGTTTATTGTGTATTTATAAAAATTGTTGCTTCGTTTTGAATAGTAATTTGGCAAACGAACCCTCAAACACTATCAAGTTGTAAGGATTGTCTTTGTGTCTTTGATCATTTTTTTCTTTCAAAAACAAAAACAAACAAGAGTACTATTTAGTTTATTGCAAATCGGTGTTGTCTTCTGAATTGCATTTTTTTAAATCCGTGCGAATACTGAGCTCTTGCAGTAAATATAAGCTTCTAATATAATTTTGTATAGCTAAAAAACTAAGTTACATCTGTGTGTATTGCATCTTCGACGCAATCGAGACTCTTTTGGATCAACCATCTTTCAAAATGTATCCATTTAATTAATTTTACGTTCAACACTTCTGAAAAAATTTTGCGTATTATGTTTGTCGTATCTCTTCCATATTATTTGAAGTGAAACTGCGAAACCTTGGATTTAATTTCATCTAATAGAAGGGTACATGAAACGCTTTAAAAATGTAAATGAGAAAAGAATAAAAGCAAGAAAAATATTCTAAATTTCCCTTAATATTCTGTTTATTGCATTGAGAATCAAATTATATTTGTTATTTTTTCACGTATTCGAAAGAATCGTTATTCATAAGGGAACCAAATGCGCATTCATCTCATAAATGAATTAAATATGAAAATTTAAGGGTCGCTTCGTCCAAAAACAATGAGTGTTGGGTAAAATGAGTTGTCAATAATAATTTTCAATTTTAATTAGAGAAGTCAACATTTTACAACAAGTTTCACAAAATTGCACACATTCGTATAGCCCTTTTAATTTTATCGTGAAACGATTGTGATTAGATGAGTTATTGCACGTTTCTAATCATCCAGGAGTGGAGGCACTCAGAATAAGTAAATACCAAAAAATCTAACAGACAGTTCAAAAAGATATAATGTTTTTAGAATACTGCTTAAGAAACATAATTAGATCGCCATCTGTACCCGCTTGTCACTCACGTGTCTGAGCCCTTTCATTTCCCCTTCAGGTCCCTTCATTTCCTCATCTGACCCCAGAAAACTCATCTCCCCTCAGAAAAAATTATCTTAACAAAACCCGTATCCCTTTTAAGCAATTTCTCTTTTCATTCACAACGTACAGCAATTTCATTTGAAATGAGGGACGACATCATAAGATTGACATCTTGTAATTAGTATCTTATAATTCGTCATCCAATTTTTTTCGGATATACACTTATCTATCTTACACAACATATTGAAGAGCAAATACATATTACCCACGCGTAAAGCAACCCAAATTCCAGCTCCTTACAGACAGTAGAAACACATCGTTCAGTCTTTTATAAAGAACGCTCTAAGAATAGGGTTAAATGTCAGACACAGCTTAGAATATCTAACGATGCCACGAAATGGCACATACTCATTCTGGTTCGTTTTCTATTCTTGTGAGTCGGGGTTTGCTCAAGCATGCTCATCCCAAAATACCATCCATAAATCATCATATATCATCAAAATATCATCCATATCTCCTTCTAATCCATGTTTAGACAAATCAACTGTGTCAGCAGAAATTTGATTCTGACCGTAATTTTTTTTAAATTTTCACTCGGGGCTCATCACGTTGAGTGAATGTGAGAGCGTTCGAGAGTGTAACGTTCAGCGTTACGGCACCTGAACATGTTTTATCTGAGTGAGTCTACCATAAAAGCTTCCATTGCTCACTCCCTTTGAGGACTCGGAGATCCTCAATGATCAGGCGGCATATTGACGCCTCTCTCGGTACAATTACGCGTGTTTTTGCCATTCATCTCCCGACTGACATCACAAACAATTTCGGCGATCTGCAGAGCTGCGTGCACGCTGGAGTCGGCGCGCGGCGAAACATCAAATATGCGACCGCCCGCTCACATGCAGGCAACTCTTTGCGCCACGCACACGTTCGCAATAATTAACCTTTTTGATGTTTGATTTGAATTCTATGCACTTTGAACGACTGTTTAGGGGCTCAGAAAGACGCAAATTGTGAACACTACGCTCACAAAGAATTTTAAAAATGCAATTTTAAAAGAATGATTTGACTTAATTCCGAATGTGAAAAATAACTTCTTTTATTAGAATTTTCCCGTATCCCATTGCATGAGGGTCGCTTCAAGAGAAACAGATGTAATACAAAAATGAATGTACGGTTTGAAAACGGCACTAAGAGACATTTTGTGAGTGCTTATTACAGTTTTATTATTCTTTGCAGGATGGATAAACAAACAATAAATTAATAAGTGCTTTCATTTGATTACGTTATCAAAGATAAATATCATTTAAGTAATAACATGTTAAATTTCTTGAACTTTAAATGTAAGAAATTCTCAGTTTAAATGTTTACTTTTTTAATATTGCATATAAATTGCGTCTCAGATTGCATTGACAATGGTCACAATGCGATCATAGGATGATTATAATGAAACTTGGGTACATAAGCGGAAGTAATAATGTTCAGAGGGGTCATAATGGTCTTGGCATTAGTTTCCATTTCCATTACCTGAAATATGATATTTATAAGGACACTGTTCTCAATTGTGCCGATCTGAGGAGAACATCAAGAAAGAAATCAGACATGTAAACATGAGGATCCTTGCAGGCCTTCCGGCATGTGACTCTAGGCTTTCAGACTAATATGAACTCCGATATGCATAATCTCATGCACATTTCGTAGTTTTTTGGACCCTACATTCACAGAAAGAAGCACATATTGTATGATGATGCAACATGTAAAGATTCTTCAGTAGAATTGATTATTCATTATTTCTCTTCCCCATGCCATTACCAATGTTACCATTATTTTTGATCCGGGCACGGTAATTCCTTTTGCCAACAGAAAATGTTAAGTAGGAACAGTTTAATTATAACCACCCCATATACAAGTTTTGAGGTCCCCGTGCAATTCACTGGGCTTCTCGCATAACGCATTGATATTGATTTACATTCGAACTTCGCTGACTTCCCAATCCAGATTTAGGGATTAGTGCATGTGCAGTTTTTTTCTGACCAATAGCGTCAACTTGGGTCCAATGCTCACATGTCTCATCCAACATGTTCCACAAATCTGTGGTCGACCGTCTTGGTTTCCGAAATCCACTATTTGATCCTGTTCAAACTCGGTTAAGGGAACGAATGAGATTCGTCTTGGCATATAAACAATGTACAAGTCCGAAATTGAGTACAACACGATTCTTCGACAGTGTAACTTTTACTTCCTTATTCGGAAGCAACCAGTACCACATTGACTCCACTGTCCTTTGTGTTATTGTTTATTTTCACTTCATGTACAGTTTTTTTTGTAGTGTCTGGTTCTAAAACGGTCTGGTCAATCACTTCCTTCATAAAAATTCTTTCTTTGTTTTCCGGAGGTGTGTATGCAAAGAAATGCGTAGATGAACCTACACTATTCTGTATGATCAGTCGTTCCAAATGTTTAATTTTTTGAGACTCTAGAGATCAGTTACTATTTTAATTTGTTTAATTTCGTACAGAAGTCAATTTAGTTATTTGATATGGTATGTGGGCAACATTTATAAAATTTCCATCTATATAAAATCAGTCATTTCTTGAGTAGAAAAGAGAAACAATGACTCAGGGTGAAGCTTGAGGAAATATTTACCTAAAACAGTTAATAACTTTAAAGAAAATGATTGTAAGTTCTTGGAGAAGAAACAAACTTTCAGATTAAAACACCGAGCTTACGGAGTTTCACATTAATGAATTTAACCATATAAAATAAGAGGACTTTCTTCATTACACACCTCTAAGATGTTAATTCCTTAGTATTATCTAGATATCATCTGTAAGTTGATGTATATTGATGAATTGTTGAAGACCACTCAGAATGGCATAGCTTTGAATAGGAAAAGTTCCGAAAACTGTCACCCTTCTTTAAAAAAAATAAGAACTGTAACGCAATTACCATACTTGTAAAAGGGGCCTTACCAACACTAATGCTGTTTTTAATTAAAATAAATCCGTTAGTTGATTCTCCGCGGTGTCGCCCCTATGTATACGACCCATCCCTTTCATCGTTTCCTAGGTTCCCTGGTGTTCCTTCTTCCAGTTCGAGAGGCCCGAGGAATGCACCGAGGCAGCCGGATCGGGGCAGGACAAGGGGAACGAGGCGGAGCGGGGGGCGGGACGGAGCTGTACGAGTGGCGGGATGTGGCTTGGCGGAGAGAGGATGAAAAGCGACGGCGTGGCGAGGCAGGGCGGGGCGTGACGTGGTGTGGAGGGTAGTGGCGGGGTGGGGCGTAGTAGGGACGTACGAGGGGTGGCGGGGGTAGCGAGGGGGCCGGAGAGGCGTGGGCGTGGCGGGGTGGGACGGGGACGTGGCGGGGCGGCGTGGGCGCCCGCGGCGTCTCTCTGCGTTTGCTCCCGCCCGCACTGTTTGCCTGCTGCGCCTCTGGGGAGCTCCCAGCGAAGCCGCCTCTCCACTCGGCGCTGCTCGCCGCCCGAAGAGAAATGCACCGTGCGCAAAGCGCAATTGCCTTGATCGGGACGGCGAGCACACGCGAGCTCATCCACTCGCTTTTTTCCCATGAATGCCTATAGTAAATGCATTGCCCTTTGATACTGATATTTGATTTGAGCTCTGTATTGATTTGCTGGTACCAGTAAATTAAAATCAATCAACATTTGAAGGATATGTTTTAAAACGTTTTTAAAACTGATTCAATAAGTCAAAATGCGTTAAACAAAAAATGTTATTAGAAGTTGTTGGTGACTAAAATTTAATTCCTGATAACCACTATTATGTTTTACATATTTTTCAGTTTTTAGTGTTCAACATGTTTCGAGTTGCTGAATCGTTAGTAAAATATTTTAACATTTAAAGGTTTAAAATTTGTAGTATACATTTTCCAGATACTACATTTTTCAGACAGTAACTTTATGAGAAAAATGAACAAATGTGAACACGATGAACTAATTTAGTTTGCATCATACATGGACAACTTGAAAAATACGAATCTTGAATTATGACAGTACTTTTGAACATTTTATAAAAAATAGTATTAACATAACTCCTGAGATACCTATTGATATTGCTTACTTCACAATCCATCGGATATTAAGTGACTAGTATCTACAATTCAACCGCCAAAGAAAGCTTGAAACAGCTTTATCTCAAAATTTGAATTTATGGACTCAGATTTTAGGAGATAAATGGGAAAGCTGAAATATAATCGGGGCACAAGAAAAAAATATTCAAAAATTAGTTTTTTACTTGAGTAAAGAAATATGTTTACAGATAAGTCTACATTTACGAGTAAACATTTCATAAAGATAGTTCAGATAGCTGATGTAGTATATTGTATACGCTTTATAATTAGCCGGGAAATAAACGGATTCACTGTTATTGAACTCTTTTTGTGTCACTGTTTTCTACACCGACGACGTAAGAAAATCTTTGAAAAATAGTATTAACAGAAAAAGATTATGAAGTATTTGAAAAAGATTTTCCTATTGAAATCGATCTTTTTGTTGCAGTTGCCAAAGTAAATGATTATTTGTAACACCACGACAAAATAATTACTTACATTAACTTAAAAACTAAATGGAATTACGAGTGTCCTTAATTAATCGTACTTAATTTCCCGAGCACCCAATGTGGTGCCGTCTTCTGGATTCTAATTCTGTGTATTACTACTCACGGGGACATCAACCTTGATATCTCGAAATCTTTGCTCGGTCAGATTCCAGTTATCTTCCTACATTTAAGGGTTCCTTTTACGAATGTTTGTGATTCGGTGAAATTCGCATATCTCCAACTTTGAGTATTGTTCCATGGCATGTTTGGACAGTATTTTTTGCGCACTACTCGCGTTACGAGTGCTAGTACATGAGATAGGTAGCAACAGCAGCTAACCTCGCGAATCGAGTGCACAGCCAGCGGCGCTTTCCATTGTTATTGGAGCCGAGCTTATTGAGTATTCTGTTTTCCTCCGCCCGTCTGATTGCGAGCCCTTGGCCCCGCCCCTCCTTGTCCCTCTCCTACCCGCCCTCACCCCTCATCTCCCCGTCCCTGCCCCCACCGCTCCCCTCTCTAACCGCCCATTCCCGCCCCCCACTCCGCCCACCATCCCCATTACTCCCCGCCCCGTCCCTCCCCTCCCCTCATGCCCCTCCCTGCCCGTCTCTACATCTCTTCGCCCCTTTCTGTCGCATCGTGCCCGTCCTGTCTCTCCCCGCCCTTTCCGCCCATCTCCACCCTTTACCCTGTCCGCCCTTTCCCACCATGCCGCTTCACGCCCCTGCGGCCCTGCTCCTCCAGCCGCGCTCGCTTGTTGATCCGCGTCGATACGGGCGGGGCGGGGCGGGGCGGGGCGGGGCGGGGCGGGGCGGGGCGGGGCGGGGCGGGGCGGGGCGGGGCGGGGCGGGGCCCGCTCTCCCTGTGGGCGGCCCGCGGCGCGCCACTCAATTGTCTCCGCCCCGCCATCCTCTCTTATTTGTCGCTGCAGGCGCGCGCCCCACCCGAGATGTCGCTGAAAGACGCGCGGGCCTGCCGTGCAATTCACCTCTGTTCGCGTCCCCGTATTGGGAGGTCAAGTAAGAAATTGCTTCGGTTATGTTGGAGGGAAATAGAGAAAGAATGAAAAAAGAAAAACAGTAACTCAGAATTAAAACAAAAGACGTAATATTCAGTGTGGTTGCTGAAAATACATCTCAAGATTCAATTAAAACGCGGTTTAAAATTGCGAGCAATATTCTATTTTTTTATAGATTGTAGGCGTCTTGTTAAATATTTTGATGAATTAATGATTAGTGTTTGAATCGTTAGCGTTTAGTATTTTATGATTAGTCCTTTTTGTGAATTAACATTTCTATTTTCGATTGGTGTTTGTTGCATTCAAGAAAACTCACGTTCCATTTAAAACGTTTTTTAGATGGTCTACTTTAATTTGAGTAAATTCGCAATTAGCAACTGGAAATTTTCAAACGACTAAACAATTTTAGTAAATGCGTAGGTTTTTTAATGAAATTCCGCAAGAAATTCGATGCGTTCTCTTTTGATGGTCGAGGCTTACTGAGACGTGCTTATAAAGAAGTGAACGTTTTAATCAACTGAAATGAGTTAGGGTTGTTTAAAGATTAATATTTCATTATGATGAAGTCTCCGTAGGTAGATTGAACTATTATTTTCCAATCGGCAGAGGATTTGAATCTCACCTCCATCGTAAGAGAGCTGTTGAAAGCTAAACCTTTCGACTACCCTTGTAACTGGTTCAATGCACAACAAGAAATAAAATAGGAAACAAACACGACCTGCATCACGAGGTCATCCAGTAAGCGGCTGAGGCGAACTAGAACGCAACCGGTTAAAATTGCGTCATACAACCTGGCATCGGGTTTCGCTTTTACCAACACAAGAGCGGCTACAATGGATTCCTAATTCATTTCGATGACACACGCCTCATTATTGTAGAAACTCTCAGCATAGTAATGGCGCACCATGCCAAGTTCAGTTAGCGCGACTTTCATTTCGCTTCCTGTCCAATAACTGTCTCTTGGACTCGTTCGCCGTCAATTACGCGGAGGACGCCGCAGCGACGGGGAGTTGCTTCGGGAGGCGAAGTTCTCTGGATCGAAGCCGAGGGCGCGTGCTGGCAGCGCGCGATTTATTTAGGAGTTAAATTTATTAGCTCGAGGATGCATGTGAGAAGTTCACGCTAAGAACCAGTGGAAACTCAAATATATCCCAGCTTTTCCTCTAGAAGCAACGGAATTAAAAAATATTGGAATAGAAACAATTATAGGGAAGACATTTATTTACAGCAACGAGCAAATCAGTAGACTTGTCGAAGACCTACCTTACAAAAAGCTTAAAATCAAGAGAAAATAGAGAATGAATTACGCGAATGTACGAAGATGTGTACGTCACATTCCTACTGTATTTGTTAACACAAAATATAAAATAAATATAACCGTCACATCTAACAATTCATCTAACATCCAATTTTAATTGATTTTGTTAATACCTTAATTCAATGTTTATTGTTTATAGAGACTGGTGCAAAAAGAGAATGATCATATCGAATGACAGAAAACTCCATGCCCAGACTGGAGCTTTTCCTGAACGTACGAACATTTTCAGCAGTTTTAGAGCATCCCGTCTTTTCAGTGACCAATGAGGTTGAGAATTGTGTGTGCGCCCAAATCGTCGAATTTCCGTTTTGCCTTTCCTGAAGTCTTCGGCGCATTGCGATGATACAGACTGCCAGGATTTAAATATACAGACGTAATCAGATTCCCACTGAATCAAACGATTAAACTAATTATTAACTAATAAACCTATATTAACTATTGATACCTTATATTTTAATGGCTATGTTCTGCAAAATTTAAATGTACTTAAATATATTTTAATTTTATTACTATATTTATTCACAGAAATTCCTAACCGTAATTTTCAGTATTTGAATTAGGTGTGTTATAAATATTTAATTTTATTTATTGCAATATTTATAACAATAACACCTATTTTATTCCGTTATTATTTTCTGATTCATTATTTTATTTTATTTTTATTTGTATATTTTTAAGAAGAACGAATCCAAGTAACTGCAGGTGAATACTCGTAATTCAGTTACACTAGTTCATTTACAGGCTTCTCCACTTTTTGCTGCTAATAGTATGCTTCTTGATCGCAAAGAAATACAAGTATGAAACTAATTTTTTTCAAAGGTAACACTTTTCTCGTAGATATTAATTATAATTCTACTAAATACAAAAGAAAAACATGCATAATTTTCTGCCATCTAAAAACTCAAATTTCTATCCCGGACTATTAAATACTCCGTGTGTGCCGAGTCAAGTATTTCATCACAAGTTGAATTCTATTACGATTGAGTAAAGGTCAGCGCGCAATTAAACCAAGCAAACACAAACTTCTACCTACCATATTATTAAGAAAATTCTACTCAATACTCGAAGCATTTTTTTACATAATACTTTTAAGAGCAAAACATTTTTAAATCAGATGTGGCACGCGTAATACTCTCGTTAGTTTTGCCTGAAAGAGGGGAAATATCGTGTAGCATGTCGGTCCAATTATTTGAAAGGACTTGTGCCGAAGTAGAATGATAGCAATTCAAGACGTCACAGGTAATTTCTCCATTAATATTCTCAAATTATTCTTTCGATATTTTCTTAATCGAAGAATTGCACTTATTAAAAAACTTGAAGAGCGCAACGAATTTGTGTGACTCTCCAGTTTTTTGTTCGCGCAATTAGTTCATCCAGTTCAGTGTTAAATCTTTCAGTATAGTATTTGAAATACCGTTTGACTTAACTAGATTTGCAAATAAATGGGGTGTAATTTACTTCGTAAATTACTGAACGATGACACAGGTTAATTATTATATTTACACAAGGAAAGTACCACACGTATCGGAAGGAAGATAAAATATGACAACGAATGTTGCACATTGCGACACGCTGATTTCGGAGAATCAGAAAAGATGCAATTTTACGCCTCGCGACATACTCCGAAATTCGTGTAAGGGTTGTTCGCGTAAAAGCATCCATTTACTAATGTTATTTATGTCGTTTGAAAAGCAACGCACAATGAGCATTGAGAAGCATTATCAAAGGCATATCCAAGACATTTTTCTGGATGCTACAGTTGTAGATGTCTTGATGATTTTTATAAAGAATTTTTCACTTGTGCTGAACAAAAACTGTCTTTTTATTGGTTAACTCATTGTTGATATTTATTGGTAACAATTGATATATTGAACGATATTCTCCAGTAAAGGAAAATTAGTAATAGCTACATTTTTTAATTTGCTTATTTGGCTTCGAGGGGGGATGGCTGAAGCCTTCCAACCTTGGGCGCGCCACTGAGCGTAATTTGTTCCGCGACAAGCAAATTCGATACCACGGTCTCTTCCGTCGACGGCGGTACCGAATAGGTGGTGAGCCGGAACCGCGCTGCTGAGCGGAGAAGAAACGGGGGAGGGAGTATCTGGAAATTAGAAGGTCGTAAAGTAACAAAATCCAAGGCATAAACCCAGCACCTTTTTTGCTGTCGCAAGTGCGTCTCCTTGCTGCAAACACAGTTATCAGAGCACATGCTCAAAATATCCTTTAGGCTTATGACAGCACAACAGAGCAGTGCTCAATCATATACGCCCCAATATTTCGTCGGTGAGAACGGACACAATCTCGTGAACCTACGCGACGCCTGCTGATGTAGCATCCACATGATCCTTGACGTAACCCCAGGAGAGGAACGTACGCCCAGGGGTACACAGGCGCGTACGGTCGGGTAATAGTAGCGGTCAGTCGACCACAGCCCTTGAAGAATTCGTCGAGGGGAGCGATAAGGAGAACGCCTTGGAAAGGCAGTTATCGCGGTAACGACACCAGGAACCTTGTGCGACGCGCTGCCCGTTCTGTCCTAATGCATCCTGATGTAATGTTTTCACATGCACCAGCGGATACGACAATCGTGCTTTCGCCGTTGATATAAAGCGGTCGCTTCCAATAAAAACAACGTTAGTCCCCGTGACAATAGTGTGTAGGATGCTAATTACGACAGCAGATTTACATCTGTAAATGTGAATATAATGCGGTCATTGAAGAAATTCAACTTTTTCTAGAGGGAGTGCCATTACCTTTCGTGTAATTCACGAAGCCATCTGAAGCTCTCAACACAATGTGTCGGAATAAATTTTACAGTCTTCCAGGCCACGTAGAGGGGTCGAAGATACGTTTTTGCCAATTGGATGAGAATGCTGTTACATAATTGCGATTTTCAACATCGCACTCCCAGTGTGGTAGGCCTCTCTTCCTGTCAGGTGCTTGCCAGCTACACAAAACCTATTTGCGTCAGTTCGTGCACCTGCAAAACACTAGTGTGGAAAAATTGCTTACCATTCAGGGGCATGATGATCAAAACTGGATATGTTTTCTTCATTACGAGATTTCCCACTATACGTTCTTTGTCAAAAAGTGAACACCTTCGACACTTAACAAGCCCTAGAAATTTCTAACATTTATTCTGAGACTTTCTGAATGCTGTTTTTGTGGAACCAATCCCAGAATCTTACCTAAAACGTGAAAACTCCATACATTGTTACTTTTGCGCCGTAAGATTGCCGTAGCACAAATTGTCAAAGAGTTTTCCGCAGTCGTGGTATTTGTGCTGGACAGAGCGCGAAGTGACTCCCGAGAGCCCCGCGCCGTGGGCCTCGGCACGACGACGACGACAGCGCGCTGGGTGGCACGCGAAGGAGTCGGGGCTCGCACCTGTCGCGCCCGCCCGCGCCCTACATTCTGCGCGCTGCCCACGCCTCGGCCGCCGCCGCCACCGACCTTTCGCTCAGCGGCCCCACGCACCCCGCCCCTCCCTCCACGCCCCTCGCGCCCCCCTCACCCCGCCCCGCCCCCTCCCCGTCCTGCCACGCGTCGCGACGGAGCGATTCCGCGCACCTCGCTTTCTAAACCGCGCGCGTTCACGCGGTCCGCACTCCACGCGGGTTCGGTGGTATAACGTTTAGCTATTGTACCCAAGTCGGCTGGTTCACATTCGATCGACCCCGTGAATTCTTTAGGGCGAAAAAATCCTTCATACGCCTTCCCTCGAAGGGGAAGTAAAGCTGGCTGTCTCATGTTGTAGATTCACTGCGTATAAAAGAACCTCAAGCCTAAAAGAAGCCTCCTGAGCTAAATTCAAAATCGCCTGTTTCGCCGCCCGAGTATCACCTTCTTTCTCCGGTAGACGGCAGAAGGAGCGAAGCGAAATGTGCGTGATCAGACGGAAGAACGGGTCTGACGGGCCGAGTCTCGCCACGTTAAATAACGAATTAACTAACATGCCGGCCCAACGCGCAAGTCGCAAATTGAGGTGCCTTGCCTATATTAGGGACGTAGGCACGGATAACGACTGCTTCCGCCGGTGCAGTCGTTATGCGTGCATGTGCTCACAAAGGTAATCAAAGAGCTCGTGGCCAATGTTAATATCATTGGTATCAGCAGCTGTATCCTGGTATTTTAAAATGTCCCACTTATCTTCGTTAACCTGTTAGCTCTCGAATTAATTTTGCTGTGAGCTACGTGCACTAATTGTCGCGTTTGTGCAGACTTCCATCTGCTCCAAATGCTTCATCCGTTCCACTTCTCCGTGTATTCCACCACTCCATCTATTCCGCAATTCAATCTCCTCGTTCTTCCGGAGAATCCATAAAACTTTCTCCAGAGACCACGTGACATGACTCCAGCTCCCTTATTTCTCTCACCTCTACTTCGTGTTTTTGGTATTCGAAATGACCTATTATCCACCTATTCATCCCTCTATATACTTCTATCTCATAGATGCAACTTTCGTAGGCTCTCAATTACAGTTCCCTGTTCGATTGCATTGTAAATCTTACTAAAATGAAAACAATGCATAAGCTGATAGTGAAGTACAAATGTAGTTCGTAAAAAGATGCAACTAAATTTTATGTATTTAATTCATCGAAATAAGTATTATAATTCTACTTGTATGGGCTTTCTAAAAATTGATTGTGAAAAGTTATCCCTGTGCAGGGAACTGATATCTCAGAGCGACATTTCAAATCAGAGCATTAACGCGCCATTAACAGCAAGAGTGAATTAGCGCCTCCTTATGGAAGTTGGTCGCTTCATGGAGTGGACGGAATGGCTGGGAGGGCGTCGGGCGCTGGGCAGCGCACCAAGAGCAGCGAGGCGAAGCGCAAAGCGCCGGCTTGGCGACACGGCTGCGCGGCGCCGATAGCGAAAGCCCCTCGCGGCGGCAGAGGCAGAGGCAGGGGCGGAGGCGGCGGGCGGTGGAGCTCAGCTGTCACGCGAACGCCGCCGCGCCGCGCCACGCCACGCCACGCCGCTCTGCGCGCCGCCGTTTGATGGGTGACTAATTGCGCGGGGACGCTCGCCCGCGCTGCCGCCAATTAGGAGCGCGGCGGTGGCGGTGGCGGTGGCATCGACTGCGCTGGCGATGGACGCGGCGTGGAGGCGGAGGAGGAGGAGGAGGAGGAGGAGGAGGAGGAGGGCTGCAAATGTGGGTGACGGGCAGTGAAGCAGCCTCTCCGGGTCTGTGGGATGACTTCGAGCGATGAATCATGGTGGTAGAAGTTGCTTCGACAGATGGTGAGGTGGATGCCAATGGAGATAGAGAGAGAGAGGGGCAATGTCAAGGGTGGAGATCACAGGCTACGAGCTGCTAGAGAGAGATGCAGTTAGTGCTTAATTAATAGATGGAGGGAGAGGAGTGGGAGACGGTGAGCGGTGAGCAAAGGGTTTCATGCCGAACTCGACACGAACTCCTGAAAAGGGTGAAGGTAGTAAGAATGCCTTTGCGGGCAGCAAGTGTGGTTTCAGCGGTGACAGTGACAGGAACCGCAAAGTCTAGAGAGGACGCCATGGGAACGACAGGTACTCCAGGCGTTGACAGAACAAAAGCTCGAAAGTGATGTTCAACCTTTACTAGAGGACAGAGGGTGAATGAGAAGGCGAAGGCGACGTGGCAGCAGTGCGGCGATCGTGCAAGGAGGCGTCGCCGGCGCGGCGGAAGCGGCGGAGGCGGCAGGTGCGCGCGACGCAGGCGTTGATGTGTGCGGCGCGTGTGGATGAGCGGGTGGTCGCCAGGCGGAGGAGAGGCGGATGACACCGGCGCTCTTCTCCCCACCCCTTCCACCCGTCCCGTCCCGCCCCTCCTGCCCCTCCCCGCCTCGTCCCGCCCCACCCTACCCCGCTCTACCCCGCCTCGCCCTGCTCCGCCCCGCCCTGCCCTGCCCTGCCCTGCCCTGCCCTGCCCTGCCCTGCCCTACCCCGCTCCACCCCGCCCCGCTCCGCTTCGCCCTGCTCCGCCCTGCCCCGTTCCTCCCTGCCCCTCACCACCCCCCCGGCCCATTCCACCTCGACCCGCGCCGTCCTGTCCTGTCTTCGCTTCCGCCGCCGCAGCAGAAGCAGGAGCAGCTGCCGAATCGCGCTCGTTTGCGGCAATTAGCTCGCCTCGTGACGTCAGCAGTTTGCGCGCCCGCACCGCAGTTCGTTTCGCACGGCGCCCCGCCTCTGCCTCTCCGCCTTCCTGAGGCGCGCCGCGCGCTCTTCTCCGCTTCCTCTGTGTGTGATCCCCTTCCGCCGGTGGATTACCGCTGCTACCGCGATAACAGGTTTCCTCTGCCCTACCGATTTTGCGTCGTATCCACCGTCCTATGTTTTATGGATTTAATCTGACCTAAGGCTCTAGCGACCAGTGTAATAAGTAAAAAGTCTGAAGTTGGACTTAAAAAGGATGGGAACAATGTAGTGAAATAGAGCAAGTAATCAGCGGGGGAGCGAGCGGTACAAGAGATTTTGAATACTAGAGCAGCATAAGCTTTAGACAAAAGAAAACGGGCGCCGAATTTCGCAAGCCAGGACCTGAATATCATCAGCTTGTAATTACTGGATCTCATGCTACAGGCAAGGCAGAAAAATTTTCACTGCACACCTTCTGCTGTAACCGAACCCTTTCATTAGTTTCTTATTGACATTCCTCTGGTTTTATTTCCACTGCTTTTCCTCAAAAACCCATTAAAACAGAAGGGAAATTTTAGGTATAATATCACGTGTGTAAGAGTTTGTGCTAGTCTTGAAACTGTAGAACGGAAGGAATAGAAAACAGTGGGAAGTATGACAAGAGTTCGATCACATTTGCTTATAGATTCACCACCACCTGTTCATCTGAAAACCTTATTTAGAATACCTTTTGTGTCGGATTTTGAAAGAAATATATCTAAAAATGTGTTAATGTATTATTATAATCGTTAAAACTGAATTTTATTTTAATTCAGCGTTTTCTTGAAAATGTAGCCAAGAAAGAGTCTTAATTGATTACTCACAAGTTTCAGAGGAATAATATATCAATATGAATTCTTACTTATATTTCACAACTTATTTTTGAAAGACATTTAATCAAAATTCAACGAATATAGAACAGAAGATTTGCTTCAGTTTATGAAGTTATATTTTTCCTTTCGGAAAATATTGTAATTTGTAAGTATTAGTGATAAATTTCTACAGAGTGTGTAATAATTCTAATATTTGAAACGTGCTATAAAAGGTATTACTTCCATTTATTCAGTATCCCTGTTTTCATTTGGAGAATCAACATACTTATTTCGTCGTAAATATTGTTTCTTTATCAGGTAAGCTTCATGAGCGCTATTAGTCAACTGGACCCTATTACTTTAGCCAATGAAACGAGCACCGTGCATCTTGAGTGGGTGGTCTGTGCTCTAAATCACCTCCGCCTCTGCGGACGCTAACTGCCCCAAACGCCGCCTTCCGGCCCGCGCCGTGCCGCGCCGCGCCGAGACCTGGTGACCTCGCTCGGCGGGAGGCGCTTAATTCGGCTGCCTGCCGTGTCGCGGAGGAGGATAATGGCGCTTCCGGGCGACTCGCCACCCGCCAGGCCAAGTTGCGGCGTGGACGCTCTTTCTTAGAAAGCCCCGTGCCGCGCCGCACCGGCTGGAACTGGAGATGTTTCTCGAATGCAGAACAAATGGAATTCTCTGCGGCTGGTGTAACTTTATATAAAAACCTTGTAAATTGAGCACAACACGTTGGGTAGGAAAAGTTACGCAGCTTGGCAAATTAAAGCGCGAACTCGAGAAGAAACGAAAGAGGCGGAGGAGGAGGAAGAGAAGAACATGCGGGAAACGTAAAATGGAGAAGAATCGTTGAAGCAAACGAGATGTAATTACTCGAAGTATCCTGCGAGTTGAAACACACCTCGGAAATCACCATTGAACGGAAGGAAAATAAGGCTACTTAACGAAACTCTCTTATCTGGTTAATTTATGTCTTTCGCGACTAATGTCACTCGTTACGATTACTTTCCAAGAACTTCTAGCGAAAGTTTGCACATCCTGTTTACTCTTTTCTCTTGTTCTTCTTACTACTTGTGGAAGATACTATAATTCAAACTTCTAGCAACTTTTTAGACAAATAGAACAATTAGATCTTTTAAAATTAACTCTCTCTCTTTCTTTAAATACTGTCAAAATCTAGATGTCTCGGAAGATGATATTTTGATTCTCTTGTTGTTAATTATTCGCAGTAATATTTCAAACGGAAGAAAGCAACTCAAATTTTCTCTAGTTAGTAGATAATTTGCTGAATTTAGTCTGTTGTTTTCTAAATTTTTCTTACTTCTTTTATACGTATTCTATCTACGAAGGCAGTGTGAAAATAAAATAAATGTTAAAAAGTAAATCCTTTCTTAGATTTCTTATGGTTTCCTCGTTGTGTTGGATTTCATCTAGTTTTGTAATTTTGTCAACAAACGTAAGTGCATGTAGGATGTAAAAAGAGGAAAACTAAAACGAAGTGGAAACCTTTTCAAGAGGTAAAATAATTAAACAATATAAAAATGCATTAGAACGTACACTTCCTACAAAATAATTTGAGTCGACGCATTATTATATGTTTATAAATGTTTTAAGTCGATGATTTTTAACAAATTAATGCGGTGTTTTATAATTTTATTTCAATAAAAAGAAGGTATTTCTAGTAAATTGTTTTGCACACAATAAAGTAAGAACTAATACATGTAAATAAATAAATAAATAAATAAATAAATACTTAACCAACCAGGAAATTGCACGTATCTGCTAGTCCATAACTGAAGCTTCGTTGATCGGGAGGTCCCTGTTTCAAGTCCCATGGGTATGCAGATTTCCGAATCGTCTCAAATGCTTGGTTGAAGTCAACTACTGGGGGGAGATAATTGTAGACGGAGGTTCTTGATATCGATAGTTTACAGACTCAAACACGTCCTAAAATGTATCCCATCCGTCAATTCCAGACGGATGCCGCAGCCAGTGGGGGATCCAGGGGGGCATGGCCCCCATGGCCGCCCCGCAAAGAGCCTAGAGTTTTCTTTTGTTATCTCTCTTTATTTGGCAAAATTGATTTAAATATATTGGAATTATGTAATTATTTAAAATAGAATATATACAGTATCATACACACTTCAAAAATAATGTACAATACAATACAATACAATAACAAATATATTTATTGTTTAACAAAAATCTCCTCCCCAAATGTTCGACTGGATCCGCCCCTGGGCGCAGCAATGCGTTAAAAACCAACCGCAGACAGCACGCAATCCTTCCTTTCCCGCCTTGTCCCCAACTCCATTTATCCGTACGGCCGATCGATGGTCTAATAGCCTTCGTCATAATATTGCTCATTCTCCATTGACCTGAGAAAATCTCCGTCTAGCATCGAATTTAGACGAAGATAAAGTTAGTACACTCTGAAAATGGTGCAATGTATTCAGGGAGCATGAGCAAGGATGTATACACTCATCACAGACTTGCGAATGAGTGGTTCATGGAGATAGAATAGAAACCATATACAGAGATTTAACAATATCTGAAACAAGTCATGGATGAATGAATGAATGAATTATATTGTTGAGTTAAGCAATAACAGAAGAATTGCAGGATGCGTCATCTAAGACCTTCATTTCCAAAAGACAGGTAGCTTGTCTTTTATTATTCAGATTGAACCAAAAGAAGAACAAGAAATGTAGAGAGAGGGAAATTAAGTTTCTTAAATAATTCATTCAAGATGGTGTTGAAAGGTTCTTTAAAAATGGATCAACTGAAAATGAAGCGTAGAAAGAAAATGACTCTTTGCTCATTTTTAATATTGAATTTTAATGTTTTATTCAGTGAATATATTACAAGTTACCAAGAAGGGAAAAATTTCGAGGAACCAACTACACTATTTTAATCTAGAGAGGTTGAAACGATTCACGTGAGCGTTAGTATTTTAGTCAAATCTGTCTTCCTCTTTATACTTACCTAGTAAAGAGAGGTAAATAAATAGTTTTTATTCATAAATCTAAGCTATTTAATTACTGGAGTTCTGCACATTAATCGCACTGTTAAAGTTAAATACCACACATTTCAGGAGAGGTGTTACGAATGACAATTGAAAGGCTCAGCAGGACAATGGGCTATCCCACACTGACGTAGTTCTGAGATAATGTGGGTTTTACCAAAACTTCCTTCACAAAACCCAATATATGTTTTAACTTTTAAAGACAGTGCATTTGCATCAAAGTTCATAGAGAGTATAAATAATATATTACACTAAACGAATAATATTTGAAGTTTTATGTAATGCTAATAACTCAAATTCACAACAATGTGGCGTATGCCTTTGTTCTACTGAGCCTTTCAATTTCATAAATGTTTGATTTTTTAAAGTGTTTAAACTGAATTTTTATTGTGACAGAAAGAAGAATATATTATTCTGTCGAGATTATATAGATATTATATAGTCGAGAATATATGATTCAGTTGGCCGCCCTCTATTACACTCGCTCTCACCCGCAACTACGAGAAGCGAGTTCGATTTTGCGCTAGCTTTCCTCCGCCCTGCCAGGCCGAGTGCAAAGTTCGGGGGTCGCGATCTGACAGAAAAGGATCTTACTCCGCGAAGGGAAAGGAGCAGGCCGCGGATTTTATTGAATGATTGATTAGTGATTCCGTGCGCGTCAATTGCTAAGGGCATTAGTCCCGTGAATACTTTGAATGTTTTTCCTCGGGAGGAGGCGGTGATCTTCCCTCGCTGGATGGTAGATTTTCCACACATGGAATAATTGCCACACGTCAGATAACGGTTTTTTCCCAACAAGGTATCTCTCACAAGCGAGGTACTGCCCAAGCTGGGACAAGCTCTAAGCTCCTGACCGTTCTTCCGACATGTGTAACTCCACTCCATTGAATGCATGTAAATGTGTAAAAGATGATAGAAGAGGGGGAAGGAAATATTGCGCGTGGCCCGCAGGGCCGTTTGCTAGGGTATTATTCTGATATTTGCCTGGTGTTGATCGGTGGACACCCCAGAAAACTACCGGTCAGAGCAGGCCAGCCGCCAGGATTCTCCTCCAGACAGTCGCTGTATTCGACATAGCTATGTAGCTAGTGTCGAAAATCATGTTACCATCGATACTCGAAACCTAGGACCTCCCGATCAGAGGCATTGCAGTGACATCAATTGATGACCTTCGGGCAATAACATGGTATGCCACATTTCTGATGAAATTGAATATTAGTGTATTTAGATGCCCCGTGAGTGTATCTAGATGTTGGATTTTTAATTTAAAGATGTAGTGTAATTCATAAATGTTCTTTCTTCCAATGTGTAGAATGCAATGACTAAACCTCTACTCTCCGTTTTCACAGAACTTACGTGTAGTGGCTTAGCATGTTATTGCCCCGAAGTCTCCAATTTGTCTTAGCCACCTATGCTGGTGCGAAGATCGGATGCTGACACCTCATCTCAAAGTGGCCTGCCATAGGAAACCCAGGGGCAATGTGGCGGGGGCGAGAGAGACCGCAAAGATGATTGTGGCAGCCAGGGGTGAGAAGCCTCCCAAATAAATATATTACACAAGAAATTATATAAACAAATAGTACATTATAGAAATATATTGTAGAACATAAACATATTTGGGACAAGATGACTTCAGCAGTTTGGTCAAAGATAATTGTTTTCCCAAGTGCTTCTTAGGCTACATTGATTAATTCTTCTTCAATTTAATAATCGTGACTCCGCCACCGTTGAAAGCGAGGGAGGCATTGTGGAATTGAGTGGGGGATACAAAGATTAGGTGGTTTTATTTCACATTTTTTAAAACCAGAATCTTTTTACTTTATAGGTTATTACTTACGTGCTTTGTAGTGGAAAAATCCAAAATAACATAGATGTTTAAAATGATCGCGCCACAAAAATAACGCAAATACGCAATATGTACAGTTGTTACTAAAATCCACAATACGAGAAGAAGAATAAATCTGTGCGATATTGATGCACGCTTGCAATTTTTCTATTCACACACAGTTATTAGATTGCGAGGCGGTGAGGTCATTTAACGTGTGATTCTAGTTCTCCCGTAAATTCTCTAGAAGAATAGTTCATGGGGTTTATTTAGGAAAAGAAATTGCCCAGCTTTAGTTGAGAGCTTTTATCCTTTCCCTGTAGGTTTCACCGGGTTTTATTCGCTGAAACGATTAACAGGAAGTCGTTCTAAGAACCAATTTCGTATACCACACGTTCCACGCGAAGGATCAGGATTCAAGACCCATAACCAAGATGTAAAAGGCCGAACCCCTCGCACGACGTCGAAAGCACTATCAGAAGGGCAAGACTGAGATGGGAGGCAGAGGAAGCTACTCTACACTTCAGGGGCCTTTGGATGCTGCCCGCTCTCAAAGATGAGAAAACTCCGTATGAAAAAATCTAAATACGTTAGTCGAGAGGGAGAGAGAGAGAGATGGAAGGGAAGGGCGTGGGAGGGAAAGAGAGAGAGAGAGAGAAAGAAAGAGAAGGAATGGGAGAGGAAAAGGGATGGACAGAGAGGAAGAGGGAGGGCGGATTGGTGAGTGAAATTGTTGAAGCACAAAGAAAGGATACAATATATTTCTTGCTCTGTGGTTGAAGGTTGGGGGGGATCAAACAGAGGAAGAAAAGATACATAAGCACCAACAGATGAGACACCAGACAATGACGACAGTCATTAATATTTGTACCGTCATTTTTTGAAGGTACCAGCCCGGCAAGTACATTCAGTGACCTAAAGATCTTTATTTTTTTGTCTATTGTAATTAATAAAGTTGATTTGTCTATATCGTAAAGAAAAGTGACATGAGTTACTAAGTTGTGTCACTTTCCTCCTGCACATTTAGAAATGAGGTCGTGGACCCTCAAGAAAAATGATAGGAGTCAGCTTCAGGCTGCTGAAATCCAATTTCTGAGAAGACTGAAATGGTGGAGGTGTGGAGAAAAAAATAAAAAAGAAACAAGAAAAAATTAAACTTATTTTCAGTCTCCGATATTGTAGAAAAGTAGTGTAGAACCCATTGGTAACAACTATTTAAAGGATGAGAGGTGGTCGCTATTCAAAAGTTATTGCGTCTTAAATTGCGAGTGGAAGAAATGTGGGATGACCCAGAAGCCGTTGGAAAGATACTGTCCAGAGGCCGCAACAGGCAAACGCCGAGAGACCTTGTCCCTGAAGTGAAGACGACGACGGCAAAAACCCAAGTGTTTTGCTCACGTCCGCATGCGCTATTTTCCCTTTCTTTTTCCTTTTTGACCGCCTTGCGTAATATCGGGCCCTATAAGGTATGCTCCCCCCCCTCTCCGGTGAGCGGGCGAGGGCGCAGAGGTCAAGGGCGCGCGCGCGAGCGCAGCCGTCATGGGAGAGGTGCCGCAACACCCGCTGCGCTGCGCTGCCGCCGCCGCCGCCGCGGATGCGGACGCGGGAACCCGAAAGCAGCGTTGCAATCGCGCCATCTCTGCTTTACGGCGCTGCGGGCCGTTTCGCTGGCTGTGATCCGCGCCACTCCAGTTACAGCATGTGCAGTTAACACCCGTGGCTCCAGAGAGCATAAATATTTTTCTGGTGTTCAGTACCTATTCACTTAGCACTCTCTCACGGTAGAAAGGGGGTACTACAGATGTCCTAAATAAAAACGTCTTTTCATTTGCTTTTGGGATACAAACGAACGTAGGAAAGCACTTATTACAAGAACAAATATAAGCATAAATCACTGTTGTAAATTCTGCTTGTTTAGTTGTTACTGTTTCATTTCATGTCATTTCTTAATTAAGGTAATTAACCTTTACGAGAAACATTCAGATGTGCAAAGTGGGTGTGTGAAGTGGTTTAGGTAACTGGCCTTCATTTTTCTTTGGATGAGTCTTACTATAGCCTAAGATAAGTATGAATCATGGTAGTTGTAGGCCATACTTTATTATTTGTATTTGGAGTAACTGGAAGCATCATCTACTGGTTCGTGGTAATCCTTACACAATTAGTAAATAATATTACAAAATATTCTGTGCCTTATATTGTGTGTAGTTACATTTTCTGCTAGTGATTTCATATAAAGCTTGGAATGTTTTTAATGCAGAATGTGTGACATCTTTTTGATGTTATTAATAGATAAATTTTATTTCATTTTTTGGGACATGTACTATAAAAATTCTTAGTAAAAACTCACTCAAAAAATCATTAGTTAATATTCTGTAATAATTGCAAGAGAATTTCTTTGAAATAGAAAATATGTTTGTAGCAGATATCACTACCAACTGCAAGTCGAGAGCTTTGACCACAAGTTGAAAAAAACTGGGATAATCAATGACAATAAAACTGCATAACACAACGCAAATTCTGAATATTTAATTACTCTTTTTGCAGTTAAATTAGAATTCAAAAACTGTTTGATTTTTAAAAAGAATAAAAGAGAAAATGCGAGTTATCTAATTCAGATTATACAAAAAGTGAAGACATCATTCTGAAAACTGTTGTTGAATCTAGTGTACTAGTGTACACTCAACAAGCGAAATTAGAGATTTTGCAGTTTTATATTAAACATTCATTTGAAAAATTAAATATTTAACCTGAAATGTGTATTTTATATATAATGTACGTACGCATATTTGAACACCAAAAGTGTTTTAAAAGAACTGTAGACTACGTAATATTTACCAAAATTTAAATACAATTTATGTTTATGACGTGTATATGATGAGTATTGTGTCAAAACAGTTTTATTATAGATGTGCGAGATAAACCCTTCTGTTGAAACGTGACAAATGGACAGTTTCGAAAAGACATTCAGTTTTCTTATGTGCAGTGAAAGTCGAAACATTTTCAAACACAAATTACGTAAGAAAATGGTACCAGAAGAAACATGTTTTTTGTCATTGAGACCGAAGTCGTTTGAACACCTACTGCGTGAAACACGGGCCTAATACTACCCTCTGAAAACACCCAACTCGCCACATGACCTTCGTTCTTCCCATCGGATCTAATGGGTGAGTGTACGACGGTTCGCGTGGAAACGCTCATGAAAGTTCGCCTGTCCGCTTGGATGCACGATTTACGAAGCACCCGCACGAAATATCCATAAGAAATATGGCTAGAGAGAGGCGCATGTCGACCTTTTTATCGACAAGTTAAAAGCCCTTTTTCTTCCCTTCGACTCGTCGCCTGGCGCCACCGAACACGGAAGTCGAGCTGTTGATCGGCTTGCTTCGAAAAAACCCTCTTCTCGCAAGGTCGGCGTTAAACGCCATTACGAGAGAGCACGCGCCGGCGATATGACTTGTGGCCACCTGCCGGCAGCGTGAGCTGGACGCGTGATGCGGCGCAAAGTTGGATAGCGTGGTTTTTTCCGAATGCAACAGCGCAACATACGCTTTTCCTGGAACGCCACGTGACGCCCGGTCCGGCCGCGGTGGCAAAACGACACCGGGCGACAGGAAGCGGCCCTGCAGGACGGGGAAATAGAAACGAGTGGAGCGGGTCGGGGCGGGGCGGGGTGAAGCGGGACGCGCCAGGGATGGGTGGAGCGGAGCAGGACGGGACGGAACGGGGTGGAACGGGACGGTGAGGAGCGGGGCGGGACGGTGAGGAGCGGGGTGGGACGGAGAGGAGCGGGGCGGAGCGGAGGCGGGTGGAGGGGGGCGGAGCGAGGCGTGGCGGAGTGAGGCGGGGCGGGTGGGTTGGGGCGGATGTCACGCGAGTCGCTCGTTGGCTGCCAGCGCTGGTCCTTCGCCAGCCGTTGCCCCGCTCCTCGCCCACCCACGCGGCGGATAAGCGGGAGCTACGGGCCGTACAACGAAGACGGACAAGAGACGGCCAAGGAGTTCTTGAAACTGCGGCTCTAATTTCAAGTGACCACTTCTCGTGTTCCTCGCGGAACGTCCTTAGGTCAGTGGAGAACGGCTTGTGGAGAACGTCCGTGGAAACTACGTTCCTTTCTTCTTCACTTTTTCCTGCACATAATCAGTTCCGTATAATTGAACTTCTCTGGTGAACTTTGCCAAAACACATTTATTTGCTTTATGATATTGACGATTGGTTATCACCATTCATGATCAACATATACTTGTTACTTACTGCTCATTCTTTTTTTAAATTTATATTAATAGCAGTACAGTTATTGCATTATAAAATTACAACCATTTGTTAAATGCTGTTAAAAGAAATTATTTGCGAATCAACTTGAGAGTTTTTCTCTTAATATAATATACAGATCGTGCTTTGAAAATTCCGACAAAAAATTCAGTGTGTCATTATTTGAGGAATTTAGGTGCAATGTTTCCCATTGAAAATTTAGGTTTTCGAGAAAACTCAATTCCTTTGCTACTTCTGGGATCACTCAATTTCTTTGCTAGTATCTCTCCTCTGTCCTCTTCTCTCCTCTGGCCTCTCTCTCCTCTGTCCTCTCTCTCCTCTGTCCTCTCTCTCCTCTGTCCTCTCTCTCCTCTATCCTCTCTCTCCTCTGTCGTCTCTCTCCTCTGTCGTCTCTCTCCTCTGTCGTCTCTCTCTCCTCTGTCGTCTCTCTCTCCTCTGTCATCTCTCTCTCCTCTGTCGTCTCTCTCTCCTCTGTCGTCTCTCTCTCCTCTGTCGTCTCTCTC
>JAHLJT010000631.1:170651111-170801111 GCA_031308135.1 Acheta domesticus | reverse complement strand
CCTCTCTCTCTCCTCTGTCCTCTCTCTCTCCTCTCTCTCTCCTCTGTCCTCTCTCTCTCCTCCTCTCTCTTCCTCTGTCCTCTCTCTCTCCTCTCTCTCTCCTCTGTCCTCTCTCTCTCTATATATATTAAAAATGATATAGTATATTGAAATGAACATAAGGTGAAAGAGTTGCGTTTCGACGCCTGTAGGGATGCGTCAGATTCTCGGAGTGGATGACTCATACTGTGCTTCGATGTTTCATGTATCTTGCTTCTGGAAAATGAGATAATTAATAATAACTAGATCTTGTCAAACAGTATTTATTTTAAATTACCTGTAAGTCGTGACTCACAATGTCAACAGGACAACATGCTCATGAGACAAGAGATTTATGGTAGTTCATCCAGATGGGGCAGTAGTATGTCTGACTAAAGCGTTCAGTTGCTTTATGTGACACTCGTGGGTAACAATCCGGACTCAGCTACTAACCACCGATTAAATTAACAAATCAGAAACTAAATATGAATCACTATTCATTATACACTATGTCCGGGGAGGAAATGTAGAAAATTCGAAAATTAGCTCATAAGACAATTTACACATATTTTGTCTAATAAACAACCTGGATATTCCAGATTGGTTGAGACGCATAAGATATTTCTTAAAAAATTGGTTTGAAAAAAATTATTTCTAGGCAAAAATTTGCTTTGTAGAAGCATAGAAGCACTGCAGAAACATGTTAAATTGTTTATTATTTACAAAAGCAATGAATATATTTGTTCAGAAAGAAAAAATAGGGGCCAGAAATAAAAAAAGCATGGAATTGTGTGAATTGTGTGCTTTTTTGGAATATCAACTAGTTTCTTGCACAAAATATGTTTTTAAAATTGTCTTAAGAGCTTATTTTCTAATTTCGACCTTCCCTCCCCTGTCACTGTATACAGCCTACTCCGGTTATAGTGAACTTCTGGGCACTAACATTTTGGTTCATTATATCATAGATTGACCACATCGGATGATCCCAAACGTAAATTAGAATTTCTCCACAATGATTGATTTTATTAGCTTATATTAAAAGCGTGAATACTGAAAATTTCAAGATCTTTATTTGTCATTAAACAAATCAAGTATTTTCGTATTTCTCATTAGTAATTTCCCTAGATCCTTCTTTAGAGTTCGTGCTTCTCTATACTTTATTCTGCCAGTCTTGTCATCCTTTAATGTCTCTTCCACTGTTGTAACACAGCCCCATTCTCCGACATCCCTTTTACTCGCCTAATAACATACGAGATGTTTTTCGGTAACGGCAAATGAAACTGATCACTTTTCTGTGCACATTAGAGGGTGCCAAGCAGTAGGGCAGTGGAAGTCTCGCGCGTCCTGTTGCCTACGTGGAAACACAACGCGCTTTGTCCCATGGAATATAACACTAAGCTTAAACTGAAGCAAGCAATCGCGAATCGCCGCACACAGCCTTTGTTTCTGCAGAGAAACTGAGTGGCATATGTCACTGTAAGTTCCCCATTCGAGATCCGCTACCTGCCTCTCAGTAAAGACTTCTTCGATTATAACCATTGGCTGATGATATTTTCAAGCTGTTTGGTATTGAAATTTGTGGCACTGAGGTGATATGTTCTTTCCAAGGAGGGAATTCATTTCCAGGATATTGTATTTCCTACGTTCACTATATCCGTTCCACTATTACTGAATCTTCTTATGCTTATTTGTAATGTAAGTAAAACGGGACCAGTGTTTTAAATTCACTTTACCGACGGTTCACTGTAACCAAGTTCATGAAAACCGGAGTGGACTTGGACTATGTGGTATTCACTTTAATGGAATGCCCAAAAGATATATGTAATATTCACGGGCAGAAAAATGTACTACTCAGGTATATAGCATACATAGTCCCAAAACATATTTCTATTTTAAAAAAATTTATTAAAAAAATATATTATATTATAAATAAAATAAAGTTAATAAACATTTCTAAAATACTATAAAGACTTCGACAAAACATCTCGAGAATGTTATGCACAATAACATTTATGGAATTTATTAATTAACACTTCTGCGTTTTCATATCTGGCTTTCATCTAGCTGTCCATGGTTGTTTTTACTACAATGTGTACTAAGTCATTTTACTGAATGACTAGAGGGGCAATAGAAAGGGCATTTGGTATACAGGTCATCAAAATAAACAATCAGTATTACATAACTAACAACATAGGTATTTCAAGCCTCTACATTTACTTGCGTCTTTTGAACTTAGCGTTTCACCACGATAAATATTGTGTAATACAAATTTTTCAAAAATTAATTGATCATTAAGTCATTTCTGAAGAATGACAATAAGTCTTTGCTGGTTTGGTAATGGACATCACTAAATTTAAGTGTCAGAAAGCAATCTTTTGTTTTCGACTGTAGTCAGAATACGGCATGGCTTCATGTCACCGAACATGTCAGTTTTTCCAAAAAGGACGTTTCCTTACTTAGGAAAATAACGTCTTCTAAATAAGAATCTCAAATAATGATTTCTAAATTTGTTCTTTGATTATTTCTTCAACTAATAAAATAAGTTCATGAAGGAGAGACACATCTGCCCGTTATTTGAAGGATTCAGTACTTTAGAATATTAGATATATGTGTAGGCCTATCTGTTTTATACATCGAACAAATCTTTTGTAATACCTGGGTATTGTATGTTATGCAAGTTGTTTTTAACACGTCAATTGAATGGTGAAATGTTTTGCAATAAAAACTGTGAATAATAAATGCTCTGCGTTCAGTAAAGCTGCTCCTGCAAGAACAAAGACACGATATGCCAATGGCATTAATGGAAACGAATGGACAGCGCTGCAATCGACATGCCGCACAAGGACCTCAGCGTCCGGTGTCCGGTGCCAGTTCCGATTAAGTCATCCGCGTCTAATCGATGACGTTGCGTCACCATCGCCACCGCCGCCGCAGCCGCCGCCGCCGCTGGATTTTTCGCTCGGAGATCGGCGTTGCAGCGGCACGCGCGCGCGGTGCCGTTCGGCAGGGCCATAGCGGCGAAGTGGGGCGGCGCGGCGCGGCGCGGCGCTAGAAAGCCCGCGGAGAAAACCGCCTCGCGCCCGCCCGGCACGCGGAGGTCGACGACCGGCTTCGTTTTTGCCCTCGGGGCCCAACCGCCCGCCCGCCCGCTCGCCTACCCGCCCGCCAGCCATTCAACCATCTGCTCGCCCAACCGACGAGCCCTCTCGCTCACATGCTTGCACATCCTCTCTTTCCGCCCGCCCTCTGCCCGCCGCATCTGCCGCCGCATCTGCCGCCGCCTCTGACCGCTCTCTGACCGCTCTCTGACCGCCCTCTGACCGCCCTCTGACCGCCCTCTGACCGCCCTCTGACCGCCCTCTGACCGCCCTCTGACCGCCCTCTGACCGCCCTCTGACCGCCCTCTGACCGCCCTCTGACCGCCCTCTGACCGCCCTCTGACCGCCCCTCTGACCGCCCTCTGACCGCCCTCTGACCGCCCTCTGACCGGTCTCTGACCGGTCTCTGACCGGTCTCTGACCGGTCCTCTGACCGGTCTCTGACCGGTCCTCTGACCGGCCCTCTGACCGGCCTCTGACCGGCCTCTACCGGTTATCCCCCGTTTCTCCCCCATTTTCCCTCCCCTGTTGACCCTCTTCTCATCCGATCAACCGTCGTCCCCCTTTCTCCCTCATTCTCCCCCTTGCCTGTTGACCCCATTCACATCCGGCTTCTCTTCTTTCCGTCCTCCCCATTTCCTCTGTCCTCCCCATCTTCCCCGTCCATACCATCCTCCGTGTCTCTTCCCCTGTCGTGCTCCATTCCCCGACAAAACCACAGTCCCTCTCTTCCGGACCCTGTAACTACCCCCTGACAATTTTGCCGCCGCCCGATGACTGACCTCCCCATCTACCTTTGTTACGTCCCCCCCCCGTACGCTCTGCCAACTCCAGGCTTACCCTTTCTGCCCCACAACCAGCCTTTGTTTTTGGTCTCCACTGGCGCGTCCTCTGATGCCCAACTCCCCTTGCTTATCGGTTCGCTTGCCTTCTCTTTTTCGTTCCTGCCCTTCCTCAACCACTTCACAGTTCTCTTGGTTCTATACTCTTCTTAAACGCTCTCCAATTCCCACACGGTGTACAAAATTTCTTCACGCAAACGCTGCCTTTATTTAGTATCCTTCCTTTAATAACTTCATTGCTCTATTCTTAATTTAGTGGCTTCTTCCAAAACCACTGGTCATTTACGGACTCAAGGGTGCTGGACGGTACTGCGACGGACGTGCTAGAGGCCACAAAGGCTGTTCTCGTTCCACTGACACCCACTCTGCAACCACGCTCATTACCACGTAGAGCTTCTAATTGCTACTTAATCGTCGGGAGCTTATCCTTTGTTCATCGTCGTCACGTCTCGATGTTCATCTTTACCTTCTCAATGATCTTAATTGTATTTTTATCCAGGGTCTCATCACTAATTAAGACATTAATATAAACATTTTTAATACTGGAGTCATAAAACTAAAGCTACTTCTATTAAAAGCTGTTATTTTCTGGTTACACATGAGTTTTGCAGTTTACACATTATGGCTGTTTACCTTATCTCTTATTCTGCTTTATCATATTGTACCTGAACAGTTGACATTCGGGTTTATTTCATCCATCTCCATACATTCTCGATGTATTTGTTCCGCAATGTTACAATCCAAAATACATTATAATGCCCAAAGCCTAATCTCCGGGATGTTTAATTCCGTGATGAGTGGGTACTGGTTTTTCGAAATGTTTGAGAACAGTATTTTGATACAATCTTTTTGATTTTTTAAGAAGGTTCTTCCTTTGAACTTACAGATATTTATCAAGAATTTGTGATATTTAACGTTGGAAGGTTACGAATCACTAGAAAATAATTATTGGAAAATATTGATCTACACTTAAATATAAAATTCTAAACGAGTAACAGTTGAGACAAAATTAATTAATACAAGAGAACATTATTGACGGTAAGATACATCTTTTTTTTAAATAAATGCGAACGTAAAACATTTATCAATTAAGAAACATGGATGGACATGACAAAAAATGTGTTGCTCATTAAAATCTCGAACATTTTTGAACTACGAAATACGAAACTCTACTCTATAAATAAATATGTAACTATATGTAAATAAAGTCAAGGCAAAAATAGAGTTGGTGTTTTTCTTTCAAACCGTCTCAGTTTCTGTAGCTGTGCGACCAAGAAAAGCACATGCGGGCGGAATTTGCTAGTTACCTTCAAGCGAAATACGTCATGTTCCCTCCATGCCTCTTACCCCCCAGCGAGGGTATTAAACCAGACCGAAGCATGGGGGATACGGTTAGCTTGCGTGCAATGTCAAGCAGTCGACCCAAAATACCAAATACCAAATATGTAAGTAAAATGTATAAAGATGTACAATATAAATAGATATTAAAGTTAATAGTTTGAATTGTCCAAATTATTGGGGCATTACATGAGGTTCTTTCTTAAGTGAGGTGTCAGATCCTAAGTCGCACGTTCCGGGTGCTCCCGTGGTCGCGAGCAGGCGCCGGGAAAGACCGGTTGGCGAGGCTCGCTGAGCTGCAGCATCTGCGGCACACGCACCGCCTCACGCGCTCTCCGCGTGCTGCCTCCGCGTGCTGCTTCTGCGGCGGCGAAGGCGAAAGCGGCGGAGGCGCTGGGAGGAGCCGCGTGGGCCTTCGCCAACGCGAGCGGCGGTGGGGCAGGGCGGCCCAAACTCTCGCAACTCGCTCCTTCCCAGCGCTCACTACCGGTTGCGGTGGCTCAGCGGCGGTACCGTTGCCACTTCTGCAGCGTTACTGGGAGTGCTGTGGAATCGAGTGCCGAATTAGACACTTGTTCCATAGCTGGGACGAATTTAAGCATGCGTTGGAGGGGAAGTGTAGCGGCTGGGTGCTCCGATCTTTCGTTTTCCGTGGTTTCTTAGACCAATCTAGGCGGCTGACGGAGCAGTGCACTACTAAATAGACCACGCACTGCGAGCTTTCTTTACTTTCTCATCGTTGTTCCCTCTTTTCCACGCACACGCATGCACTTACTCTTGTATGCACTCTACACAATTCAATCAGACGTGGTGGGAGATTAGTAGAGATGTAAGGGCTTCTATCGGAGCCTCACTGATGGGAGTTACCCGGTGGAACAAAATTCCATAACCCATGGTATAGGTCGATGTCAGGACTCATTTCCAGGAATAATAACACGTCACCTCCTGGATATAACTTGCACTACTCTTTGAGGACTATTTGGGTGCAAATCAATAAATGTCAAAATATTATCAATGCAAAAGTATACTTGTAATAGATTTTTTTGTTAAATGATCTTGTGATCACACAATGGATCTTCTGATATCACATTTTTGTTGATGGGGACAGCACACACATTTTACTCTGTCGAAGGAAAATCCCTGAATATTATAGATTACAATGAATCGTAGCTTAAAATTTTGAAAGGATTGACTCGACTAACATCTAGCTTCAATTTTGAATGAATCTTTGTTAATTTTTAGCGAAAATTATAAGAGAAGACTCAGGAAATTAAACGCCATGTAATCAGAAATTGAATCAGACGAAGGAAAACTTAAACCAAATGGCCGAAACCTATCATCCGGAGCTAAGTATTATAATCTACTCGTTTTAAACTCATTAAAACCAGCTCGGACACCTCGTGTTTTCTCCTTTCAGAAGAACAGTCCCTTTCGAAGAACAATCAGCACGTGAAACGAGACTGCGTCACAGAAACTCGTCCTTTCCACCCAGCACTTACTCTTCACCTACTTAGCACACAAATATTCAGTTTCACTTAGATGCTCGCCGGTGTAGTCTCCATTCCGCTTGTAACTAAATTTTACTACTTTCCCATCTAGTAGAAATGATCCTTTCTTAAACCTTCCTTAAAACGTCTGATGTCTGTCAGAGAATGAATTCTATTACCTTTCAATAATCCTGGACAAAATGTATGTTTCTATGTTGACTACGCTGCAGATCACTCAATGTTTCCGTGGTACAACAATGAAAGAGAATGTGGATTCAATCTTCATCACCACAAAGTTCACAGATACTTCATTTGAATACTTCAATATTTTTGCGTCCAATCCCCGGCCCTACGTCACGCCCAACCCATTCTTGCGACCATTCCAAGTATGTATAACTTTCACACTCCCTACATATGCTAGCGTTACGTTGTGCTACAAGGGAGCATTTTCCACACGTCACTGCGACAATATTATGCCGTTTTTCATCCGAGTCTGCCCAAGAATAACCATCCTACCATGCACGTTCCCCCTTCAACTACACCCGCTGAGGACGTTTGCCTTTTCCAAGCGTTCGAGCAAGAATTTCACCTTAAGGGCCCCCCTACACGAGTGGGATTTCCTAAAGGTGTGGCCCGAACAGTCGAAGCCTTAGAGGAATTTCGCAACGTGTGTGGGGGTTCCGCGGACAACGCGAGAGACCGAAAAATCCCGAACCCATTCTTTTCGGCCTTAAGGATGGATTTCCCCGTTCTTTTGATCACGTGTTTCACATGCTCAGAAGTCCTATCGAATTTCATGTAATCAGGCAAATCGCGCGAATTTTTAACAAATTTCATCCAAATGTTTCAGAATGAGCCTTGCTTGTAGAAAGTTATCATTGAACATTATCATAATCGAATCGAAGTAGTTTCAAAATGACGCAAGTAGACGGAAACGCAAATAAATATAATTTTATTAAAAAATAACATGAGAAGCTATCCGTAAAGAAAATAAGAAAATTAAACCACCTTTGACGTCGGGAGCATCTACAGATACTGCGAACAAGCCTAAGTTGTGGTAGTACACAAGCAACAGCCGGAATATATTGTCATTCATAGATGCTCGTATTGCGAGAAGCACAATGAATACATAACTGCCGAGTTGACCTGGAAAAAAATAAGTCACTTTCCTGGACGATTTCCTTCAGGAAAAAACCCTCCATGTGTGGGTAAGGGTTCAGTAGAGGAAATCCCGAAGAAGTGCTGGAGGCTTATTCCTTAAGGATTGCCTCCTTGTACGTGTATGTCTACCTTTACAGGACCAGTAGAGCTTTTCGCTCTCCTGCAGTTGCTCTCGGAAGTGTAATTACATTTAATCGTTCCCACATTTAGAAAATAAAGTACACCTTGCTCAATACAGTATTGCAAGGGATAAGTATTTTTCCTCATTATTGAAATAATACTGCAGGATTTACGTCTGTCAGGACCGCACGGTTTGTGTTCCCATTGGTCAGATTTTCATAGGTAATATCACGTGATAAATCCGTCGATACGTCGATAAATCCCCGACTCGCGAAGCGAGAAGGGGATTCATCTGAGAATTTCCAAAGCACGAGTGGTATTTAAAATGACTATTCCACGAATAAAATAACATCCGAGTTCCAAACTGCATCAAATATTGAAAATAACTGAAAGCTATGTTAAAATGAGTGAGGTTATGTTACAGTACATACGCGGTTGATTGGACATCGACATAGCGATCGATGTATACCGCCTTCTAAGATAGATGAGACTCAGTCGATGATTGGCCAATAGGGAGAAACGGCAAGAAAAATCGGATAGAGAAAGCGATAAAGTTTTTGAGATACAACGTCCTGATCGGGGCTTTTTGTATGTATAGTTCACCACTATGGTTTTAATTTCACGAGTGGAATAGTCACTTTAAACCCGTTCCGCATTGAGAAAGTTTTACTGTATACGCAAATACAATTCAATCTTACATTATAAAAAAAGTTTCTGACTTATTGATATGCAATTTGCCACATTTTCGTCAATCACAGTATTTTTGTTTTATACAATATTTTTTAATGACGGACACGCTCTGTTGTATTTGAATAAGGTAGAAACCAAGTTTCAATTAATATGAAAAGAGTTTATTTAGATGTACACGAATTTAACATAATACACATTCTTGTACATTTTGTTTTAAAAATGTGATATAATTGGTTGCAGAGTGTATCTTTTTTTTTCTTTCCTTCTTCAAAATGTGCATTTGAATTGCACATTTTGTGAACCCATTCTTGGTTAAAATAAAAGCTACTAGAGACTAAAAACATATTGCAATTTTTATAATTAACACTGTAAATCCGTTTTAAGGAGCGTTTTATTTTGTGTGTGTAAAATTAAACAGTTATTTTGAAAACTGTTTATCACCGTAAATTTAAGTAGTAAATTATATTATTGAAATACCGATTGGCTTATTACGAAACTTCAATGTTTTAATTCTAATATTTCTATTGTATTTCGAATTTGTAATGTTGGTGTGAGGTACGTTTTTATGGGAAAGGGAATGGCAGGGAGAAGTTTAGCGATCTCCTTCTTAGTGGTGGCGGATCTAGGGGGGGGCAGAGGGGCCCTGCCCCTCCCCGAAAGAGCTAGAGTTTTTGTTTGTTACCTTTCTTTATTTGGAAAAATTGATTTAAATATTTATGTTAGAATTACGTAATTATTTAAAAAATAATTTATAGTTCAATACAAAAATAATATATATTATAATAACAAATATGTTTATTATTTAACAAAAATCTCTTATGGCCCATTCCAAAATTATTGGCACGGTCCGCCCCTGCTTCCTGAGGAAAAGGGCGTGGATCCTTTCGCTTGGCCACGGAGCATTGCCTTCATTACCAGCTCTTCCTTTCATTAGGCTGCGCCCCATTTCCCAGAGAACACACAGCCCTTTTATCTGCGCTTTCTTAATGTATTGGCACTCAACACGCAGTACAATTCAGTGATCATTCGGTAAGATGTAATTGATTTACTCCTCTTTATGAAATATTTCTAGGTCGGATTTTTTGTGCTAGTATAGCTGCTGAGTTATCGCCTCAAATATGGTGAAGGATTTATTTCATCGTGTCATGCGAACAGCGGTGTACTCGTATATTACGATTTTGATTCTAATCCATCGCTTGATGCGCTGTCAATATGTAACGAACTACAGAAATGAAATATATAAACAATAAAAGCCTGAAATATAAAGAACGGGAAGGTCAAATCTGCCACGATTTGCATGCTCCACATTTTTATGGACACACACAAAATGTTTTAAATATGGTTCAGAATATAAAACGGCAGTGGACAGTATTTCACTTGTCAGTCTGAATCGCTTTAGTACTGTTTTACAAATTACGTAGGAAATTGAAAACACAACCTCTAGCTAATAAAGAGAGTTAATTGCTGCATAAAAGAAAATGTTAAAAAAGTATTTTCGTACTGTCGTCTGTTTTATCGGATTTTAAGGAATGATTTTTCCACTGTCTTACCTTTAAAATGACAAGGACATATCGGCAAAACTTTGTGAATTTTTATTCCCTTTTGTACTGTAGAGATATATTTGTAGAACGATTAAATTTTAAAGGGTGTTTCAATTTATAGCAATAAGCACAGATTCGAGTCGAATTCATGTCTCGTTTTCTTCCGGTTTGGATCATAAGGAATCTAACTAGGAAAATGTTACTTCCACGAACATGCCTAGTAAAGATGTATACGAGGAAAAATATTAGGCAATCTATATCTTTTAATATAGTTTCCCTGCTGAAAAAAACACGGTATTACAAAAAGACAATAAGTAAATGGAGAGAAAGAAAGCAATTAGTATTGAATTCTACTATTATCCCTTGTCATACCCGGTGTGAAGAAGGAGTCAACATAGTTCCGCGTAAACGTGGCTAACGACAATCTACTCCGCGAGCGGAATGGTCTCGCATTTATATCCCGAGCGGCATTTTACGGCGGAGTTGACGCTTTGCTACGCGAGTCAACTCCGTGCATCGCTCGCGCTTCGGCTCCGGCCTTCGGTGTACGCGATTAACAGAAAACATTATTGAGTCTGTCCAGCGCATAACTTTCCAAAGTATTTTATTCCAAAATACGTTTTTTATTAATTAAAACGTTCCACTTTCATTTGAACTACGAAACTGATTCCTCTCATTCCTGTCACTCGTTCATCGCTATTGTTCACAGATCTCGCGAGGACGGGAATCAACTTGCATTACAAGGAACGATAAGGGTTTGGACTTCACTTTTCGTAGGGATATAATTGTTTTTGAATTGTTTTATTGATTATTCCACTCGTGAAATTAAAACCAATAGTGTTTAACTATGCATACAAAATGCCCCAATCAGAGCGGTTATCTAAAAAAGTTTATCGCATTTATCCATTTTTTTTTACCGCTTCTCCGTAATGACCAATCATAAACAGTGACTCATCTATCTTAGGAGGCAGTACGCATCGCTATGTCGTCCAATAAACCGTGTATGTACTATAACGTAACCTCTTGGATTTTAACATAGCTTTGAGTTATTTTCAATATTTGCGCATTCTGGGACTCTTTTGGACATAATTTCATTTGTAGAATAGTCCTATTAAATACCACTCATGCTTTGGAAATTCTCAGATAAATCGACAATTTCGATAAATTCTCAGATTTATATATAATTTCCACAGCACTCGTGGTATTACCTGGGATAATTACATTCTTGCAATCTCGCCCGCCCCTTTCACCGGATCGCGATCGCGGCTATGGGCCGCAAGGACGAGCAGCGGCGGCCGCTGGCCGCAGAGGCGAGCGCTTCCGGCCCCGAACGGCACTGGCTGCGCGTCGGGGCTGCGCACTGCACCTGCGCGAGGACGCGGGTGAACGGGAACGGCTGCATTCCTGCGCGCGCCGCCACTTTCGCGCGCGCCCGCCACGCACCGCGCAGCAGCCGCCCTTTCGCGCGAGGCGACGTGCCGCGCCGGCTGAGGTAGCTCAGAGCGGTTGCCGCTGCAGTGACTCTGATCTGGAGGTCCTAGCGATCGACTCCCGATGGTGGCGGAGCCTCGACGTCAGCTACATAGCTAGATCGAATTCAGCCGCTCTGCAGACGAGAATTCTAGCGATAGCCGGTTTCGTATCGGTATGCTTTCCGTGATTCCTCCAATAAATATCAGGCGAATGCTGGAGAAATATACCGGGAGAGATGGCTCAGTTCATCAACTGATGTCACTGCAGTCCCTTTGACCGGGAGGTCCTAGGTTCGCGTCCCGACGGCGGCAGGATTTTCGACACTAGCTTGTTAGCTAGGTCGAATTCAGTCGCTGTCTGGAGGAGAATTCTAGCGGCCGGCTGCTCTGATCGGTAGTTTTCCGTGGTTTCTCCGATCAACACCAGGCGAATGCTGGAGCAGTACCCTAACAAACGGACCACGAACCGCGCGCGATCTTTCCTTCCCCTTCCATGTCTTATCCTTACCCCTTACACACACATTGACATACACTACACTATCACCAGTCGGGAGCTTAGAGCTTGTCCCGGGTGGGGCGGTGGCCCCTCTGGTTGGGGAAACCCCACTAGTCGACGGTAAGTCGGCGCCGGATTTTGCCATTCAGCGGGGAAAGATCACCGCCACCTTCCTATGAAGAAACACGTACTACACTTACAGAAATAATGACCTCAGAAGTTGACGCGTTCCGAATCAATCAATCAATCACTCTGGAGCAATATCCTAACAAAAGGATCACGGACCACATGCGATCATTCTTCCTCTCTCCCCAACACTTATAAGCACTCAACTACCTTACCACCTTACCCTTCTAGGAAATGTGTGTGATGCCAATATTTATTAATTAGAAGTTGTATATTTCCTGCAATGTCTTCTTAACTTGTCTTTGACTTTGTCTCTGTATGTTTTGTTATAACACTGTCACCAAGAAAAAGCTCATTAGCAGAAAATAAATATTATTATTATTATTATTATTATTATTATATTGTTATTTTGTCGGGAGATCGGTCGGGAGCTTAGAGCCTCTCGCGGGGTGGGGCTCCGCTGGCAGAGATTCCTGGAAGGCGAAATTCCCCGCAACCCACCCTAGGATAGGTCGACGCCGAATCTCACTAACCATCGGTGGAGAAACACAGCCCCCTTCCGAGATTAAACTTTCACTACACTAACGGGACTAATGACCATAGCTATTGACGTGCCCCGGAAACATCGCTCAGTCGGCCAAAATATGCCGCGTTCGCGCCGCCTTCATAATACCCCTCCATTGTATTGTTGGTGCAGCGTCATTGTTACACAAGATGAGTCTCAAAGGCGACCTGCGGTGTGGCGTTGAGACTGAACACTTTCCATTGCTGATCAAGGGTTCGATCAAATGGAATCGAACCGATTCAAATGGAATTTGTGGGAGACGACGGTCTTTGAGCCAGGTTTCCTTGGGGTTTTCCCGCATTCTCTGCTCTCTCTCTCTCTCTCATTCTACAACCTTTTCTATCTGCCTGCTCACTACTCATATCATCATTGTAATTTCTTAACATAAAGGCCTTCCCGGAACGCAACCATACGATAAATGAATAAAAATAAAAATTCAACATGACCTTGTTTGAAGATCTGTTTTGATGAACACATTTCATTTAGAAAAATATTTGTATCTTCATAGATGTCATTGTAGGAAGACGCCGAAAAAATCAATTTTTTTTTCAATTTTTCAAAAAATCAGAGTTTTTGACCAACATGAAACCTGCACCATTTTCTAAAACGTCCTTCAGACTATCCAACAACAAATATAATCAAAATCGATGGAGCCCTTTTTTAATTTTGAAAGTGTCTCAGGGGCTTCTTGTAAAGTACCTCCAAAATTAAAAATATCGGTTTTAAATTCAAAGGACCGCGTCACCAGCCAGATCGGTTGAGGAGTATCAATTTTGGAGAAAAAGACGAAGAGACGATTAGCCATCAATCGATTTTTTCGGTTCCAAGGACCCACCAAAACATGCATTCTGGCTACACCAATTTTTAGAGGATTCTTTTTTTGAATTTATCTAAAAATTATTAAATTCTGGATTTATCCAGTTTTTTGTTGCCAGTCCCCTGTAATAAGAGATTTTCTGTACAAAATTCGACTTTTTTTTCGCACAGCATTACCTAACTTTCTACTGCGTTGCGGCTAGCAAGAAAGTGAAAATTGTCATTTTTTAGTTAAGTGAAGAATACATTTAGAAAATAGACTCTGGTAGCAAAAGTAGCTTGAAGACGGTCTTAGATATCTGGAATACAGAGTAAAAGACTAAGTTTGTAGCTTCGAAATAAACGACTAATAAATAAACTTTATGGTGTCTTTTCCGCGTTCATTGTTATTGACCAACGTAGGCATCATCTTCTTGGCATTTACGACGGACATGAGGGTGACCTTCGTGTATGACTTATTATATTCACAGATATTGCCTGTGGCGTCATGTCTACGTGAGTATGCATATTTACGTAAAACCATGTTGTATTTCTTACATTTGCCACTTAATGACTTTTGCCACTATATCAATGTACGACGAGATAATGGGTCGTCAACGTGAGAGGATAGTCTTTGAATATCTTTTTCGCTATGAAGGTGAAACTATTTCGTTTTCTTCTACTCGACATATTCCTATTTCTCCTCCTTTACCTTCTCCTTCTCTTAATTCTTCCTTCCCTTTCTTATTTCTTTCTCCTCCTCTCCTTTTTATTAAAATTCTTATTTTTATCCCTGATTACACACAAAAACTTCGTTTTCCTCAACAAACGCTGTGGATTCCATTTAGTGTTTGCATCTGAATCCTTACATACTAGTGTAGCGTCGCGAGGTGGCGCACGTGCCGTTTCGCTGGAAAGCCCGGTCTTAAGCCGGATGGGGGATGGGGGTTGGAATGCGGCGGCGCCTCGCCGGCGCGCGCCGGGCAGGAAAATCCCAGCCTCAAAATAACCTGGACAACAGGGCGTGCCTGAGCGCGAGTCCATTCATGACGGTTGCTCTCTGCTGAGGGCTGGCTTGCGAGCCGAATGACGCCCGCCGCTGGTAGAGTGGGGGACGAGCCGGGGGGTATTTATTGCGGCGCCGACATGCGCTCGCGGGATACGCTAGTGAGTCGAAAGACGTGAGGTATCTCCGTGCAACCTTGCACGTTTTGGCATCCGGCCATGTAACATTCTAGTTACGGGGACTTTATGTCCGACAGCTCGCACTTCGCGCAGCTTCTCATGCTCTCGAGCAGAGGCACTGGGCTAAGCCTAGGGACGGTCGCGGGGTTTCGCGGCTTAGAGAATAGAAAGGTTGCCTAAGGTTTTCAATTTTGTAACATTATCTTGTAAATTATTATTGTAAATATACTGTACATACTATTCAGAATCTGTCGTCTGTGCTTTTCATGTCCAGTACGTCACACTAGCATAATCTCAGAGTGATACTCGTGGGCATATCTTGGTTATCTATATCATTACTTCACACTACTGTTGTTTTTTTTTCATCTTCGGACGTAGTGCGTAAATGCAAAGCAGACCTGGATGGCCGAGGCGGATAAGAGCAAGTATCGACTTAGCGCGTCAGTCCGAAGGTCGCGGGTTCGAGTTCTTGCGTTCTGTTGATCCCAGAACAGAGGATCAGTGTGTTGATGTCTAATGTACGGTCGAATATGCGCTCCTAACCGGCAGTCGGGTGGAAAATGTTTAAAAGGGAGACATTACTCTTCCTGTTGGATATTATTTCGGGCTACAGACACTATCCATCCCAAAATACGGTGTCAGAGAACGTAATCGGAACGCTCCCAGAAGAATCGTTCTGAAGAGTATATTCTCAGAACACGTCTCTTTCAGTGTGTTATCAGGCGGCCTATTAAAGAATTTGTATATTTACAAGCTCCTATTCTACAACAGAGCATTCCATTCTTATAGATTTATATTATAATATAATTTTGCAGTCGAAATATCCTACAAAATGGGAGTATTCTACTATCGTATATGCTACATACATCAAAATTATAAAACGATAATTACCATACAGGGTAGCAATGCTGACTATGAACTTTTTCCTTCCGAGTGATCCAAGCCCTAAACTGCATACTGTAAACAGTGGCGTCTGAGTATGAGTGATACAAACGTCCGAACAATACAGCAATAGTGATCCGTGTCGTTCTTCGCCTCATTGACCTCACATTTAGTTGTCATCACAGCTGGTTGCCGCATTTTCTGAGGTTAAGCCGCTAGGACCAGTGGTTCGTGCAGCCACCGGTTAATCGCAACGCTAAAAACGTAAAACACGTTTCTTGGAAATCTCTCAGGATCTTTGGACGAACCCACAAACTAATCATCAGTTCGCCATCAGGAGACCGAAACGCGTTGAATGACATCTCATGTGCCTCGATTGGTGGACGGGAAGGATTGGTATCAGTGAGTATCGGATTCCGATTGAAGTTACTCGAATACTACGTACGGATTTGTATGAAGCTCTCATCATGTAACGACTCTAGATAATATACATTTTATCTGAAACGTAGTCGCAATCTTTTATTGTCGTTTAGGTAACGTAACAGACTTACCTTGCTTCCTATCCTTCCTGTAAACATAATACTACTTTCACTGCTTTGCCCTTTTCCACGCGTTATCTCAACTGCACAGTCCTGATCAACAGCTTTTGTTGTTCTTTTCATCTCCGAAACGCCTGTAACTACGGTCTGAACTTCCACCACGGCCATCACTCCCATCATCACAATCCGACAAAACATCACAAACAAACAATAATGTGAAGTGTTACCGCAACCATCATTTCTACCATATCTACTGACACTGACACTGCCGCCACCGCCACTGCCACTACCACTGCCACCGCCACCACCACCGTTATCAGAGCTCCCACCATCGTTACCACCAACACCGCCACCGTTGCCATCACCTCTGCCACCACCTTCAGCGTGGATAAGCGGAGAGGAGGGTGGGCGCCATGATTATTTTCACCTTGAGCACCACCACCACCACAACCTCCTCCTCCTTTCTCTACCACCTCCACCACCTTCTCCTCCTTTCTCTACCACCAGCACCTCCTCCTCCTCCACCACCACCACCACCACCACCACCACCACCACCACCACCACCACCACCTCTTCCTCCTTTTGTATCACCACTATCACCGTGGCCGCCGTCGCCCACGGCTGACGTCATTGGCACCACCGCAGGCGCCGCGTTGCCGTGGCCGCTTTTATCGGCGCGCCGCCGCGCCGCGTCGTTTGTGCGGGAGCGGGGCACGGCGTGGCGCGGCGCGGCGCGGCGCGGGCCGGCACGGGCGGCACGGGCGCGCTCGCTGGCGCGGCGGGGCGGCCACGCGCGCGCGCGCTGCTGGAATCCGGCAGCGGCCGCCGGAGGAGCACTCTTTGTAGTGGCGCCGCTGGGCCGGAACCGCCGCACGTCGCTCGCAACCTGTTTCACCGGCGCCCCCCCCCCCCGCCTAGCCACCCGCGCTCTTTGGTACAGCCAGAGGAAAGCCAGCGACCGGCAAATTGTGTGAAAGGATCATGTGATAAATGTTGAGGGAGAAGCGGGAATAATGGAATTGCACAAAGGGAACCTAGTATTTGATGAAAACCTGTGTGATCTTTGTAATTAATGTTACGTATATGTTTCTCCGTGGCCTTTGTTTACTCCCGACAATAAATACTGTGTACTTGTTGATCATAAACACAGATACCATTTGTCATTTTAATTATACCAGTATTTGAAGTTCTACGATATTGTAAACCAATTAACAGAAAATGATTTCTATTTTGTAAATCGAACAAACTGTCGTGAAACGTAATTATATTAACTATCGACAAACAACAGGCTACATATTCTATTGAATGTAAATATTCAAGTAATTTTATTGTCTTCGAATCTTAACGCAGTCACTGAAGGACAAATGGAGAATGCAAAGCACACGTATTGGTGGGAAGGATTACGATATCGAGACCTTTCGCAGGCACTACTCGCATGTTCTTGGTGTTCGTCGAATGTCAGGTGCAACTTGTGCAATGGTTTAGCGATAGAGAAGTCGTTTCATGTGCGGACTCCTCACAAAATAATTATAAGTTAACTGTTTAACCTTCCATAATGACAAATACTAGGCTGAATATAAAAGGTAAAATGGCTCGCATTTCCTCTTCTGGTCATACATTTTTGGTACGTATAATACGAACAATAATTAAAAATTAATTCATCTACATATTCTCTTGTGGTATTACTACTACTACTATAATAATAATAATAATAATAATAATAATAATAATAATAATAATAATAATAATAATTAATATTAATAAAATAAATCAAGCGAAGTGGCTCAGGGGCGTAGCGCACTCACTTCGCAGTCGGGATCCCCGAGCCCCGTGTTTCCTTCGGTCATGCAGACGAATGCTATCGATGGTTCGAAAAGGCCACGATCGGCTTTTATCGTCATCCTATCGCTCATAATTCATAATCAAGGCTTAAAAGCCTTCTGTCTTACTAAGGGATACAGCCGCAAAGCTGATCGGTACACACGTTAATCTCTCTCCGGGGAAGAAAGACTGGGCCTCGGAAGAGATCGTATGGGGTGGTCAGAAATGGCTGGTACCCAAATAATACTAATATATAATAATAATAATATTAATAATAATAATATTAATAATAATAATATTAATAATAATAATATTAATAATAATAATATTAATAATAATAATATTAATAATAATAATATTAATAATAATAATATTAATAATAATAATTTAACAAACAAATTAATAACCTGAGACAATACTGTCATAGCAAACAGGCATATCTCGATATGTTTCGAGTTATCTGTAAAGCCGATGTGAATGCAACACCCTTGCATCTCGCAAATAAGAATTTCACCTTGCAGTGTAAATCAATTGAGAACCAGAAGACAGATTGGAAATCAAAAGAATTGCATGGAACGTATGCCAAACAACTGGAGAACGAGAATGTTGACCAGGAGTCAACACACTTATGGATTAGGAAAGGAAACTTATTTGGCGAGACAATGGCGTTTCAAGACAGGGTTATACCAACAAGAAACTATCGAAAGAATGTCCAAATGAAGCAAGCATAGATGACAAATGTAGGAAATGTAAAAACTCATCAGAACCATAGAACATATAATTGGATCACGTCAACCTCTTGCAAGCACAGAATACACTAAGAGACATAACAATGTGGCGAAAATCCTTCTTCAACACTTAATAGGAAACAATGAAAGTCCCTTATTTTAAATGCCAACACAAACCTTTGAGTGTTATTGACAACCAAAATATGAGTCTATACTGTGACAGAGAAATAAGAACTGGTGTTACTGTCCCAGCCAACCGCCCTGACATCTTGTTCTTGGACAAAAGTAGACAAGAGGTGCATATTATTGATACTGCCATTCCTCTCACTCATAGTATTACTTCTACAAAGATAAGTAAATATAAAGATTTGGCAGATAAGATAAAGAATCTCTGGAAGGTAAAAAAGGTCACCATTCAACCTAGAGTAATTTCAAATTCTGGAGTAGTGTTAAAATCGACAAAGCGTCAACTCAAGACATTAGGAGCCGGAAAACTGCTGATGACAATGCAAAAATCTCTAATTCTGGACACATGTCATTTAGTAAGAAAATTCTCAGGAGAAGAACTTGATTAAACTAGCAAAATCCACCAACAGTGCCCGTGCTTGCTGGGCGGAGCCGTACGAGTGAGCCTAGCCGAAGGGACTACGGCAGGTAAATGGTTTCCCCCCTCGAGGGAGAAGTGAAAAAGTCGTCATAATTATAATAATAATAATAATTAATATTATTAAGTTCTTGTGAGAAAGTTCTTAGGAGACGAGCTTAACTGATATCTACTCAATTACTGTTTAATCAAGCGTGTAGAGCCAGTGAGTGCCAAGTGGATATGTATGTGGAAATTTCGATAGTGATACGGTAGTGGATAGTTTATATGAATGTGTCATTTCTTTAATATATTTAAACTTAATGTAACTTGTATTCTTTATGTATTTAGATTTAATTTGACTAGTGTTCTTAAGTGTATTTTAACTTAATTTGACTTGTGTTCTTATATGTATTTAAATTTGATTTTATTTATGTTCTTATATTATCTACATTTAATTTGACTTGTATTCTTATATTATTTAAATTTAATTCGACTTGTGCTCTTATATGTAAATTGGATTTCATTTGTGTTCTGATGAAGCAAAACAAAGTGTAAACTATTCTGCAATACTTCTTAAATCCTAATTTCGATGTATTATATCATGCCCAATATTGTTGAGAAAGTTAACAAATAATAATAATAATAATAATAATAATAATAATAATATAATTTAATATTTTTAAAATTTTTAACCATTACCCAATTTAATTTGTATATGATAACCCTCGAGTCCACGTGAGGTCACACTTAACTTGCTTTAAAGCCAGAATGGCAAAGGAAGTTGGTATAAAAACGCGCGAGTAGGGAGCACAAAATAGCCCAGCGAGCGCTGGCGGCGGGCGGGTGGGCGGGCGTTGCGCAGCACTTTCGCTTCCGGTGCGCTGACCTTCTCCTGTCACTGGTGCCGTGACGGGGCACTGGCCACGCGCCCCACGGCCGATCACCCTGCCCTGATTCGGTTTACTTTTATGGCCCCTGTTATCTGCCATAAGCGATGCAGAGACACGTTTTCTCGTAGATTTTCTTGTAGTACCTCCGGGTAGCGCAGGAGAAAATTCAACTTTCGGAGATCGGAATGTGATAAATTTTATGTTAATGTTTGTCGGAGTCCTTGTGGAAATCATGAGTGTAAGAATAACCATAAGGGGAGAAGAAATATGAATTGTATGTCTTAAAGAATGATTGCAGTTTCATGAAACACTGTTACTGATCAGTCGTACTTATCTAGGACATTCGGAAATTATTTATTAAGCAAGCTACGTACGAAATTTAATAGGAAATGCTCAAAGAGTTCTATGAAAAGTTTCCCTCTAAAATTATACTTTGACAATTCGATTTAATACTTACCTTTACCAATCTGAACGAAATTTTAAAACAAGTAAGATATGAATGAGTGGTGAGTGGGATTCCTTATTATCTTTTGCTTTTTAGCATATAATATTGTGTATTCTAATACTCCACATTCTTTCTACAGCTTAGTACAGCAAACTTAAAGCGAAATGGAGCTTTGCGGCATTATAGGGTAGCATTTTGAGATCATAGAGAACTTTATGTAATTTTTTTAATCTTAACGTTAGCCATTTGCCTATTCTTTTAGATATTTAAACGTTGCTTTAAAGGAAAAATTGGTGTTTCATGTGTTACGATCAATTTCATTCAGATGCTCGGAATAGTATTGCATGCGAATCATATCACTGCTGATAGTATATTAAAAAATGTAATTATTATTATTTAATACTAATGACTGATTTTTTTAATTATGAATATATCTTTGATAAATGATTATTAAAGTTTAAGTAAATATTTATTTAAACTTTTTACATGTTAACTCTATGTACTTTAATATAAATTAAATGTGAACTGCCGGAATAGAAATTTAGTACTCTGGTTCGGTTTTTCACAAATTCGCTCATATTAACTGCGTACGCAGTTTTCTTTCCGGACATAAAGGATTCTTCTTAAATACTAAATTTCACCGTTGGATACGTTTCACAATCTGCATGCGTTATAATAAAAATAAATTATAAACTTTTATTAATGATTACTTGTTTTATTACCTCTCTCCAGTTCTCGCGATTGTTTTGATAACCACTCCACGACCTTACGAAATGAAAACAATTCTTGCTTCTTCTTCAGGTGTAATAACACGAGGGCAGTCGTTTTTTGTTACTCGCATATTCAAGAATACAGCCGCAATTAGTTTAATAATACGATTATTATGTTATTTTAAGGACATTCAAATGTGAATATACAAGAAACTTAGGGTCGCCGCCGTAATTTCTAAATGGTTCACGATATCGAAAAGCAGTTTTCGCTCAACAATGCAGAATCATGTGACATACGGGGCGCTAGCACTGATGCGGGGAGAGGGGAGAGACCACGAAGGCCGCCTTCCCTAAGAGCGACAGTTGCAAGGGCTGCTAGGTAGGCAATATTGCACCCCTAATTTAAAATCACATGTCAGAAAGAATACTTATGTACTCAAAATACTATCAACTTAACATGTGTTACATCATTGCATTCCTCTTTTTATAACATATTTCTAGGAAGAAAAATATACGGTTCCATTTAAAAAATAAAAGATGAATAAATTTCTCAAAAAACAGAAATATTTCAAGAAATATATCTAGAGCATATTACTTCCTGCACGATTTCTCATTGTGGAGTGAAAACTGCATTTCAATATCGGGAACCGTTTAGAAGTTATGAACGTGGTCAATAGTTCAAGGGACACTGTATACTTTTGGTTGTTCCGAACACAAATACATTCGCTGACCTTAACAACAAAAACTCAGTTAAGTGTGGTGACCACCGTGCTTCAAAATTCGTAGTATTTACTAATGAAATCAAGTAAAATATTATATTCATATCATTTTTAGTAAATACTGTAAGTTCTTACTACGAGATTAAGTTTTATTCATTTAAACTTAAGTATTTACTTCAAAAACTTCTGGTAAAAGCAATTACTATTATTTACATGACCCGTTGTCTTTGGTCGCGAAATAAATGGTTCACTTACGAAGAAAATATTTCTACTATTAAAGACAATTTTTGAGTTGCGTCGCTTCTCTTGTGAACCGACATCCTTCTAGTGATTTTACCAGAGGTTATCTTTTTAGTTTCTTAATAATACTATACGAGGGTGCTTTGATAAGTACTTAAAGCATTTATTTTAAACAGTGTTTCCTTTCTTAATGTTTTTGCTCCATTATTGCACAAAACTGGGCTCTTATGTATTAAAGAACCTTATTGCACATCGATACGAGATCATTAATAAAAAAACTTTGGAGCCGTTTTTGAGAAAATCTTGTTTGTTATTTTTTTAAATTGCACATATTGCATGCAATATTCCGCGAAAGCTACTGACATTTTCAAAAACATCGCTTTCTATTTGTAAATTAAATCTATTTCGAAAATTGCCTTTCACAACATAATTTCCTCTTCGCTAATATCTTCTCACAGGGAGATTGCGAAGCGTACACAGGGATCCCGCAGATGTTAGTTAACAGGGCCTCGTGCAAAGCAAGAAACAGCCGAGGGTCGCCGCAAGGGCATCGACCTGTACGACCGCGGTCAGGCAGAGGGATTAATATTTAATGCCACGTGCACATTAATCTAGGAGAGTGGCTAACCCGACTCGCCGTCGTCGCGTGCTTCGCGCGTTTCGGGGGTGGGGGCGGGGGAGTGCACTTCAGGCACAGCGTCGCGCTGATGAATGTTGCGAAACTGAGCGAGGATTCCATTTGCAAAGATTCTGCTCATAATAACAACGCGTAAAAATTAAATTCCATGTTATATATTATGTAGATTCACGTTTATACGCCATACATTCTTCCGCATAGAATTATTTCCGGTGAAATTTCGAATGGAGAGAAGGAAATTTCGATTCTAACAAATATTACCAAGACCTCAAGCCTCTAAAGTTTTAACAAATTGATCTTCAATTTTTAACTGAAGTTAGCAAGCAACCATGTGAATCATTGTGGCTGAGTATTGCCTAAATGGACGTAGTGGGAGAGGTAATTTTTTCTATTTGTGTTCTACTTTTAGATACTATTTTTCCTTTTTAAAAATACCTTTTTTGTTTCCTCTGTTTTAATATATTCAATGAACCTATTTTTTATTCTATTATTTATCTGAAAAGTTTCAAGGAACTTTTTGTATTTAGATGTTTTGTTATACTCTTCGAAAACTTATCTTTCATTCAGAAAATCAACACACAACTCTTAAAGTGCTTTTCCTCATTCCTCTTTCACAGACCTTGCTGTTTAGTCTAGAGGGATAGTTACAAAAAATTTAGATGTTTAAATTAAAATATTTTAAATATTTAAACATCTAAAAGCACCTTTTTAGAGTTTGCGTTAACGTAATATCCTTTACTTCGAATTGTGGAATGAATTTTGGTCCCCAGTTTTTCATTACCTGTAGGTAAACATTAAGTATCAAATACTGACATAGAACTGAATGAGTAAGGATAAAACGCGGATAATTTTGTCCTGAAATGTGTACCCTTAATGCAGTATGCACAAAGCTCAACATTCTAGTATATTTAATTGCACACCTCACAAAAAAAGTATTTAATATCGTCTAAACAATGTGGCAGAGATGTATTGCAACGTGAACGAGGCCGTCCATATCCATCCAGGCGGAATTTTCAGAATTAATATTAACCTCGATGGGAAACCTGCCTCCCTGGGGGGCGGGGCCGCGGGCAGCCGCAATGGGTGCGCGCGGCGCGGCGCGGCGCGGCGCGGCCTCCGCGGGCCGCGTCTGTTTACGACCGCCGCTTGATCAATGGCTGCGGTGGGCGGGGCGGCACCGCTTGGGAGGGGGGGGGACGAGCGGACATTATGGAGAGCGAAAAAGCGAGAGAAGTGGTGAACGGGTGTGCTCACGGCTAGCCGTAGAAGTAGGAAAGTCTGAAGAAATGGGCAGGGCAACTGATGCTTGGGAGAGCAAATGTTTCCAGAAAGTAAACAGAAAAGAATGTTGTAGGAGCGGAATTAGGCACACTGATAAATAGCGTTTAGTGGGTGAAGGAGGGATAAGGAGGAAGGGGGGATTTCGGGATAGATTGCGAGAAGAGCGGCTGATGGAAAGTGGTTTGGCTGTTGGTCCGTTTGAGACGCGCGTGGTCGAGCAAAAAGAGGTAGAGGACGTTCCCAGAATCCTCTCAACTAAGAGTCACTTTCGGCAGAGATGAAAGGAAACGAAATATTAGCTGAGATATCTAAACGTGTGGGAGCGGAGAAAGGGGAGGATATGCAAAATATATAGAAATAATGAAAAGATAGGAGAATGTAGTACTGCTAGAAAGTGCTTCGGCGGGGAATTATGGTTAGTAACGTGGAGAGTAAAGATGCTGGTTAAACCTCACTGATATTATATCTGGAGTAGATTACTGGCATTGTTCTGAATACTAGATTTTTATAAGTAATATTGTCATTGGTGAAGAAATGAAAAGAAAAAAGTGACGATAGAATTGCTAAATAATGAGACAACGATAAAATTTGGGAGAGATCACACAATAGATGTACGAAAAACTTGTTCATTCTTGCACAAGCATGATGAATAGGCGCAGAGAAAGAGCTTGTGGTGAGAAGCGGCTTCTAACGACGGCTAGTAAGTTGGAGAGGGGCGAGAGATGATAAATAATGACGAGAAGAGGCGTGTCATAAAGAGGGAGTGAACAATGAGGGGAGGGGTGGCGTAACTGCGTGTGCAAGAGGGCGAAGGCAGGTCGCGAGCTCTCTCGACAGAGACAGAGAATAGATTGCTCGCTCTTGCCCTGCGTTCCCTGCCACACGACCCCGAAAATTGTGATTAATAACTTATTAAAATATAATTACGGCCCTATTTCGCGCAGTATCCATTTTGACGAGTTTATTAAATAATGTGACACCCGTAGCGTGCGCTTACCTGAGGCTAACACAATGAAATAAGAGTTTAATTTACCTGGTTTTGTTTTAATTGAATATTTTATTTTGCTGCAGGTTGAAACTGTACATTCACCTCTGCAGTTATGCGCGTGCAAACGGTGTTTTGTTTGCGTAAATTTCCCCTTGTGCTATAAAAGTAGATTCAGTGCGTCACTGAAAGGCTTACTTCCTTCGGGGGAAAGTTGTTTTCGAAACAGGCATGTGGTTAGTCACGACTGCATACAATGCAGATGTCCATGCCTTACTCGTGTACAGGGCAGGCTCCTGTATGCTGTATGAGGGCGAGGTCGAGTTGCGCAAATTGCCGGCGCAGACATGAACGCTCGTATTTGTTTTCTTGCTTGTAGGAACGCTCTTTGATGTTTAGATGCGCTGTACATGTAATTATTTTTAGCGAGAAATACGTGCTCTGAAAAAAACATGTCGATAGTTCTTTTTATTCAAATACTGAGAAACAGCGTTTACGTGCACTCCGTTCTTCCCAAGCAACTCGCAGGTTAACGCCAGAGACGACTGGTGCAACACAGTGGCGACAATGCTTGCTTAAACCCTTAAGTCATCAAAATGCGATAAAAAATTATTTTAAGCTTCGGCCTTAAAATAGTTAATGTAGCTAGAAATATTAAAAAAGTTGCAAGGATTCTTCTTTTACTTTGAAATGTTGAGAATTTTAAAACAAATTAGATATCGTGATATCTGAACGAATGCGTTAATAATGATTTTTGAGAGGATATTTTAATAAACAATTTAAGATATTTTTGTGACTACAGCTTACAAGTTTGGTGAAATTCTTTGTAGACTATTTTCTTATTAATTTAACTATTACTTGAACAACGAGTTGTAGTTAACATTATTTTTAATACACGAAATAAATATGTGTGTTCGAAACCACGCTTTCTAGTGAAAATCATTGTCTAAACACTACCTTTGCATTCAGACAATAATACAGTATAATATTTTGTTGAATAGCAATAAATGTTGGGAGAATATGAGTATCTTGTGCGTAACGGCACTTTGTAAAGTTGGAAATGCAGCTTCCGCTGCAGTTGCCCGCCTTGAGAGCGCATGTCCTAATACGGCGAAGGAGAGGGGCGTGGCGGCTCCAGTGCAGCGCCTGCGGTGGCAGTGGCCGTGGGCTCCGACGAGTATCAGCTGCGCGCAGCTGAAGGGCAAATGGAAGGTCCAGAAAAGGGGAGCGAATGCTTGAACGATGACTCCACAGCAATATTTGTACGAAAATGGTTCATTTACATATTCAGATCGTTAGTGTACGAAAACAGATAACAAATCCGGAGATCGGTGATGACTAATCAGTATGTTATGACACATGGTATGAACTGAGCGTAGTAGTAGATAAAATAAAAATAGTTCAACGAAAATAATAACTTAAGAGTATCATAGTTGTCGTTTTACCTTTTCGTAATTTTTGTATTTTTTAGAATTGCAGTACAATGCATATTGATCTTAGCTGAGCGTAATTCAATGTGTGTAAGCGCAAATTGTAAACATACTGAACTTTGCTTTGTTAAAAGACATGCACTCTAAACGGACAAACAAATACTTTAAAATAAAAATTTGAGACACGTTTCGTAAGAAAAGTTAAATGTAATTAAACAGTTGTGTTCAAACTAATACATACAAGAAAATATTCAAAATAAGAATATAAATATAAGAATAAAAATAAATATTAGTGGAAGGTAAAATTAAAGGGAAGTTAGATGCCGCAAACAAAATTTAATCTTTCCGCTTGTGAAAATTTTTATATTTATTTTTTTTCTTATTTTTCAATTTGCGCGCTTTGCGAGCACCAATTTTGTGAGAGCGAAATTCCTCTTTTTGTGTGCATCTTAGACATTATGCTATTATTACCATTCCAGTACGCGAACCGGTATGACCTAATTTGGAGTGGGAAATAAAGTTGCTGCATAAATGACTATGTGAATGTGGTGATATGGTATGGATGTTTACAGAGTTGTGGGGTAATGCAAGGAAAGGGAAACGAGAGAAATATCTCGAGACCAGGATTTCAACCGCAGCAATTAGATATGAAAGTTTAAGTGCTGGTAAACGACGCTACAGGTCGACCAGCACACGTAAGGCAGTCTCGAGGATAATCAGTATTAAAATGAATAATCAGGAAAGTGAAGCAAATATTTGTAATGCTCACTTTCAATGAAATAATTTGTTTTCACCTGCACGAACTTTATTGAATAGTAGTGTCAAACTGATAATTTAAGATTAATTTTAATTGAAGAATTGAAAAGTTTGTACCAAAATCCGTTTATTTAATAACAATTTTACAAACATAATTTACACATGACCTTTGTTTATTCCCGTACACTATTGATATTATTGAATTTAGTACGTGCATTTAAAAAAGAAGAAAACTGCCGAATGGTCTTTCCTGTCGGGGAAACAACGTGCCTAAAGATAGCAAATGGCGATTTAGACTTTTTTGTGTAATTGCCAGCGCTCATTGAGGAGACAATGCAGCGTGAGTGGTTCGCTGGAACTGCCGAAGCTTCGTCCGCAATTTACTCGTACAGAGCGCGGCCGGTTGCGACTGACCCGGCAGCGACGGAGGGGCAGCGGCGGCGGCGGCGGCGGCGGCGGCGGCGGCGCGGCGGCGGCGGCGGCAACGCGACGCGGAGCCGCGTGGCGGCGGCGCGGGCCGGGCGGGGGCGGCGGCGAACTCGATTTCCGGCGCCGCTCGTAACAGCGTTAGTGCGCGCCCGCCGCCGCCGCCGCCGCCCGTAATGAAAAGTCGATCGTTCGGGGCGTGCGATTAATCGATTAGTCCCGCTGATTGCAGCCCCAACGGACGGGAGGCGGCGTCACGTCACAGCGTCACCTCGCAGCGCCACTGGCGGCTGGCTGCCTTCTCCGAAGTGTCGGCCCGACCTGCTCGCCCGCCCGCCTCGCGGCCTTGCGTTGATGTTCCATTACCAGCGGATCGTCCCCCTCGTTTATGTAACCAGCACTCGACTCCAGCCTCTTACACAGTTTATGCCTCCCGCACACATCTCTACCTTCCGAAGCATCGGCTGTTCTACCCTTACCCAACCCATTGCCCATCATTCCATCGTCCTTTTTACCCTCTCAACATGTGCTTTTTAGCCATTCAACATGTAGCTCTTTTTCATTATTAATTGTAGCTCGTTTTATTGTTTAACTCATCTTCACCGCCAATCCACCGTTCTCAGCAACCCCAAGTCGTAGCCTAGAATGTTTTCCACTTTAGCACCTCTTACCTCTCTACTGCTGGCTATCATAGCTCCCACATAACGCCATTTGGTAATGTTTAAGGTGCCATTTTGCTTCGAAAATGCCAAAACGCAACTATGGCTTTGAATAATGTTCTATAACTGATATCCTGCAGAAGGTATTTGCGATGGGTTTTTCATAACTTATAGTGAAACTTTTTCAAAGAGAGGATTCTGAGCAACTGTTTTTACTTTGCCAACTGTTGTTTTCTTACCTTCCCTTATTTCCAAACATGTACTTTAAAAATTAGTGTCATGCATAGCTCATAGTTTTCCTAGATTTCACTTGTTCCATGGAAAACTGTTCACGTTTGTCATTGAACAAGTGAAATCTAGGAAAACTATGAGCTATGCAAGGTTACAACGAATGTGGAAAGTGAATGTAGAAGAGCCAGAATGAGCAGATGTAATAATTGATGATGGAAGGCAAGAACGGTCAGCGAGGATGGGTAATGAAAATGGCAGGAGTTCTGGCAAGCTCAGCTCGAGCGAAAGAGTACTTTTTTGCACTGAGATGTCACTGCGTAAAATAGTCATTTTTTTCACTTTGAAGCTGCCGTACAAAAGTCGTTTTTGCTTCCGGACGTCATGTTTTTCAGATGTCTTCATAAAAGACTAACTTCACTCACGCTTAGCGGAACGTAAAATTGCTCATTTTTATACGTAGTGCATTTTATACATTCGTAAAAAAAGTGTTGAAGAGATGTTAGTGTGAACCTGTTTAAACCGAGTGATGAGTCAAAATGAAAATAATTTTATAGTTTTTTTGAAAAGAAATTCTGAAACCTGTGAGATGTTTTTCAGAATAATGCTGCTGTTCAGAGCTAAATTTCAAAAATTCAAGTATCTTTAAGAACAGAAATACGAGTGGGACAATGAAGATTAATGGGCAGTTAATTATAGAAATAAATAGTCCTCAAATAACTGATTTTTCTTATGCAAGGCAAGTCTACCCATTAGATGATTCGCAATGGATGGCAAGAGATGATATACTTGTATGTTATATCTTGTAAACCAATTTATTACATCTCAAATCACACAAGATTGACATTAACGAGAATGGAAACTAATAGTATGTACATTTGTTGGAAAATAATATTGTCTGATCAGCTGCTTCATGAATTATTTTCAGTAGTTAACTTTTCTGAGAGAATACCGTACGTTACGTGAAGTATGAATATGAAACACGTAATCTACCACCGAGAACATTTTTATTCCGTCAGAACATCGCTGCAACAATGGTGTTTGTTTCCCCGTCATTCCTTTCTCAAGGCGTCCCTTTCGCAGCGAAGGCCGAAGGTCGCGAGAACTTTCTCGGGAGCGCCTGTTGCTTGGGAGCGGCGACCCGCGCGTGGGCCCGGGATCGCTGCGGGGGCGATCTGGTGAGGGGCGGGGGGCAGGGGCGAGGCGTGGAGCCGGCCTTGGCCTCCTTGACCCGCTTGGCGGCGGGCCGGCCTCCGCAAGCACGTGAGGGCCCACCTGTTAAGGATCGAACTGCGGGCTCGGGATATAAATCAGTTTCCTAGCTGTGTGGCATTTGATATCAACTTCACTCAAATAGCGAATGTGTGCTAGCTCAAACTTTGGTTGCTTCGCGGTATACTTGATTAGGGTTCCTAGAGTCGCGTCAGAAAATTTTGGAAGAATCAAATTAATAGTGGCATTTAAATAAGTTACTGGCAGGATTATAGAAGGTACTTGACTTGGACTTTTACTTCTTTTTACGTTAAACTAATTATTAAAACTCATATTAACATGTAACTAGTTTTTGAATATGAAAATTTCAACACAACACCTTTCCCTTCTCAATTTTCCAATCCAAGATTCATGTCCCTGATGAGGCTTAATTGATTTTATTAAAACGAGGTTGGGTTAGTTAGTTTTATTAAAACGAGGTTTTGGTTGATTTTATTAAAACGAAGAGAGTTGCATATTTGGTCGGATTGATGTGATACAATGGTACGTAGAGGATAATAGTTAATAAATATTGGGTGTTTACTTAAGATATGCCTCTTGAGACACTACAAACCTTCTGTTCCCGAGAATGGGCATCCAACGGTGGATTATCGGATTGGGACCCGCTATATAAAGAAACTTACTTCAGAGAAGATGCTGGAAATTCTCTCCGTTTTCCCACTTGTGGGACTGACGAAACATAATGTTGCGTGTGGTTTTGAACATCAGAATGATATGTATGGTATGATATGTGTGGTATGCGTTCGTTTAGAACTTCAACAATTTTGTGAGCTTTTGAACGATTATGTTGTTTTCTCTCTCTCTCTTTCTTTCTAATTACTTCTAATACTTCTATTACTTACTTCTTTCTACTTACTTCTAATTACTAATTATATATATTATTATTCGTATAATAGTTACGTAAATATGTAAATCTGAACAATTTTATTCACGTTGTTTCAGATTAACACTTTTTGGTGTTTAAAAGGTAAATGAAGCCGATTGAATACCTACTGTTCGGTTAAAAATTAAAGAGACAATTAACGAGATAAATAAATAAATAAATGTCTTTATTGGGGGGCAAGGCTTAGGCCATTTGTCCTGCTCTTCCAAAATAGTTGAAAGCGGCATTAAAAGAGAAAGACCATATGTGAATAAATGCGATATCTGGTGTGCTGTTACGTTCGCCATCATTAATGAACAATTTCAGAATTTATGTACACTTTCGTGCATGACCAGAAACTCGTTGGAAGTAGCAAGTGTATATAATATGAAAATAATGTTTAACAGTGAAATTCGTGGTATGTAATATTAAATGTATTTGTAATTGCAAATTGCCGGAAAAAAATTACGTGATTTATTCATAAATTCATTTAAAATTAATTACTTATAAATCATACAATAAAGGAAATTTACGGATAAGATATATATCCTAATCATATTATTGAAATATACGAGTGTATTTTGATTGCATTTAGTGACTGAATACTGATTACGTGGAATATGTAAGCCTCTTTTTAATTCATTTATAGTTCATATATAGTTTTAGGTCTATTGAAATGTACGAAAAAGAAAATTCAGGTTTCCAGATCTCGAACATTTTATCAAGTGGCCTAGTAATGTGTTCCTCTATTTCGGACTACTCCAAATTGAAATGACTCGCACACTTTTTCAGAAAATAAAATACGTGAATAGGTGAAAAATACGTTACCGGCGAGAGTCGCCAGTTAATACATTTCGTTTCAAAACTCGGCGGTGTTTGCAAGCGAAGGAAAAACGGCGAGAAAACGATTGAAGGAGCCGCGGCACGTGGGCGGCCTTTGGCTGCGTCACAGGAAAGGCGGGAGTTTCTTAAACCAACAAAAAGGACCGTTTCGTGCTGGCGTGTTCCACGAACCAGCTTTCCGTGTTAGGATTACGCAGGAATTGATCTACTCGCACGTTAGATTTTATTTACTGTAACAACGTAAAGGACAAGTAGAAAGGTTCATTTTGGAAAACTGAAGAGACAGTTTTCTACGAGAACAGTTGTTGAGCCGTGAAATATTGTTTCATGTTTAAAATTATTTTCTGAAAGGATTATTTTTATTTAAAAATATTTACGATATATTAAGAATGTAGCTCTTAGACTTGTAACGACTATGCCAAAATGTAATACGTGTAATATACATAGATTTTGTAGTAATGAATAGCACTCTATGATGCTTTTCAAATCATAATATCAGATACTCGCAACACTTAATTTGATTTCATGAATGTAGTACACTTTATATTTGCGAGGTGGCAGAGTATCTCCTTCAAAGTCGTCTCTGAGCAGGGCATCCCCCTTTAGGGATGGGTTCGACGTTATACTAATCTCCTCATGTGTGGAAGTGTAGTGCATGTAAGGGTAAGTTTATATGAGTGTATGTTAGGGGGAAAATGAGGGGACAAGAATGCGATAGGGAAGATCGGGAGCGCCCTATGGCCTGTTTGTTAGGATACTGCTCAGACAGTCACATGGTGATGAATGGAGAAAGCTCAGACAACTACCGATAAGAGAAGCCGGCCACTAGTATTCTGTCCAGACAGCGGGTGAATTTGACGTAGCTGTTCAGCTAGTGTGGAATATCCGCCACCGTCGCGACGTCGGTCAGAGGAGTCCCAGCGGCAGCAGTTGTCGCTAGGCCATAGAGTGGTTTCATGTTTACAATGAATTAAGCATCCCAGTGTGTTACACTGAGAATGAAGACTTTCAAAACTAACTTGGAACTGGACACATGAGGCATTGCACCAGAGTTTCTGTAACTCAAAAAAACTAATCCATTCGGCGTCTGCATTCATGTATTACAAAATCGGAGCCGTCATCTGAACATTCTACAGACCTAGTGTGGTGGTGATACAACAAAAGAATGTCAGCTCTGTTAGACGCTGGGTTCATCGCTGTAACGAAGGTGAAGGGCAAAAACTATAGGCAGACGGAAAGCGGAACAGTAGGCCGGTGAATGCAGCCATTCCTCGCAGCATTGTAGATGAACTGAGGGAGATAATGCGACACGCGACGGTTACCATGAATGATATCGACATGCTGAACGTTGCGTGGAGTGACTGCAGTCACCGACCTGCCGCTCCGATTTTCATCAATGGCGTTTGCCCTTCAACTTTGTTACAGCAACGAACCCATCGTCTAACGATGCTGACATCCACTGTTGCATCACCGTACACATATTTCAGTTTTTCATGAATGCGAATATGTATTTCACTTTCTGCATTCAAGAATTCAATCACAGAACGCTGTCTCATATGAACGTCGATGTCGGCCAGTGTGTAAGCGACTGATGTGCTGCAACATATTGACGCAGATGGTTGCTACTGCAGTAATTTGTAGAAGAAGGTTTGAAAAATAATGCGAAATTCAAATTTTTCACTTAAATAATTTTCTTAAGAAGAAAAAAATTGGAGGCATTCCTTTCTGACTGACCTACGTAATATACAATAAATGGACTATTCTTAAAAGCGCTTAAGTAATGAAATGTGTATTTTTGAGTTAATGAAAGATTCCAAGTCTCGTTTGTAATTGCAAACAAAATATGCTGATCCCCAAAATTCCTTTTCATAAGTTTTCAAATTTAAGACAATTTAGGGTAAACGTCTTCTGCGTGTATGTCATGAACACTAGTCTAGTCCACTATTGCAATATGCGATGAAGGAGAAGTGCGGAAAGTGCCGACTGAAGTTGCATCCTTTTTGCTTGACGTAATATGACGCCCAGGAGCTTCACAGTTTGCTCTTGTCAGTCCAAGGAAAAATAAGAATCACATCGTGTTGCGTTTCCGCTTATCTTCCAGAGACACTCTGCGATTCAAGTGAGTCAAGCATTTTGGTTGAGAGTAGCATGTTTCTTGATTTTAAAAATGTGTGACCACTGAATTCACTTGGCATCTCTGAAAGATATCTTTTAAAAAATCCAGGTTCATTTTTTTAGAATTACACTCTAGTTGAGAGTTATTGTGAAAATTATCATAAAAAATCAGTAACCATAATTCCCGTTACGTTTCGTTAAGGTTTGTACTGCCCAAAAATGCACCAGTAAATCATACATTTCAGCAAGACTATCCATATGGTAAAATAATAGTTAAAAAAGCCAAACTAGTGGGCATTCAGACTTGGAACAGTGTGCTCTTCAATTCACATCCAGTTAACTAAATAGAATTCTGTTCCAGTTAACTAAGTAGGAATTATTCGAAGTTCATCGATTTGTTATTTTATTAGCCCTGATTTTAATTTAATAAGACACGTGAAATTGTTCAAATGTAACTATTAAAACATTTTCTATAAATTATGAACAAAAAAAATAACTGCCATGCATTTCCATCGTCCGTTCCTTTGTGTGGTGCCCTGTAGAAACGACATGCAGCGGTGCTGGGCGGGAAGCCTAGCCTAGCCTGGACGCGATTCATTATTTCATTACATTACTAGAAGTACTCGAGACTATTCGTCTCGTAGAAAAGCAGCCTAGAATGAATGTTTTCCTCAGTGACACAGTCTTCAGTAATTTTGAAGGACCGTAAAACAAAATCTTGTTACATAATGTGAGACACGAAAATCTACTTACATAAACTTCCTCTTGCGCAATGTCCGTTCTTGCCTTATTTTTATTTTTCTTCCTTTTTCACTTTTCTCTGCGAAGTAAAATAAAATTAGAAATAATTTAAAATGTGATTTATCTAGGAATTAATTACTTACAATTTAAGACATTTTCAGTAGCTTTCATTATTAATTCGCCGCCAAAGGTTTTCAAGACCATTCTAATAATCGAAAAATCATTATCTGGGTAACCTGTTGCCTCTCAAGGAAATTGTACTCAACTTTTTCTAAAAAAAACTAGGAAAACGAATTATTGTTTAAATCCAATTACAGCTCACGCTGCTTGGAGAATAGCATGTCGGCGTGCGTGGGAGAGGGAGTGGATGTGGATGTGGGCGTGAATGTGAATGTGAATGTGAATGTGAATGTGAATGTGAATGTGCCCGTGGCTGTGAACGTGAACGTTAACGTTAACGTGAACGTGAACGCGGTGTCGTGGTGTTGCAGGGAGGCGCCCAGCGGCCGCCGCCCCATGCCATGACGCAGTCGCGCGAGGCGCTGGCCGTGATGGACGGCGCCGCCACCACCGTGTCCTTCGGCAAGCGTCCCGGCGCCATCGTGGTGTCGCGCTGCGCCGCCGCGCTGCTGCTGCTGGTGGCGCTGGCCGCCGTCGCCGCCACCGGCCTGCTCGTCTTCAAGTTCGCCTCGTGCCCCGCGCCCGCGCCGGCGCCCGCGCCCTCCGCCGCTGACACCAAGGGCCGCGCGCACATCATCCCGGGCCCGCCGCCCCCGCCGCCGCCCTACATGCCGCCCCCGGCGCCACCGCCCGCGCCGCCCACCCCGCCGCCGCCACCGCCCAAGCTGGACGTGCGGCTGCCGCGCGCGCTCAGGCCGCGCGCCTACACCATCCGCCTCACGCCCTTCATCTTCGAGGGCAACTTCACCTTCCACGGAGAGGTCAGTGCCCCGCCTTTGCAAAAAGGCCTTCAGCATTGTATTCGTTGCAGTGCTCGAATCGCTAACTGCAGAAAGGCAGCTAGTCCGCATTTTCTAATTTTACAGCAGAAACAAAAATCTGTACAAAACCAGCTCAAAAATTATTTTACGAGTATTTTTGCATATCAAGGCAAAGGACTATGCTATCGAGAGGCCAAGTATGTACACAGTACAACTAGTAACTTGCCAGTACACAATGCATTGACCTATTCACATCACAATCCTCCCCGCCAATAAGAGTATGTAGAATCGGAATAATTGCCTTTCTGGTAGTTAGCGGCTCATTTATTTCTTCTTCTTCTTAATCAATTATATGACAAAAATATTTTATCGATGAGTTCTTTCAAATTTTAAAGATTCATGAAATTGATACCCGTTGTCTTGGTTCACTTCTTCACCTGTCATTGAAGTCACTCTTCAAAACGTTGTTACTTTGACAAAATTAATGTCTTCTATCATTGAAATATTTAATAGCAATCAGTAAACAATTACGGTAATGATAATCTGTTATCAAGCCATTTATTTCAAGAAAGCTTGTCCAAGTACTGAGTAGGACCAGTGCGCATCTCCGCGCGTTTGCGCAAGCAAGCGAGAGTGCGTGAGCCCCCGGTGCTTTGGCGCGTGTCCCCGATGGCCCTGCGCCTCCCGGGCGCCGCGGGCGGGGCGCTTTCGCCGCTGCGAATGTCACCGGGCGGCGCTGTGGGCCACGCGGCCGAGCGAAAGCCAAGGCGCCGCCCCGCCGCAGCCACGGACGCCCACATCCGCCTTACACCATGCCGCGCCACGCCACGCCGCGCCGCGCCACGCCGCGCCGTCCGCTGCGGGGCTCTTTTTTTGCTCTCGGCTTTGACCCTTGGTTTTCGAAATCAGGATGCGAAGTAATGCGGGGCTATCTCCTGCTCTGCCAGCATTGCTAGCGGCGAGCGTAAAGACATATTCCAAATTGCCGCTGGCTGGATGGTCGCGGTTTGATCCCGGACAGGTCGTGCCAGAAATTTGCATGGTGCGTAGCGAGTTCAAGGCTCCTGCCGGGATGTGAGTTTGTTGGCCACTGCTCTGGTCGGTGCTTTCCGGTATTTTCCTGACCACTTTCAGTTGAATGCCGAAGCATTACCCTCTACCGCAGTCACGGACTGTCCGTGTTTTTTCTTGTAATATAATGTTCAAGAACATAATGACTCCGGCCGCGGAAGCCTACGAATCTACCGTGTTTTTTCTTGTCCCTTCTCTTCCCATCATCTCCCCAAATCCGAACTGGATTACCATAGGAAAGTGCATTTTTTCTCATAACATGCATAAGCGGATGGTGGCCACTAGAATAATACATTTTGGCTTGTAGTAACAATAATAATAATAATAACAATAATAATAACAATAATAATAATAATTCTTGGCGTTATTTCGCCAGACGAAGCTTAAAGAAATATTTGTCTTCGGATAAAGCTGAAAGAATATGGTGCCATAACGAATTAATATCCATTGAATTACCCTTTACTGAGTTGTTGGTCTATAAAAATTTCCTTGTTAGTTTACCCAATCAATAAGGACATTTTTCTTGATTAACAATTCGTTAATGTGGATAAAATGACATGCATTGTTATTAAAGCTGCCATGATACTGAATTTCAGTTTTACACATTTAAATTATTACAATAACTTATATTGAGTCCGTTGACCTACTCCCTTTACTTCAATCTAGGGAGAAAATTGTAAACTAGTGGTGCTACAGAATGGCACAGACTTTCCCTTATTAGTTTTCTATTTTCTTGGGTCTTCGCTAGCTATTCGGAATTGCCACATACTCTTTCTTGCCAGCTACCATCTATCATCGCCAAAAGTACAATTTTTTGTCATTTTCTTAATTTTTCGGTTTCCTATTGGTAGAAAAGAAACATTAATTTTAGAATATTAAAGAACACAAAAACTTAGCCGTAAATGGCAATTTTCTTTTAAAAATGATGTGCCGTTTAAGAGAAAATGGCGTTTTAGCACTACAAAAAATGCGAAATTTCAAGCTCATTTTCACAGAAAATTTTTGAGTTTTCAAAATACTTTATTTGAAGTTATTTGAAGCACTTACCCTCACAAATGTAATAATCTTTACAAATTGCGGATAATGTGCATATTAAAGATGTGAGAGATCTTTCAAAAAAATTACAATTACGTAATTTTTGAAAAAACAAAAAAAACAAAAAAACTCAAAATAACTTTACGCTATACTAAGAGTGTAATTAGCACTATCCGTTACAAAAGTTTCAAGAAAAACATTGCAGCCACATACGAGAAAATGGCGTTTGACCATTTCTGAAAAATGCCGAAATTTGAGCTACTTTTCACAGAAACGGTAGTGTTTTCGAGAAACTTTACTTGACATTATTTAAAGCATATATACTCGTAAATATAATAATGTGAAAAAATCGCCGATAATGTAAATATTAACGACGTGAGAGACAAGTAAAGAATATTACATTTTTGTAATTTTTGAAAAAACCAACCGATAGAACAAAATGGCTTTTATGTCACTGATAGAGTACATTTACCACTATCCCTTCCAAAAGTTTAAAGAAAAAATTTGGAGCCGTTTTTGAGAAAATCTTGTTTTTGTAATTTTTTAAAATTGCACATATTGCACGCAATATTGCACGAAACTAACAAAAATTTTGAAAAACATTTACATGACCTTTATTAAAGAACGTAATATGCAGAATAAATTTTATTTGAAGAAAAAATCTCTATCTTCAATTTTGTAGTTGGAGAAAGACGCCGAAAAAAAGTCAAACTTTCACAATTTTCGAAAATTCAGAGCTGTACGTGAAAATGGGACCTATGCCATGTTAAAAAGTGTATTTTCCTCTATTCATACAAGAAATTTAAAGAAAAAATTTGGAGCCGTTTTTGAGAAAATTTTGAAAATCCCCAGGGGGCTTCATATAAAGTACCCCCAAATTTTGAAGAATCTTTTTCAAAATCTCTAAGCTTCGACTAGAATCAGATCGATCGGGGAATATCCATTTTGGAAGAAATCGTACGTGTGGTTTAGGCGCTAGCAGTGTTGACGGGCGGGCGGACGGACGGACGGACGGACGGACGGACGGACGGACGTTTTCCTTTCAATTGGGTTTTCGGTATCAAGGACCTAGAAAACAGGGTTTCTGGCTACACCACGTGTTAGGGGATTTTTTTTCTTAATTTAGCAACAAACTAGCAACTATTAACACTTAATTTAGCCATTTTTTTACGCAGCATTACATAACTTTCCCTATACTACGTATATCACTCCGTGTATACGTACGTATACGGGAAAGTAAAAATGTAATCATTCTCGTCCACTCCTCAACAAAACCCAGAGTTATTCAAAAAAAAAGTTGTGATTCCTGTAACAGTTCATTTCGATTTAGGAACTCTCGCACTACTAGAAGCTTCTCGCCTGCGTAATGAGTTGCGTTTAGTTGGCGAGTGGTAAGCGCCGCGGCCAGTGAGGGCGTGTGGATGCGCAGGTGGAGCTGACGGCGGACGTGGTGGAGCCGACGGACAACGTGACGCTGCACGCGCACGATCTGGCGGTGGACAGCAGCAGCGTGCGCGTGATGGCGGGCGACGAGGCGCTGCCCGTGACGCGCGTCTCCAACGACACGGCGCGCCAGTTCCTGGTGCTGTCGCTGGGGGCGACAGCGGCGGCCGGCGCGCGCCTCACGGTGAGCATGCGCTACGTGGGCCGCCTCAACGACGTCCTGCAGGGCTTCTACCGCAGCTCCTACACCATCGCCAACGAGACGAGGTGAGACACGCGCTGCACTTTTTATTTTACTTTTTCTCTTATTTTACTTATTACTTTACTTATTACTTAACTTTTATTTTACTTATTATTACTTATTACTTTTTATTTATTTTTACTTTACTTTTTCTCTTATTTTCTTATTTTTCTCTTAGAAGAATTCTTCGTCTTATCCTCTTTCTTCTCCCTTTGCTCGTTTTCTTCCAATTCTCCTTATTCTCCTGCTTTTTATGATTTTTAAATTACATTGCGGTTTCAAGAAAATCAGTGTGAGAATTCTCGCAATAGAGAGCCCAAATGAAGTAAAGATTCAATAGTTATTTCAACCCGGAGATTGTATTCTTCAGCATAAAATTAATACAATATAATTGAAAATTAATTAAATGACATATCATTAGAAATTGATTACATTACACTTAATAAACTAAAAACTGTTATGAACATACTTTGACTGACACTGTCATTTAGTTACTTTTTCATAAGTAATTAGGTCTTTTAAAACATTTCTCCATTTCTAGAAATCATTTCAGATTAATGTTATTACCTAAATAAATATTTCTTGCAAAGATTTTCAAAAAAAGATAATTGAAAAAAACGTCTTATTTGATTGCAATGTTGAATTCCAATGCTGGAATTGTATATGAACCATTATAATATTAAATTACTTTGCTTACAATCTAGATTCATTAATACATGTTGACAGCGATTTGATGAGTAGAAACTGTCAGGCGGTCAGAGGAAATGTATGTGAATGGAGTAGGCATCTCAAGGTCGCGGGCGAAGTAACTCGCTTGCTACAGTTCGCAGGCCATGCATCCACAGAAACTGCCGCGAGGTTTAAAAGTACGGGTTGTACAAATTGCTCTGAGGTAGCGGTACGTCACTGGATACTTGGCCCATGACAGTTTTTTGGAGAAATCGTTCTTGTTCCAAAAGCTATATTAATACCATTTCCTGTACTAAAGCAAAGAAACAATCCGATTAACTAAATATACCAGTAACGTTTAAAATTGTCAATTGAGAGTAAAATGAAACATTTTGGATCGAAAGGAACTTGAATCACGTTTATTTAAGGCTTTAATAATGGCATTAACATCCTACATTCTGCTTAAGCGGTTTGACAAAGATTTTTGTCTGTTAAAAGAGCTTTCCACCCTTAAGAGATACACGTTAATTTATTTCACATTATTGCTAAATGCCACAAACAACATAATGATTTAAGAAAACTTAACAAAATGAACACAAGCCAAAAATTTTCCATTAAAACACTTTCTTGCCCCTTCGTAAAAATGTTTACATCAGGCAAAATTTAAAAAGAAAATAAACATGAAATGAAGTAATAAGTAGTTCAGTATTATAAACATAATTAAAATTTCGGTTGTTTAATGGAAAACATCATGCAAACATTCTGTGTGAAGCCACCACTCTTTGCGACACTAAGCACGCTTTGCGCTTACATACTCCGCTTGGGCTTGCGCGTGCACACCTCTTTCTGGATTTGGAGGGGAAATGGAGCGGGGTCGGGGGAAGATGCCTCTGCTCTCAGGAGCGCGGAGCTTCCCAGGCGGACAAGTAGCTCGCGGAGGGCAGTTTGACTCGCGTGCAGTAGAGCGCCGTGCGCACGCAGGTGGTTCCGGCATCTTGAGGTTCAGTCTCCGGACGACACAGCAGCGGAGGGAAAGCACAACGCAGGAAAACCCGATTGTGACAAACACACACACACACCAAATAAGGCACCATACCTAACTGTGACATTATGAAACTTAGATTAGTTAGAATAGTTTAGTAAATAACGTTAACTTATATTAGTTACATGGTCGGAGACGACCAGTATTATCTTGTTGTATTTTATCTGCCTTTTCTTTTGATTTATAACTGCCTTAATATCTCCGTGGAATGTAAAAATTGTGAACTAAATGTGCCTTAATTCAAAATATTTTGTGAATTTTCGATTTTGTAAATCTGCCTTAATCACAGACTTGCAAAACACCTGCTCAATGCAACACGCACATCCACTACTAGGAACAGATAAGAGCAGCTGCTTATGAGCTGGTGTCCTGTGGCACCGATGAGAATACAGCAACAACACACACACACACACAAATCAAAACACTAAGATGATCCACACAAAATTCTATGTCAAAAACGAAATTAAAATGGCGGAGGCTCGCACGAGGGTAGGAGCAGTACTCAGGAACCCGTGCGAGCCTCTAGCCAGCATGTCGCGAAATGCGACCCTTTGTAAAATGTATGTAAGGATAATAAACCACATATGTCGGCAGGTGGATCGCCGTGACGCAGTTCCAGCCGACGGACGCGCGGCGCGCCTTCCCGTGCTTCGACGAGCCGGCGCTCAAGGCGCGCTTCACCATCAGCCTGGCGCGGCCGCGCAACATGACCTCCATCTCCAACATGCCTCGCGCCGGGGACCCGCAGCCCGTGTGAGTAGCGCCTTGGGATGGCAACGTTCAGAAAAATATCGGTACATCGATACTTCGGAACATCGATGCTTCGGTACATCGATGCTTCGGTACATCGATGCTTCGGTACATCGATACTTCGGTACATCGATACTTCGGTACATCGATACTTCGGTACATCGATACTTCGGTACATCGATACTTCGGTACATCGATACTTCGGTACATCGATACTTCGGTACATCGATACTTCGGTACATCGATACTTCGGTACATCGATACTTCGGTACATCGATACTTCGGTACATCGATACTTCGGTACATCGATACTTCGGTACATCGATACTTCGGTACATCGATACTTCGGTACATCGATACTTCGGTACATCGATACTTCGGTACATCGATACTTCGGTACATCGATACTTCGGTACATCGATAATTCGGTACATCGATAATTCGGTACATCGATAATTCGGTACATCGATAATTCGGTACATCGATACTTCGGTACATCACCAGAAGGTTTTCGATGTCGATGAAAACATTGATGATAAACATCGAATTTTAAAATACAGTTATTTTATATAAGATGAAACATTTCGAAGTAAAATGTCCTGGTTCTAATTTGATACATAACACGTAAATATTAGTTTAAAGAAGCCTTAAATTTCACTGTCATCTTAATTTTCTAATAAATGTTCTATGTAGTCAAGGTTCCAATTGCAGTTCAACGATATTACTACGTACAAAATAATAAAAAAGATGAAAACACTGGAGAGAGGTTGCGAATAGCAAATGGTTTCGTGCCTCTTATGGATCGGCAATAGTAATAGTAATAGTAATAATTATTGTTAATTGCGAGGAATCCACAAACAAAATAGGTACTGGAAATATTATTTTATCTCATGACAATTTTTTTTAAAAGTCGGTTTTTCTACACAAATATATCGATCTGAAGAAAACTGCGAAAGCAAAATATCGATGTTTTAATATTCTATAAACGCGTTCAGTCACTATACAATTTGTTTATGTATTATTAATGATTGCCGGGCATTATTTGTTATTACGAAGCCTTATTTTGGGCCGTATAAACTACGTGTTCGTTATACTTCCAAAATCTAGAATAATTTATGTATCGAACAATGGACGTAACATGTAAATATTTCATGCTTTTAAAATCGAACCTAGGAGTCACTTAAGTGGCACTTTGTATTTAAAAAAAGCTCGCTTCCTTATACATTTTTAATAAACTTCATTGTAATAATCTAACTAATGGAAAATCGCAATATTAATGAACTTTGGAATGAAAAATCCATACTTTTTATATTAATTCGTTCATTGAAACGTGCATCGGAACTGAGTATTTTGTACGGCTGCTTAATTCTGCTCGCGACGCAGTTAGGGTAGATAAAGGATTGCGTTGAATAGTGAACAATACATTGTAAAGAGGTAAAAAATGAAAACACTAGAAAACTATTATCAAAAATCAAGCTCATTAAACTTTTGCCTCTGGGAGCGAAACTACATTTATGACACGCTATCTTGTAATTTTCGGTTCCATCGCTTTTCGAACTGTACTGGTACTGTTCATCTTCAGAACTGGCTTGCAGTTATTTCTTGCAGAAATAATTGTTTTATGAAGAACTAAATCAACAAGAAGCCTCATTTCCAACCCGGGGCTGATTTATGTTATTTCACGAGAAACAGTTCACAGAAATTTTATTTGAAGAAAAAATCTCTATCTTAAATTTTGTAGTTGGAGAAAGACGCCGAAAAAAAGTCAAACTTTCACAATTTTCGAAAATTCAGAGCTGTACGTGAAAATCGGACCTATGCCATGTTAAAAAGTGTATTTTCCTCTATTCATACAAGAATTTTAAAGAAAAACTTTGGAGCCGTTTTTGAGAAAATGTTGAAAATCCCCGGTAAGAGTAAGATTCATAAATAAGCCCCAAATTTTAAAGAATCTTTTTCAAAATCACAAAGCTTCGACTAGAATCAGATCGACTGGGGAATATCAATTTCGAAGAAAATCGACCGTACGGTTTAGGCGCTAGCGTTGACCACAGACGGACAGATGGACAGACGGACGGAATGCCGTCAATCGATTTTTAAGTATAAAGAAGCAACAAATCATGGATTTTGACCACACCACGAGATAGAGGATTTTTTTTCTTAATTTAGCAACTGGTTTTATCCACTTATTCGTTTTCACGGCCCGGCAATTAATTTTTTTCCGCCGAAAATTGGCCATTTTTTCGCGCAGCATTACATAACTTTCCCTATACTACGTATATCACTCCGTGTATACGTACGTATACGGGAAAGTAAAAAAAAACTTTTTGTGAAAATAAATAGAACTAGCAAAAATTGAAATAAGACTAGTATGTTTAATAAATAAAAGTAATACAAAAAACAGAACGTTTTTCTACACACACACAAACCTCCGAAAACAATTTTTTTTTTTGCTTCTTCAGAGTACAAAGACAGCGCACACTGTATTAACACACAGGGCACTCGGCAGTTGGGAAGCGACCCATGCACACTACTCGGTGTTCGGCGTGTAGTCGCCCGCTTCTCGCCGAATACCGCATGTGCGCAGCCACCTGAGCGGGCATTGAGAGGAGAGGGCTTGCGCAGGGACGGGCTGCCCGACTACGAGTGGGACCACTACGGCGAGTCGGTGCCCATGTCGACGTACCTGGTGGCGTGGGCGGTGACGGACTTCGCCGCGCGGCGGGACGGCTCCTTCGCCGTGTGGGCGCGCGCGTCCGCGCTGCAGCAGGCGGCCTACAGCCTGCACGTGGGCCCGCGCATCCTGCGCTTCTACGAGCAGTACTTCAACATCAGCTACCCGCTGCCCAAGGTCGACATGATCGCGCTGCCCGACTTCGCGGCCGGCGCCATGGAGAACTGGGGGCTCATCACGTACAGGTAAGTAATTCAGCCCTGAACATTTTTTAAAATTATCTATTTAAGGTATTTTAGAAACGGCTAGGTCATTGGCGACCACAGTTACAATATATTACAAAATATACAAATTTACAAAATTACATGGGATACACAACCATTAGAAATAAATCATTAATAGAGTACTTGAACATGTTGTTGACTATATAATGTATTGCTAAATAAAATTTACCAGATTGAATTTCGTAAGCCCTGAACATTGAAGCATCGTGCAATGGGCTTTTAACTCACGCACTTTTGGCATGGTAAAAATGCTCTATGCCCTTATAATTCACTAAGGCAACACGACCTTTTTGTACTATTGACATAAAACTCCCCAAATGTGCTACTCTTAAGTAAGTAATCACCCCTAGGTCTCCATCAAACAGATTTAAGAAGAAAATATACGATTTCGTAGATTTTGACATTTGACATAAGAAAAACATCAAGCTCATATGCAAGTCACTACACACTTTACGCTGCTAAAACTTGTTATCATTCTGTGTATCATCGGATACGAAGCTGGGCTCGTAACATCGAATTTTCGTGGCCATAAAAAACTCGAGTTACGTTTCTTCTGGCGCCATCTACGGCGAATCACACCTTTCTGGACGTTCTGTTACATTTTTGGATCGTACTCTTTTACCGTGTCATGGGTAGACAGAAATGTTCGAAGTTGGGTTCTAGTATGAAGCTATTTAACTTTTAAAACAATTATTTAAATGCACGAACTTTTGATGATACGATTAAAAAAATGGCAGCTTCTGTGCCGTTCTATTAAATTTTTGAGGGTTCGACTTTTGAGGATACTCAGGCTAACAGGCTAATCAGAATTTCATTTCCTCCGCCAGAGAATCCTCTGCTTCGTGAGCAGTGAAAAGGATTAGCAAAGTACTATAGTAAATTCGTCATTAAAATCACTTAAAATACAGTTTTGAATTTCCAATTAAACATGGAAGGAAAACATGGAGAATCATGCGATGAACAATATATACAGGCAAACATGGGGAAGAGAGGTTGAGTTCGAGTTACGTTTCTTAAGTCTTGTTCTACAGAATTAGATCATTTGAAACATTTATATCTTTCTTCTGGGTACCCCATATCCGTTGCATGGGTGGCCACAAACGAGACAAAATCTCGAAATACGTGTAACATTGTGTTGACTACTTGTTATTCTACTTAATTTCGTTTCGAAGTTTATATCATTAGAAAGTACCGGGGCTGTAACGCTCTAACTTGGAAAAGTTCAGTTCAGGAGCTGAGGCTGTTTGCACCTCCTGTGCATTTAACTCCAGTTTTAAACTCCTGTGCATTAAGCTCCTGTGAATTTAACTTTCAAAACAGTTATTTGCAAAGAGTAGAAGACTGTAATGGGTTCAACTATTAAATTCAATTTTCAGTTTTTTTGAAATAATGAATACATATTATTAATCGCCTAACACGTTCATGTTCAAAAACACAATGTATTCCACTCCTTAGAAACATAAGTACTGTTTTATGGTCTATGTTGATTTGACGTGACGAACAATAACATTTGTTAAAATATAGAAATTTGCTATATTTATACTAAGCTTTGTGTGTAATGGAAATCTTCATTTTTCGCAGAGAAACAGCGATGCTCTATGAGCAAGGAGTGTCCACAAATAGCAACAAGCAGAGCGTTGCCACAGTGGTAGCTCACGAGCTGGCTCATCAATGGTTTGGGAATCTCGTGACTCCCAGCTGGTGGACAGACTTGTGGCTGAACGAAGGTTTCGCCAGCTACGTCGAGTATCTTGGCGTAAATGCTGTGAGTATTGTCCTGCTTAAAATCGTAAAAAAGTATGTAATTTTCAACTGTAATTAAGTTGATGCATTTCTAACAACATCGCAGAATATAATGTCTTCCTGTAAACTACAACAACGGAAGGAAATTAAGAAAAAACAAGGAAATATACAAAAATATAAACATGTTTCAAAATGTTTATGGTTTCAAATTTACGTTATGGTACAAAGTTTGCATAAGTAGACACTAAACCTGTGGCATAACAAAGAAAGTTCGGAATTCATTGTTAATGTTGTGGAAGTACTTTGATTTTATATACTTTATGAAAGTTTAAAGTGGATGTCCTTCATCTTCATGACCAGAATAAACAAAAGTTGGATAAATTACAATGTGACATAATAACCACTAAATTGTCAATCAGAAAACAACGATGTTAGAGCGTAATAAAACGGAAATTACAGTAGCAATTGATCCGCAAATTCAATATCCCTTAGACTACGAACACATTGAATGGATCGCGGCATCCTTTTGACGCCGCGCCATTTCAATTCAATATATCCGATTTGGGGAAACGAGTTACTGGGTTTTTCAATTGAAATTAAAATTTCACAGTAAAATATTTTTTTAACTTTTTCAGTTATTCATTAAAATTATTAATTTCAGAACTATTTTACGAAACAATAAATGAAGAAATGTTTTTACAGTAACAGTCTCACGGCTGTTAAATAATCTATTGTTATTGCACTTCTTTCGTCAAATAGTATTATTGTGCACACTTAGAGCTCGAGTGTTACCGAAAGTGCTTCACCTTACGAAAATTAAAGATAATACATTATCGGCGTATAACACATATTTCACCAAAATCAATTCAAAATTATTTGCTTTTGTTAATGATATTTGTAACTTTAAACAAACAACAGGACACTTTCTCATTTTTTTAATAGAGTTTGGAGGGGACAATGTTGTATGCGTGACTTGACTGCAGGTGGAGCCCACCTGGAAGATCCTGGAGCAGTTCGTGAGCTACGACTTGCAGAACGTGTTTGCACTCGACGCCCTGGAGTCTTCCCACCCCATTTCCATCGCCGTGGGCCACCCGGACGAAATCAATGAGATATTCGACAGGATATCCTACGGCAAAGGTGCGCCTCAAGCATTCCGCTTACCAGTAGGGAGATATCAGATATTTACATTTGTTCCTATTTCCATTTTCTGGATTCTTCCTAATCCGAATCCATCCCGTCTTTTATCAGAATTTTGTTAACTGATGTACGAATTTTGTCTTTGTCCCCAAACATAAAAAGTCCCTGCAAAAGGAGCAGGAAAATCCCTCCCGAGGGACCAGATTCTCAGTGTAATACACATCGTTAACGGAAAGATGATTGCATTGAGGAAATGGGTGGGGCTACTGGCTCCCTCTCCGAGTATAATAGCCTGGTGACATCCATTTAAGTTTCGGATTTGTCGTGGCAATGCAGGATACTCAGGGGTTTTTGAGAAGAAACATGTACCGGCTTAATGAATCCGGCGACAACCCGGAAAGGTGGTAATCTTCAAACTGGAAAGGCGGTCTCACTCAGGATATGGCTATTCTCATCCCGACCGGCGTTTCCGGTGTTCGGCCCAACTGTGTACATGTACAGGGGGCCCAACAGTGTACATACCACAGGGGGTGAGGAGAAGAGCTAGGGGTAAACCCCGATGCCTTTGCCCTCTCCCGGTAAAGTACAAACTGCGTGATAGAGACTTACTTGTACAAACTATTAACAAAGTATTTTCAATCTAAAAGAAGTACTCCCAAGAATAGTATTTACTGTGGTCGCTTGAAAACTCATGCAAGTGACGTCAGACTTTATGCGGGATTATTATTGTCTTGAGTACTTTAGAGCAATATAATTCTTTGTGCGTGGAAAATATTTAATATGAAATTTGTATGCAGTGCAGTTACACAGTTCTCTTACTAATTTGACAAATGCTAATTTAATGAAAGTAGGAATGGAATGAAATAACTAGTAAACAGGATAATAAAAATTACTCATTACGGGTGATTTGAGAGTACAAAATCTGCAAACATTATTTAATAAACATGTATCTGAGAAACATTCTCATAATGTAGTGGCTCATGCTCCCATGTGGTGGTCCACTGTTTCAATTACTATGTAGGATGATAGGATGCGCAGAACTTCGTGATTTTGTGCATGAAGGAAACAAACTTTGTGAGGAATTTACAGCACAAGAAATAGTTTATCCTCATTGACGCAGATACGAAGTATTATGCCAACAGCATACTTTACTGTTTTGTAAGTACCATGGAGTTTTCAGGCCTGAGCATGGGTACCTTCGTCTTATTCTGAATCCCATCAGGTGCGCAAATACGCACCATCAGTCTGGAATATGAACTCAATGCTCTTAAGAACATCGATCCAAAACCTGGGTGGGGCCACTTCATCAGCTCGAAGCTTACCACCTCTCCAGGCTGGAGCTGGAGTCATAGACCACCATCGTACGCGGCACAAATCTCGGAGGGGCACCCATATCTTCACTGCCCACACTTAGCACCAACGATGCGAGCTACGCTGGGAAACTAGGCAAACCAATTAAGAGTTTTCAGTTCCTACTGGGAATTTTATGTTCTCCACTCGCGAGAAAGACGGGTCAATCCATATTAAATGGTCCAACAGTGGTCGCTCGACTTTCTCGAAGTTTACTGAATCCAATGATTTTTATTCTAGAATGCTAGAGCAACCCAGAGTTGAGTAAGTTAGAAAAGAGTAAATGTCTACAAACGAGAAAAATGGCGCACAGCGTAAAACAAAAATTGACGCGGTTGTATATCAGGTACAATAAAAATATTAAAGATGTTTTTGAACAGCCAAAACATAAGGAAATTTATGTACAAAATATGCATTTTTTTCGAGATGGTCGAGCGACCAATTTATTAAATTCTGGACCACTTAAGATATATTGGCCCAGAAGTGAAGTGAGTAATTACAGCACACGTTTCTTTGTGAATTGATCACCTAAATTGTGTAATAGAATATTGTTAAAGAAGGCATTACGGTTTTTAGGTTAGAAGTACATGCTTCTAGTTGAAGGATTTTTGTATGCATGTGTAAATTATTTATGTATTTATGTATGCACTTACGTACTGGGCGCGACAGCCCGTGAACGGGCTCAGGCCTACTAGTGCCGTCCCTGCCTCGCGGTCATGGGTTAAGAGGGTACGTGTGGTTAGCACGTAGACATCCCCACGCCGTATTTCGGTCTTTTCAATTTGCGAAGTGAATTTTCTCATCGTCACACAGCAGCGTTTACTGGGACATCGCCAGGAAAACGCACACTATGGTCTTGCCTCGACCGGGAATCAAACACGGGTCCGTGTCCGGGAAAGCGAACAAGCTGACCAAGAGCTAGCCGCGAGGCTTTTTGTATTTCTACCCAAGGTACGAGTAAGAACCAAGTCGACTGTCTTCAATATATCAGGCAGTGCGGCTTTAGCTCCGCCGCCAATCCACGCTTTCGTTCAGGTCCTCGTTCTGGATGAGTCCGTCATGTATCCTCATTTGTGAGCTTAATGTGTATTTTCGAGTTTATATGCTTATTATAATTGTTGAGTTTATTTCGGTTACGAAACATTTTTTGTATTTTGTAATCAATCTAATATTCACAATATATCTAATAAAAACTGTAGTTTAATCACTGTTTTTGGTACATTATTTTGTGTTTTATAAATAAAGATAATACTGATTAATGAATATTACTCATTGCATTTTATCTGAAAGCTGCCGCCCGAAAACAATGTTTACTGAATATCATTATTGTGTATTAAACGTTTGAGTTCACAATGTTGCGGCCATAAATTATACAGCAGTCTATAAATTATGCATGGTATATGTGAATTTAAAGTTATGAAATGTGAGTGTGTGTTCGCATGCATAATGCAAACGGTTGGGTCTGATTTTCCATTTTAGCATTTATTAATGTATCTGACACATTACATATACAATTGTACGATTTGTTTTCTGTAAATTCAACAGGTGCCTCGATTATCAGAATGATGGATCACTTTCTTACCACTGATGTGTTCAAGAAGGGGCTCCACAATTACCTGAAGAAGTGGTAAGTTATCAATTCCAGGAGCTATGTTATCACAAAATGAGAAATAAATCCAGCTAAGATGTATTGATATTGACCTCGAAGATATCTTAAATGTAGTATATTTTATAAAGACAAATAAATCAACTCAATTTGAGTATTTACCCTATTTCTGAAGAATCACTTCTGAGAATTTAGTCGATGCATCTGTGAATATATTTCAGTTAATTATGAAAAATTTCATTTTCGAGAATGGTTTGTGTGAAATATTTAAAAACGTCTCTCTGCTAGAATCTTTGATAAGTTGGGACATTGCGGAGATCAAATAACGCAATAGAAATTATTAATTTCATTAAACGTTTGCAGTAATTCTCAGAAAAACATCTTCCAAGATACAGACCCTAAAATACAGATCCTAAAATAAGTTGATTCAAATTGTCAGAATCTAGTGAATGGTTCTCGTATATGCGGGTAAGTCCATTAAAATGGAGACTAAATGTATTCAGAATAAGCATGACCAAGAAACAATTTTGAAATAAATGAATGAATATTTTCGAGGGGGATATACTCCTACGTCTAAGCTTCATACAGGCGGATGACGTGAGCGAGAGATTTTTAGACGGGACACTTTTTATAGAAGATTATTATTGTGGCAAATATGTGGTAACTTTAGTCCTCACTTTTTTGATTGCTGAAGGCTGCAATAAATAAAAATGAAATTCCCTAACGTTTCTTGCACTGAGAGAAACCATCGCATTCATAATAATCTACAAAAACGGTACATCTTTTCTTGAAGGTTTTGAAAATCATGATATTCTTTGTTACATTAAGACAATTAGGGTAAAAATTAAAATTAATTGAAATTAAACATTTAATAATTAAGAAGAATCATAAGTGTCAACACTGATACTTGAGATACCCCAGCCGAAGTTAGCTTTGCAACGCTTGCTCATCGCGACAGCAAATGGGGTTATGAAACGTCATGAAATTACAATATTTTCAAAGGGTCATCTGTTCAATTTGGCGGGTAAAAAATACTTTGTGAAAATTAAAAACGTAGACTAATATTCTATGTTTAAAAATATTAACATTATGTAAATTATTAAAAGTGTATGACGATTTATAAGTTTGTCATTTTTAATTAGGGTTTCACTCTTCTTTAAATTGTATTTTCACTATGTTATTCAATCCTATATTAATTATGGTATAACATGTCTATTAGTAGTCGCTAATAACCTTGTCGTTGGTGCGACTTTAAATAAAATAAACTAAAAAAAATATTCAGTAGGATAAGAACAATTGCGAGAAAGAGAAAAAATTGTTAGTTTTTGTATTATATCAAAGTGAAAAAACAAAACAACACTATTATAAATTATAAAATTGTATTCATATCATGTACATGCTTTTTACAGTTCCTGTCATAATTATATTCTAAAATTATATCTTGAAAATTGTTTAACATTTCGACCCTACGATTTTCGTTTTGTGCTCTCTTCAGAAAGATAGATCTTAAATTATTCAAATTAGATAATTTTGCCCACGCCACTAACTGCGATTGTTTCGTCGATGCAGAAAGTGTATTTATTACATTTCAAATAATAGTAAAAATGTACCTAAACCTTGAAGAGAAGTTGCAACAGAAATTTTACATGTCACGTAAATGATGTTGAACCTTCAGCTTGAAGTAGCAACACTCAGGGCAAACTTTCATTCATTAGCTTGGTAAAATGCTATTCATTCATTAGCCTGGAAGCTTTATACCTTGTCATTTCTTGAAAACCCATTGCTCTCTCTCTCTCTGTATCTCGCCGTTGGTTAAAGATATAGTCTCAGAGGGTGGACGTCAACTCCGTCTGATTCGTTTTCTTTAATAGTGACAAAATGCGTGGTGCTATCATTTTCGATCAAACGGCCCCGCTTGCCTTCATACATCAAATCTAATCTCTTATTCTCCTTTGAATATTTCTATTTTTAAGCAGTATTATTTATTGTTCACAGTCATTTATAGCATTAACTTGTTTTGTAATTTTTTAATGATATTTAGACCTTTCCATATCGTTAGCGAGTATCTATTCTCGATTTTGATTTTTAATCTGTTGTAAGAAAAGTTAAAGAGAATCCCGAAGGAAACTATGTAAGTGACCGCAAATGTGACCCAGAGTCTAATTTCAATTCACGACATAACACAAACACAGATCAAGAATGGACATTCGAAGAATAAGATGATCGTTTGGTTCTGGAAAGAAAAAAAAAGTTCTCAAGAGGGAACACACTAGACGATACTTAATCTATGTTTGCCTTGTTCCCCTCTAGTTACGATGCTTCAACTCTTATCATAATACTCAAACAATATTTTATACAAGATACTTTAGATATCACATTTTCTGAAGATAGAGTTGAAATTTATTAATGATGTGGTTTTATAAATGCATGCCTACATATATTTAGTATGTTAATATTAGTAGTATGAAATACAAGACCAATACTAAATGTTAAAGAAAACTTCGGAATGATACAAATTTTTTCTATCGATTTTTGAATGGTGTCGTTTTCGGCCTCACAACTCTTACTCATAAAACCCCCTACTCCGATTAGGGGTAAATCTTGTATCTAATCTGTTCTTGAATAAAGCGTGAGGGCTGACGCTTCGCGGATTGCGCAGGTCGTACGACAGCTCGACGCAGAACGACCTGTGGCAGGCGCTGACGGAGCAGGCGCACGCCGACGGCGTGCTGGCCCCCGACGTCACCGTCAAGAGCATCATGGACACGTGGACGCTGCAGACGGGCTTCCCCGTCATCACCGTCACGCGCGACTACGACACTGGCGGCGCCACCGTCACGCAGGTACTGCCTCCACGCTCCTGCCTCCCCTCTGGGCGCGCTCGCTTACGACATTTCGTCGTGAACTATGCTTTCCCGCCATCAATAATATACTTCGGTTTTTCTTTCTTGGCGCGTGGAGTGTGAAAAAATCGAATCAAAATTGAATATCTCACGTTATTTCCCATCGTTTTCGGTTGCGCCGCTAGGAGTCGCATAATCGCGACTGTACCGAGTAGTGCTGGCGATACATCCCTAGGCGCCATGAAAGAAAAACCGAAGTATAGGTGTGAAAGAGATGAACATCTCTTTCATTAATTGGACTATTGTGTCTTCCCTTTTATCTTTCTGTGTTAATGTTTCTCAGTCGGATAATAAATTAGCTTCTCGCCACGGATAGCTCTCGTTTGTCAATTTTACTTTCTTGCCCTTACTTCGTAAGAAGGTAAAGTATAATCGTGCGCCTAAAAACCTCAAATTTTCGACTTATTGCCCTCTCCTGGTAACAAGAAAATGTATAAATTTTGTTCTTATAGATATTAAATTACTTTTTCTTACGTTGTGTAGTTATTCATGTTTTGTATGTCTTTGACACAGAAAAATCGATTAACGAGAAATGATTGTCCGTCCGTCTGTATGTCTGTCTGTCTGTCTGTCTGTCTGTCTCTCTCTCTCTCTCTCTCTCTCTCTCTCTCTCTGTCGCAGTCTGTCTGTCTGTCTCTGTCGCAGTCTGTCTCTCTCTGTCTCTGATGGTCTGTCTCTCTGTCTGTCTCTCTGTCTGCCTCTCTGTCTGCCTCTATCTGTCGGTCTCCATCTGTCGGTCTCTTTCTGTCTCTGTGTCTTCCCCTCTGTCTACCAATCCGTCCGCGGTCAAACCTAGCCTTTGTTTTGTAATCCTGTACTAAGAGTTTTTGACGGTGAAGAGTCAGCTATGATGTTGGAAAGTCTTTATGATTGCAAAACAAAAGCTTTCATTTTGTAGAATAACTTCAAAAACTTCAGTCGCTGCTTATATCTTGATAACTTCAATTCGAAAGAAAAACGATGGATGGCGGGTTACCAACAAATACCTATTTGTTCTAATTTTTTTTAAGACATGTATTGTAGAATTGCTTATTGATATAAAAAGTCACGAAGGAGTTTCTGAGAAAGAGAAAGTTTTTTTCGTTTTAAATACGAAAAAATTCTTAATGTTTTGAAAGTTCAAAGTTTTAATATAGCTTACAAAAATGCAGAGTAAAAACAAATTAGGAATTTCTGTTTTGATCTCCTTTCTGGAACAGCTAATATTTGTTTATGTGGTAGTTGTTGCTGTATGAAAGGAATTAATTTCATCTCTTATTGAAATACTACCTTCTGCTTTCCAATATATTTCAAAACCCCTGCAGGTAGTGGACAAAAATGTGGGAATTAGCAGCAAACATTGCCGACCAAAATATAATATAAAGCGTGTGGAAAATGATACACAAGGACTTGTTTCCGTAAGTGTCAATATTTACCAATCGAAAATCGTCTACAGCAAACACGGAGTGATCAGAACATTGCAAAAATAATTTTCCATGGCGTGAACGTGCCGCGATGCCATGCGTGTTGAGGATATAAGGCGATCGTATGCAAAATATAATCATTTTCATGTGATGTAGAAATAAATGTAATGAGCAGGTCACCCCTACTTAGTATTTGAGAAACTGCGAGTGTACGTGTCTACATGTGTGCATTAGGTTTAGAGAATTATTTTAACGCTATAGAACACTTTACATATATTTTATGTGCATATTAGCAAAATGTATCTGAAATAAATTCTATTTGCATAATTCATACCTGTAAGTAGTTTTTACGTCGATTAATTTTGAAATTGCAATATTGCTAGTTCGTATTCTGTATGGAGGTAATGTGCAAGGTTATTGGGTGTTGGAAACATTTGAACGGGACTATAACAATCAGCTACTACCATTCATTGGTATGTCCAGTGCCAGAGATTGTAAGAACTTATTTGAAGCGGCATTTATAAATTTGCATCATTAAAAAAACTTTTTCAGCGTCAGAGATGGCACATTCAACTAGTATCACGTAATTCAATAATTATTTTTAAATCAACGTAAACCCTAAGTGTTATATTGGAATCATCCCAGCAATACGATCTCATTTTTTCAGTCGTAAAACCCATTGTTAACGCTCTTTACACCTGTAACATTGCAGTTACCTCAGGATGAAGGTCTACACGTAAGTGCTGTTCCAATGAAGGGGAATAGAAGGGGAGTGGAGATACATGAGACAATTTTCATCTGTTTGTCTGTTTGTTTCTGTGTCTCTCTTTCCCCATCTTTCTCGCCAATGATGAGTGAGCGAGTGGAGGGGAAGGCGTGAGTGCTGAAGGCGTGGTTGCGGTGTGGCAGGAGCGGTTCCTGCTGCGCAGCCCCGAGAACGGGTCGGCGGCGTCGGGCGAGGGCCCCGTGTGGTGGGTGCCGCTCACCTACACCTCGGCCGACAGCCCCGACTTCGAGTCGACGCGGCCCGCGATGTGGATGCGCGCCGAGCGCTCCGTGGCGCTGCCCGCGCTCAACGCCTCCGCCGACCACTGGCTCGTCTTCAACATCCAGGAGACAGGTGCGCAGCCACTCGCCATAACACTCTCGGTTCGAAGGGGCGTGGGTTAGGGATGTGCAGGCCCGGATGTACATACAAGCATAACAAGAACGTGCTTGGGGGCCCCCGACAATTTTTTTTCTTTCATTAACTTTTAACATGAGTAAGTAGCAAGTTAATTATTTTTGTTTCAATATTAAATAATTACATTATCAATTAATAATTATATAACTGTATAATGTATAACTGAATCGAGTTTTGTTCCAATTAATCTAGAACATTCAGACGCAACATAAATTTCGCGCCTAAATGTAGATTTTTTACATATATAATGAATATAATATATTATATTTTATATTTATACAATTTTTTTTGCAACGAAATCAATAACAAATTTGTTTTCAATTTAAAAAAATGTTTTTTATTTTTTTTAACGCGGACCTTCCTTAGGGCTGCACCCGTCCTAAAAAAAAGCGTCACTCCACTTTTTTTTTGATGGGGTGGGGTGGGGGGGCCACCAATACGATCTGCTTGGGGCCCCGCGGACCGTAAATCCGGTCCTGGGGATGTGACATCGATGTTGATGTTTCAAAATCATTGATGGATGTAACAACGATTTTTTTAAGCCGATGTTTTGAGTTTTGTTGTCAGCGTTTTTATGAGAATGATGTTTTGTTTTTTTAATGAAAAAAGTTCTATCATAAAAATCTGTAATGATCTTCTAATATTAATATATTGAACATACTTCAGACTAACATGATCAAAAGTGAGAAGAATCAAGATCGAGTTTTCGATTTTGATAAATGAAGTCTACATAAAATTTGAATAATTCTATCAGGTGATACGATTTTTAAATGATCTGATAATTTTTTCACTGGGTTTTGTCAATTAAATCTCAAATAAAATGAGTATACCTTTAAACTTAATAACCCCAGGTGGTCACCAATGCGATTTAAAAACATCTGTGGTTTTGAGGCGAGGTTTAATTAACACCGATGTTTTAATTTTGAACATCGATGTTTAGAACCGTGTATGCTTTGTTGATAAGGTCGCATCCCCTTCTCCTATTTTAGATTCACTCTGATTAAATTTGTCTTCCTACTGAATTTATAAAAACAATTACAAGTAATTAAATTAGTAGTAATTAAAAAGCGGTCACCTTCATGCTTTCTTGTGAAATATTGTTAATACAGAAAGTAACAAGTAAACTTTGTGAAAGTGTCATAAATAGGTTTTAAGCTATTAACCAAATTATTTTGTAGATTTTTTTAAAGATGCTAGGCTTCTTCGCCAGTCAGTAATCATACTTCCGGAACGCTTTGGCTCCTGGTCACAATAGCGAGTTGTGTCGTTCAATCGATCATTAATTAATAAAATAAACCCAAACAAGTGTCGAGAAATCACATCCTCGGCAAATTTGAACTTAAGGCATTTTTGGGATCTATTTTTGTATTTTCGAGAAACCAGAGATAACAATTTAAAACGTTCTCTTATATTTACAAAGTTGACTTTCTTTTATATCTAAGTAATATAATTAACTTTCTTTCACATAATTCTATTCTGATTCACAAAAATATCTGTGAAAATGTATTGAATTTGTCACGCATCATATAATCTAAAAAGTTATTACAAAAGGATTAACACGACAAACAAAATAGAAAAACTTGTCAAGTAAAGTACATTGACTGTTTCTTTAACACTTAAATACAAACAATGAAAGTATAGTATGAATAATAATTTTTATCTCATTTACAACCAAAATATTAGAGCGAAAGAAATGTGTGCAGAATGAAAATTACAAAATATGTGTAGCTTTGGCCACACTCATTCCAACGACGGAAATAACAGATCCCGGTTTTGCAAGAAAAACTTTGGCTTAGCAGAAGAATTGCTTGGTTATGGACACATGTTTCCATGTGGAAATATATTGATATTTCATTAAATTCGAAACGTCGTAATCATTATTCGACCAATATTCCTACGATATTTTTTTAAAATAAATTGTTAAGACCTTTATTAACGGAAAAGTTTCTGGAACGATCTACAAAACATGCAAATCTGATCCTCCCAGAAATTCGAGTTAACGGATTTAGTTCATAATTAACTGAGGTTGACATTTACTGGTTGTAGCGAATATTCCGACACTATCGCTCAGGGTTTTTGAAAGGCAATCATAAAAGAGTAATACTTTTCATTTTTATTACAAAACCTTTACTTGTTTTTGCTCCTGAAAATGCACTAAAAATGTGTGGCACATATTGTAGTGAAGTCCGTCACTTTTCTATCTAACTAAAAATATAAAAATATGTTGAAAGGAACATTAAAAGTTTTGCAAAAAATAAAATTAAATATTAAACATGTTGTTGACGATGAAATGAACTGTTTATTATAAGGTTTAAAGGTTTAATCTTTCACCCATCAAATCAAAAACAAATTTCATCTCATCTTCATGGCACACTAAAATTACTTGAAAATGTTCAGAATTGCATAGATTCATGGAACATTTTATTGCGAATATTGTATTTTTTGTTACTAATTTATCCGTCGTATGTTACACTTTCAAAAGTCTCCCTAAATTATTATAAATGATTAATTAAAATTTTTAGGAAGATGGGATGCCAATCAATTGGCTCGCCTTCAGTAATGCAGATTTAGTCAAAATTTCCATTTATGAGTTTTGAACATTATAGTCTAACTAAAATCGTTAAATGGACCAATGTGCGCAAACAACTCAGTAATTCTCGCAGCATGTTGCACGTTTTCCTTAGATTCTTAATTAAAATTAATTCTATTCTATATGTTGTCACCTTAGTATCTGTTGTGACAAACAATGCCAGTGCAGAGGAGCAGGCCATTAACAGGTTTTTCAACCGGGAAATCAGATGATGGAAACATTTTTTTCGCCTCATTTATGAAAAATAAGTAAGATAAATTTTTTGTGTAATGTTTTTATCTTTTAGTGCGTTTATATAAACGTTTCGACTGCAACATTTAGAAACTTATCGATCAGCGATTAACCGCCTGTTAGTATAAAAAAGATCGGACCTTTTATGTGTATTTTTTCTGCTTATTTCAGCATTGTTTCGAATTTTTTTGAAACTCTGTATTTTGCATAGAATGTTGTTCTTTGTTACGACGTTCATTGTTTTATTCAGATCACAGATAACTCTAGTACCATATTAGTGACAGCCGTGTTCAGATGCGTTGTACTTAATATCAGACGTTGACCGTGGAACGCTAACACAAAGACATTTTGAATTTACACAGATTGGCCACTCATAAAATGAGTCCATACGAATTATATTTATTAAACGAATTAAGCGAATCAATTATACGAATTAAATGACTCAGTTATAATGGCCGGAGCTTCTAAACCAAGACTTATAGAGAGATTACTGTACAAATGGACCGTTTTGACAGCTACTGCTTGGCCACTGTTAGCAATGTAACTGCAGGTTACATCCATTCTTTCATTGTCTCATTACGTTTGTTTACTGTTGATTCATTTGTAAAAGGCTTCATCACTATCCCTTGCAATACCATCGCTCTGCATGACGTTCATTTGTTTACTTACCTGTCAAAGTGATCCCTTCTTATAGCAACCCCTCAATATCAGAGGTTTTCAAACGTTTTTCGTTCACGACTCCCTTGACCTAAATATAACTTTCCGCGATTCTCCTGGTAACAATAAGATTCCAATATAGGCCCACTAAAGGTTATGGGTTAACATAGGCCTTCTAAAGATTCAACTTAAATGAGTAAGTTATGTAATAGGCTATTTTATTGCTCCATTCTCATTAGATATTAAAATACGCATAACAAATTTTGTGCCGCCGCCGCGTTCTCGTGTGAGCACGGGAACTCTTGATCTGTGGGCAAAAATATTCAATATCCCCGGTCGCGATGCGAGCTAGGAATGTACGTTATTGCCGAAGGAGCCACAGAAACGTATTGGTAAAGAACTTGCTAGGTTCAATTAACCCACAATTAATTAGAACAATAAATCATATATATTACAAATAACATATATTGTATGATAGTACGAAATTATTTTGTAGACATAAATGACACAAGGATTAACGTAAATCAAATTTAAAGATCATTTTTAATAAATCACAGCGACTCTCGTACCGTTTTGCCGCGACTTCTTGGGAGCTCCGACGCAGTTTCAAAACCCAAACTGTTCTACATCAATATTTTGTTCCCTCATTCGTTACTTTAAGCATTGATGATGATGATAATAATAATAATAATAATAATAATAATAATAATAATAATTTCATTCCCATCTTGTATTACAGTGATAATCTACATTGAATTTTCTTGGAATTACTAACCATCGATAGCCAGTTGTGATGGTTAGCAGTACTGAATTTATGATGTGTTATCTGTCTACTTCTACTTATTAATATTTTTTGTGTGTGGCGTGTTTTTGTAAGTTGATGGTTGTTTGTGGCGCGCGCGTAGGCTTCTACCGCGTGAACTACGACGCGAGCAACTGGGCGCTGCTGGCGGCGGCGCTGGCGGACCGCTCGCGCTTCGAGCGCGTGGGCGTCATCAACCGCGCGCAGCTGCTGGACGACGCGCTCGCCCTGGCGCGCGCCGGCCGCCTCGACTACGCCACGGCGCTCGGCGTCACGCGCTACCTCGCGCACGAGCTCGAGTTCCTGCCCTGGAAGGCCGCCTTCAACGCGCTCGGCTACCTCGACTCCATGCTCATCAAGACCGGCCACTACGACAAGTTCAAGGTACGCGGCGGCCCGGCGCGGCGCGGCGCCTCCTCCAGCAGCCAACTGAGGCCGGTGATGGTTTAGACCAGTGGTGTCAAGGTCTTCAACTGGTGGCTGTGTCACGCGTCGTGGCACCGTGGCATGTCACGAGCTTCTCTACGCAACTAGCGTCGGGAAAGGGAACTATTAGTAGTAACCCCGCCGTTTTACAATAGGGATGGCGTGAACTACGTGGAGGGGCGATTTCGGCGAAATCCTCGCTCGTGGCATCGACCTTGACAACACTGGTTTAGACCGGCGTAGGTGACTCAGGGCATTTGATGTCATTGCAGTGCCTCTGAGCGGGAGATGTTGGAGTTCGAGTCAGGACGGTAGAATTTTCGACACTAGCTTCTCGGCTAGATCGAAATCAGTCGCTGTTTGGAGGAGAATTCTAGCGGCCGGCTGCTCTGATCCGTAGTTTTACGTGGTTTCTCCGATCAACACTAGGCGAATATCGGAGTAGCAATCTAACAAATGGGCCATGGTCCAAGTGCGATCTTTTCTTCCTCTTCCTTGTCTCCTCTTCTCTTACATGCCCACGTACGCATCATTCTACTATCGCACATGTCGGGAGCTTAGGGCTTGACCCGGCTGGGGAATTGCAACGCTGGTGCAGATACATGGATGAGATGGATGGTGGGGATACATAGAAACCGTGTTAGGCGTCGTGTAGATCGAATATGGATCTCAGTTCCTGGAAGTGGAACACGACAACTAGCCGGCATACAACATGCACTACACCTACGGGGCTTTAAGCTCAGTGGCTGACGAGTCCGGAATCACAGGTCGCACTGGGACTATTTACCGTCTACTGCAATAAGATTCAGATGATCTTTGTTTTTGTATATTAAAAATGAAAGTACTAGAAGGATTTTGTAAGTTACTGGGTAAGTTACTTTCACTATCGAAATTCAGACGATATTATAAGGAATATTAAATCTTACATGATATATCCTATCAAGACAATCCTTTTTCAGGCTTTTTATTTAGATTTCAACTTTAATATTCATTTTATGAAACTCGGTTCAATAGAAAGTATTAATACTAATATTGTAATGGATCAGAGAAGAAAGAGAAATAAAAATGTTAATTTAGGCAGGAAGCCCGATCTTTTTTTTTAGTGCTTCCATGGTTTGATATTTCCTTTGTCTCATTGGTAGGCCTATATAAGGTATTGTTATAAATGTGTATAATCTACAGAATAACAGTACATTTTTTGATTTGCCGATCATATCGATAGATATGTATGTAATTAGGCTCATTTCATTAACTACATCCGTGATTGCCTCTAGTAAAACCATATGGGCCGACGAATGATCAATACAATTTTTATAATACTTTTATCGATCATCGTCACTTTAAGTGTTTTATCAATTATGTAATATGTGTCCATAAAGCATTTGCGTTTGTGTTATTACCTTTTAACTAAAATCTTGTCTTCAATAACATTTTAATGGCGAAGCTGTTGCTTGTTGTAATTAAAAACACTTAAATCTACGAGTGAAAACATAATTTTTTTGAAAGGCAAAGCATTGAAATATTTAATGCTGTTTATTACTTTATTTGCATAATTCTTGCTAACTAGAAATTATGAAGATAACATGAAACACAAGCCAATTTTTACGTACTTATTAATCTAGGAAGTGAAGGACAAAAAGGTGACAAAGTAGAAATGTCTTTTTTACATTTGCGATTTTTCGATTCATTATTGCCAATTTTCTCATATAATGAATAATTACTTTTTTGTCAATTCCATGTGGATTATAAACCACGCTAAAAACGATGCAAATCACCAGAAGAATTTTCCTGAACAAATCACCTCTTTTCAGGCAGACAATGGTCTATTATCGGTTGCAAAGAGCATTGTGTTGTAAAAACAAATGTCAGAAACAGGATCTGTATGTCACACTACCATCAATACTTGAGCTGTTGAAAAAGCGAAGCGTTTTGTGCATTGGCAGGCGTACATGCTGGGCCTGGTGCAGCGGCTGTACGAGCACACGGGCTTCACGGACAACCCCACGGACCCGCAGCTGACGGTGTACAAGCGCGTGAACGTGCTGAGCTGGGCGTGCAGCCTGGGCCTGGACGACTGCGTGCGCCACAGCGTCACGCTCTTCCAGAACTGGCGCAGCACGCCCGACCCCGACGTCAACAACCCGTGAGTCCACAGCACGAGCCTTTCTTAACGCAAAGGCCCGACTGATAACCGATACAGAATTGTAATAGGTGTCACTGTTCTTTTAAAATTAAATTATAAATTCTGAGAAATGTGACAGACTTAGAACACTTGTTTTCTTATAAAACCCATTTCAAAATCGATTATAGTTGTTTAAGGTGGAATAAAATTCATTAAATAACTTACATTTAAAAAAACATTTATGACGAAACTGAGATCAGTTAAAACTTTATCTGAAATCAGCTTCGTTAAGTTTGAACGTAGATACTTAAAGCAGACAAAATGCTTTTGCGTCACTAATGAAGTAAAACACAGTGCGAATAGAGAAATCAAATAAATTGGTTTTGTAACATTGTAACCAGAAAACGATATTGTTTACAAGGTTAAATTAGTGAGTGTAATAATAAGAATCAACAATGACGGATCAATGTAAAACGACATGAAATATGTAGCAATATAAGTATCTACCTCATAATACTTTCGTTTATTACCTTCCAGATTAATTTTGGTTCATGAAACTTACATTATGATTTAATGAGAAAATTAAAGAGTTCCCTTATAGTTTTAATCGTTTATTCTACTATAATTCTCTGGCTAGTCACTCAGTGTGCTTCATTTGGTAGTTAAGATATTTTGCTCAGTCGATAGTTAAGAGTTTGTTCCTAAATTGGAATTCGAACAGTGAAAACTAATAGAATATCGTCGCTGTAATGAGTATTTTTGTTTAGATTAATTATATGCAGAATACAAAAATAACCAATAATATTAATTAAAATATTTTCATATATAATAGAAAAACAAATTCACATTTTTCGTAAAATAGTTTGATTTGAGTAATTACATCCAGATCTAAGACTCGGTTTATGCGCGTCCCTCTGACGAACGACTTCGGATGTTTTAACGAACGGACACATTTACACAGCAGCACTGCCGCCCTAAAAAAGGCATGCGTGCGTCTCCGTCAAAAGGGCGTGTGTAAATCGGGACCTACGTAGAACAATCCATCCCTCACATGTTCGTTAAATCTGCTCAGATCTGATCAAAAACAGATCTTCAGGTAAGGTCAAGTTCAATTTTCCACATATGTGTGCAGTTACTAATGACAGTTATACAGAAGAGTTAAACATTTCACCAGACACCAGACAAACTTTGTATTCGGCATATTGTGAATTGTGGTCCCTGCCTGCGAGCGCTGTCCTGAAGGGCGTTGATGGGCGTGCGTAGGATCTCGCCCAACCTGAAGAACGTGGTGTACTGCACGGCGCTGCGCGTGGGCGGGCAGGAGGAGTGGGACTTCGCGTGGCAGCGCTACCTGGCGGCCAACGTGGGCTCGGAGCGCGACCTGCTGCTGGGCGCTCTGGGCTGCTCGCGCGAGACGTGGATCCTCAGCAGGTGAGCGCGCAACGCATGCCCAAACACACGGGTTTGGAAACAAAGAAGTGCACTTACGGAGAATGTCTTCGCGTCACCATAAAATAATGTAATGCGACTTCGATCATTCGAATCTAAGGGGCAAAAATTGAAGTTATTGATTATTTCAATATATCCAGATTCGGGCTCCGACGAAAAATTTTAGGGAAGGTAGCGATTTCTTTTTGCCAAAATTCAGAAGCATGGGCTGTCGTATACTTCTTGTTAAAATTGTTTTGTAAGACTATTTTATTACACTATTTTTATACACTATTTTATTGTTTAGTAGAACAGCAAAGTGACGTTTAAACTTAAAAAACAAACAATTTTTTTATGTTCCACGTCTTTAGTCAGATACATTCTACGTGAATGATTAGAGTATGCGGCCTGTGTACTGAAAGTATTATGGATTTTTGAGAACTAAGAACTTTGAGAAAATTCCAAAGCATTATGGCATAATTTCTCCATTTTCGAGTTATTTGTGAAAAAAAAACAACTAAAAAGAGTACGCACGTGCTTCTGCTATTAGGGATGCGAAGGGAGGAGTTGTTTTCAAATCTCATTCAGTGACCTCGCTCGTGGTTTGAAGACCAAATGAGCAAAAAAGGGTAAAGAATGGTATAAAACTGCAGATCCCATACATTATCACATGCCCTTGGTTGTTTGGTACGCATCCTACATCATACGTGTGGTTGCTGGAAATTCCTATCCTAAATCCTACCCTAAATCCCTGAGCTTAAGCGCCCTTCCACTTATTTACCAGCATTACGCCTTCGAGCACAGTCGTGTGGATGACGAGGACAGGCACTGTAGACATTTTGAATAAGAAGAGTGACTGTGTCGCAGGTATCTGGAGTGGGCGGTGACGAACAAGTCAGGCATCCGCAAGCAGGACGCGGCGCGCGTGTTCGGCGCCGTCTCCAGCAACGTCATCGGCCAGCGCCTCGCCTACGCCTTCCTGCGCAGCCAATGGGAGCGCATCCGCGAGTAGTAAGTCTCCTTGCAAAACCATCGCTCCTACATCTTTTCCAATGTAGATTGAATCCTGAAGTACTCTCGCGCAGACTGTATCCCCGCACGAATTTATTTTTCTCTTTCCTCTTAATTCCCTTGTTAAAATTGTTTGTTAGGAAATTAAAAAATCTGGTATAAAAACTTTAAAACACATTTCATACCCAGAAATGACGAAAGCGATCTTCCAGTGTTTTGAACTTTTATTTAAAATTCCTTTTTATATTTCTGAGCCTTTTCTTTTTACCTTCTCTCTAGTACTTACGAAGTATAGAGAAAGTTTTGTAAAGCTGCGGGGAAAACGGTGAATTTTCGACTGAAAACCTCTTATTGTCGGCCTCTGGTAAAGAAAAACGGGATAAATCTTGTCTGTATAAATAGTATATTTCTTCCTCTAACACGCTGTGAAGTCAGCATTTGGTGGGTTCTCGATACCGAAAAATCAGTTGATCAAAACCAAAATTGATATTCCCCCATCAAGTGTCGTGGCCACTTGATTTGAAACAGATATTTTGGTTGTTGTGGGTACTTTACATTAAGCCTCAACGATATTTTATAAATTTTCTCAAAAAGGGCCCAAAATTTTGTCTTATTTTTTTCTCTGTTAGACCAAAAGATGCATTCGTACAGGGCAAATGCTGTATATTTTTTGCACTCCCCGAATTTTTGAAATTTGCAGAAGTTCAAATTTTTTCGGTGTCTTTCTGCAAATACATTAATTTAGATAGATTTTTTACTTAATAAAATATGTTCATCAAAAACAGATCTTCAGATAACGTCAAGTTATAGATAAAGAAGAGTTGAACATTTCATTTAATACATTTGTGACCAACACCATAACGTTTTATCCGTATCTTCAGGTTCAAACGGTTATTTATAATAATAATAATAATAATAATAATAATAATAGTTACAAGTAAAATAATATGACTTACACGTTAAACTTTTAAAAATTGTTGGCTGTTTTACTTGTAATTGATATATTGTAAAAATAATTTTCATTAAAATAATAACACAAAGAAAATGAAGTAAGTGATTCGAGTATAATTTTTTCCTACAGAAGCAGAATGTCAAGAATTCGAAAATAACAAAATTTTACTTCATGCAATAAAAAACTTTAAAGTAATGGTATTATAGATATTTGATCCTGGCATCAGTCATTTCTACAAAAAATACAATGTAGTAGTCTCTCAGACGCGTATTTCCGAATTGATATTTTAGCGATTTTTGAACGCAGTTCACTGCAATAATGATTGAATGTGAATTTTGAATCTAACAATGTATTCGTGTTTCTCTGATACCCATTAAGTCCCAAATTATTTTTACTGCAGTTTTTTAGTGAAAATCAAAGAATCATCATAATTGAGTGCTAATTATTTAATTTTATCGAAATTAATTCAAATTATTAATTTGGGTAGGTGTGAAGGGCTGTCCTCATATGAGGACGCTGGGACTTGGTATGAAGTTTTCCGCAATAATAAAAATAAGTCTTCATAACAAATACTTATGCCCACTGGATTCGAATTTTAGTAACTATATATTGAAATTTAAAACAAAAATAAAATAAAATAATTAAACAACATAATTACAAAAGTTATTGTAATGTATCAACAATTCCAATACGATTACACTAGAAGAATATTTTCAAAAAAGAACTTGATGGTAGTAATTGAAGAGACTTCTACTACTAACAAATTTTTGAAAATGATCATGTACTCAGCTAAGATTGTAGTACAAAAATAATTTCAGAAAAATCTACTTTGGTGAAATAGACCAAGGTGGAATAGACCAAAACATTCCACACAGAGAGTAATATTGCATTTAGCACAATATTTACGAGGCTTGCTTATTGCTTATGCATGATGGCTGCTGATATTGTGCATAAGCAATCCTCATGATAATGAGTCATTTTCTGTCGAATCTTACATTAGGCAGCACGCTTGCTGGAGAAGACAAAACGGATACTTTCTGTCTTGCAGATTCTTGGAACTTTTATAGTGCGAATTTTATAAAGCTGCCTCTCAAGGCTCGTCTTCACAATGAAAACTATCGCGGCATTTCGCGTCTTTCTCGGTCGTGCCGCTAGATGTTGCATGATCAAGCAGTGCTTGATACGGTCGCGATCATGCAACATCTAGCGGAACGACCGAGAAAACTGCGGAATGCCGCGATGTATTCCATCGTGAAGACAGGCCTGGAGAGGCTGCTTTATAAAAATCGCGTCTTTCTTGGTCGTGTCATTAGATGTCGCATGACCAAGCAGTGCATGATCAAGCAGTCGCATGATCAATCATGCAACATCTAGCGGCACGATCATTCTTCGAAAAAACCAACATGAAATGAAATTCCAACTCTTTTACAAGTTCTTCACTTCACGACAAAACTGTATAACATAACGTCCCAGCGTCCTCATATGAAGACGGCACTAAAATATCAACGTCTCGAAAACATTGAATCATATAACTGCACAATTTTATATTCTTCGTAAAGTATGAGCACAAACTAACACTATGTAGTCACTTAAGCAACTCACCGAAAATTAGAAAAGTAGATATAATCAATTTGTTTATCAACACAAAGTATAAAATGCACTAACTTAGGAAGCTAGAAAAACTACAAGAATATAAATCTGAGCGATAACAAACGTTTATATCTGTTGAATGAACCTTTGTGGGGTTGCCAAACAACAATGTGATGCGGAACACACTTTATAATGTAATGAAATAATAAAAAAAATCACTGTCCTCAAATGAGGACGCAAGACGCTTAATGGGTTAAACAATTGTACTAAAAATACTTGTTTTCACAAGTTTGTTATATTTGTCTGAGAGTGGTGGTCTATATTTTGACCCCCATCATTAGTGTTGATAGGAATGCTAATTACTTACTATTCTAATTAAAACACATTTACTTTTAGACATTTACATGTTGAATTCTATGTTTCTAGTTTGGGCGCGTCGCTGTTTACTATCAACAATATCGTGCGAAGCTGTACAAGACGTATTAATACTCAATACGAGTTGGATGACGTAAGTGTTACGATTATATATTATAAATTATAAACTATAAAATTACGATTATATTAATTAATGTAGGTAGCATATTGCAACAATAATATTACGTTTTCCGTACTTTTCGTACATTATCAGGAAGATGTGATGTCTTATGCTTTCTTAATTTTCTTTAAATACAAGAAAATTGCTGTAATGAAATTGTAGGAAATCAGCTCTTTGAGACAAAAGAAAAAATACTTTCGACTTATTACGAGTATTGTCTGTAGATAAACATAGATTTCGAAATTAATAGTAACTAAAATATCAATTACATGAAGATGTTTGCCTGAGTGACGTACTCTTAGATTATTAAATAAACTACATTTATGTTCATTATGACTATTTCTTATCAGTGTACTATTTATTAATATTAAGAGATATGTATTTTTAACCATCGCATTTTTGTAGAAATTCACTACATAAGCTTACCTTATGGCATGTGTAATTTCGATATTTTTACGTCCCTTTGATCACAATCTCATTAAAATAATGATACGAGTGTGGCATTCGAGGATGCTTGAAATATTTGCGTATTTTGTTGAAACTTGCGCGCTTTCTTTAATGACAGAAGTAGTGTTTGCTATCCTGGGGTAAAATAAAATAAAATTCACGAGAGGAAAGTTAGCTTCCGAGGTCACATTAGGAATCAAGAGAAGGCGAGCACTCACTAAGGAGGCAAATTTGTTCAGAGAGAGTGTAGAATTAGAAAGAAAAAGCAAGCATGACGATTAAGTCGTGATATTTAAAGTGAAATTCTTTCTTAAATACCGAATTAGTAATGTTTTCAAGTGCTTAGAAGATTGACAAAGGTATTAAATATTATTAATTGGTCGTTCAATAGAACAAGGAGCGATATCCGCGAACTCGGAGCAGGTAACAGTTTACCGATTGATTAGCCATCCACAACTTTCGAACAATATATTTTCTTTTTGTTGGAACTTAAGTGTTTTATTTCGCAATCCTCAAGAGTGATGAGAACGGAAAGCGACGTTGGGTAGGTGGAAAGCAGCTGCAGCTGAAATAATTGGAAATACACCTGTTCGCGGGCACCCGTGGAAGAAAACACTGCTGCAGGACGAAATTCATAGATACGTAACAGTCTTGGCCCTGGATCTCGGCTTTCCCTTCTTCAGATTATCTCGTCTGTGTTTTAGTTAGTGCTTCATTTTACGTGGCGAGACTCGGGCCATCAGGCCCGCTCTTCCGCTTCACCAAACTAATTTCGTTTCGCTCCTTTCACCATCTAGCGGAAAAAGAAGGTGCTTCTCGGAGGACAAAACAGGCGATTTTAATTTAGCTCAGAGGCTTCTTTCGCGCTTGATCTTGTAAATGCAGTAAATCTACCACACGGGACAGTCGTCTTTACTTCCTTCCCGAAGGAAGGTGTAAGAAGGATTTTTTCGTCCTTAAAAATTCACGGGTTCAATTGGGTTTGAACCCACGAACTTAGGTACAACAACCCGATAGGCTAACCGTTATACCAACATGTGTGGGTGCGCTTGTTGCATTGGGCGCACGTGTGTTGCAGCTGGCGCAGTTCGCGTCGCGGCACCGCTCGGAGCTGGGCACGGCGACGCGCGCCGTGGAGCAGGCGCTGGAGCAGGCGGAGGCGAACGTGCGCTGGATGCGGCGCAGCTACCAGCCCATCGTGCAGTGGCTCACCGCGGAGACGGCCCCCGCCACCCCCACGCCGGCCAGCTAGCATCGCCCCCGCCCCCGCCCCCACCCCCACCCCCACCCTCACCCCGGCCCACTCCCCACCCCCGCCTAGTCCTCACCCCCCCTGCCCCTGCGCGGTGGAGATGAAGGGAAACGTCGGGCGTAAACGAGCGTTTTTAGTGGGAGATTTTTAACGGTTGACAGAATTTAATTTATTTATCCAATCATAGATTGTTTTTAAAGTTGTTGCTCATTTTGAATTTATTGTTTTGTGTAATTCTAAAAAAAATTTATTAAGCGATTGGTTTGTCGTTTTTTGTAGACTTTTCGATAAAACGTTAAATGACATGAAGTTCATGGTATATCTTGGATTAAGTTCATTATGACATGGAAACTATTAACAGAAAATTACTAAATTTTATAGCTTATCATGATTTTTAAAAACGGCGACGTGTTGATACAATCAAAGTTGTTTAACTGAGAGATGCTCCATTTCGGCGATATCGTTTGAATGGGTGGCAGGGATTCCTTTGGGATGTCATTAGATTGGTCACGTGGGGCCCTCTACATCATCGCCTTCTCAACATTCCCTGTTTCGATTCGAAACACTCATCACGTCACTTTGAGTGACTTTTTATCGTACAATTCTTACGCACACTTTTATTCGTCGCAGAAAAGATATCTTGTTCTGTGAACGGTGAAACTATCGCGAGTGGAATTTTGGAAGATATTTGCAGATGGTGAGAAAAAGTTCCCTGCATGCTCATTGCACTGCATTTTGAAGTAATGAGTATTTAAAAAAGGAATTTTTTCTCTGGCATTTGAATAATTTAGGGGCAAATTTGGTACTTTTTTCACAAGCGACCACTTAGTTCGAAAAAGTAGCGCAGTTCCTCAATTTATGTGTGATTGTGTTGGAAACATCATTACATTAGTAGTAATTCAGTGACATTACCTTGAAAATTATAATGTGTGTTGACTGTTCTTCAGTGTGTTTGTCTTACTGTTAAGATAATGTGATCTACAAGTCTTTGTGTATTTATAATTGTATTAACACACTGAATGTAGTACACTATTATAAAAATAACTAAATATCTAATTTGTTCCCCATATGTTCCTTGTGTTCAATCCAAGCTACAGTTCTAGTTTTATCTCCAGTATCCATTTCCACGATACTACTTCAATCTTAACCACATTTCTTCAAAAAGTGGCCACTCTGTAGATTTTTCAATTCCGGCACTTCACATTCTGTTTATTTTTAATTATTTTTCGGATAGAAAAATATCAATATAAAATATTAATATTTTCTTTGAAGTATAAGATAATGTTTTAGAATATTATAAACAATATTTTGACGGTTATAATAAATTATTATAAAACGTAATTTGAATAATATCATAGTTACAACAACACAACTTCAGAACATTCTTTAGCAATTTGCTCCAAAGTTTCTACTTTATCTGTAAAATAAATTCTTGTAAATAAATTAAAGCTTAAACTACTTAGTTCTTGCCTCATTGTTTAATATTTTTATATGACATCTAAAAGGAAAGAAAGAATACAAAATTATATTGATTAAATAAGACATTTAATTTTCACTTGAGGAGCAACTCTGTTTACCACAATTTCTTGTTAAATCAGTATTTTTAAAGCACATTAGTGGAGACGCAAACAAAATTTGTTATTTTGTTAGGATGTTATAAACCATGTGAAATTGAATTGAAGACATTTACAACTGGGGGCACAATGTTACTATATGAATTTCGCGTCTTAACTATTTTAATATTAGTTTGATTTCAAAAAAGTAGCACGCACACCGCTTAACAACAAAGGAAATACTCTCATGAAACCCTGCAATAAATTAAATATTTTAACCAGAAGACTTAACAACCACTGCAATGACAAAGAAAAAACGCTATGTTGCTCTTCCATACCGCAACCTGTGAACAGACAATACGCAAGGGGGTCTCATCCTTGGAGTCTTGGTATCGTATGATGTCAGTTGTGTCTTAAGCAGTGACGATTCATTTGATTTTCGCAGTTTAAAGAGGCCGAATAACAAAATAAAAATAGGCATTTTTCTATCAACATCAAAACTGTTTCATAGTTTTTGTATTTTCCAGAGTTTCTATGTAACGAAATCATACGAGTCGTGATAATTTTCATTAACATCTTATTTGGACAAATGTGACTTCATTAAAGGCGAGTAAGAATGAAATAAACATTCGTATGTATTGGTGAAAAATTCTTCTTTTACATTGTATTCTTGTATAAAAATAATTGTTACAAAATGTTTTGTAATGTTAAATAATAGAAACTTTAATCTTTTATTTAAGAGTCAAGGTTGTGTGATGTACCAAATCAACAGTATTTACACAAGGAAAATTATTTCAGTCGCTCCGAAAAAAAGTTATGAGCGGTAGAAGAGCAGCTAAGAGAAGAACGAAATGTGAAACTCCAGCTCCAAATCCTGCTACTCCATCAGTCGTCGAACTTGATCCCTCGGGGGTGGTAGTCTCTTCCGCTGTCGTTGTGGGAGATGTTGTGGTTGTGGTGGTTGTAGGTGTGGTTGTAGGTGCGGTCGTTGTAGGTGCGGTGGTTGTAGGTGTGGTAGTTGTAGGTGTGGTAGTTGTGGGTGTGGTAGTTGTTGGTGTGGTGGTGGTGGTAGGTGTGGTAGTTGTTGGAGTAGTGGTGGTTGGTGTTGTTGTTTGAGAGGGATCAGTTTTTCCATCGACGATATTCATTATAGTCTGTGCATTATCCCCAAGCCAGTCGAAGTTGCGATCAACGGTTTGCAGAGCAGACTCTCCAATACTGCTCAATCCGTCCCACCATCTGTCTTCTATAAGTTTCTCCAGCTACAAACAAACAAGAGTGAATTAATGATTGGAAATATCTATGAAATGGAAATAACCAGTGCTAAAACAGCACATACTTTCTTGCCCATATTTTCAAGGAAAATTGGGTGAAAAGTACACGAATTAACGGAAAATATGCAAAATTAAACGAATGCCAACGACGCACGATGGGAATTTTGGCCGAAAGTAAAACTATTAGTTTATATTAATGCAAAAAAAGCAGAAGATATTATGGCCTTCTGTTGTCAGTGCGGCGTTACAACAATGGGTTACAAGCAACAGTGACCGCTAATTCGTATGGGTACACATTTTTCCAATTAGGATTGTTGATACCGCTAGCAAGAAAATGAAAATAGAAAAAAATATGGTAATTAAATGCAGCATTTCTACATACATCAAATTGTTACATGTTCGGTTGTTACATGCATTACTTTTCCTTCCCACATTTTACTAAGCAAAGCGAAATCATCTATTCCTTTTCACATTTATCTCAATTAAAGCACGCAATTTAAAATAGTTTTTAAATAATTTATAAAAGATTAATTTTACAACTTATAACAAAAGCTCGAAGAAGAAACTGCCAAAAATATGAAATAATATACAAATTCTAACTTATGATGCATCCAACTGCTTAGCAGCACTATTCATTTTACGTTCATGACGCGCAGTAAATTGGGAGTGGTCGACTATTTTTGTCACCATATTACTAAAAAAATACTAATATTTTCGTAAAATTCAACATAACCTTATTTGAAGATCTGTTTTTGATGAAAACATTTCACTAAAAAAATTGTATCTTCATAATTGTAATTACAGGGAGACGCCGAAAAATATTTGAATGTTCTATTTTCGAAACTTCAGAGTTTTCAACCAACATGAGGCCTGCGCCATTCTCTTAAACGTCCTTCAGACTATCCAACAACAAAATTTAATCAAAATTTTTGGCTCCATTATTCCAAAATTTTGAAAATGTCCTAGGGGCTTTATGTAAAGTACCCCCAAAATTAAAATATCCATATCAAATTCAAGGGCCCATGACATCAGCAAGGTATATTTGGGAATATCAATTTTGGAGAAAATGGGCTGTACTGTTTCACCGCTAACGTTGTTTACAGTCGCACGGGCATAAAGGCAGACGAACGGACAGAACGTCGTTTTGCCGTCATTCGATTTTTCGGTATCAAGGATCGACAAAACATGGATTCTGGATACACCATGTGATAGAGGATTTTTTTCTAAATTTAGCAACTGAATTTATCTACTTTTTGTTACCAGGGCCCTATAATAAGAGTTTTTCTGACGAAAATTCGCAGTTTTTTCGCACTGCATTGCATCACTTTGTCTCTACTCCGTAGGGAGAAAGTAAAAAGTAAAAATATGGTTGGGATTCAAGAACTACTTTTATCAGAATTTAAGAGAAATATTATACATCGTATTTATCAAAAAATGCCTAGGAGCAATACCTACAATAATAAAGTTATTCTATGTATATTAAAGTGAATATATAATTCATCTGTCTGTCTGTCTCTGTCTATGCCTGTCTGTCTCTCTTGTTTCTGCCTATCTGTCTCAGTCTGTCTGTCTCCCTCTCTCTTGTTTCAAATTCAAGGGGCCACGACATTAGCAATATCGATGAGGAATATCAATTTTGGGGAAAATAGGCTGAACAGTTTAGTCGCTAGCGTTGTTCACGGACGGACGGACGGATTGATGGACCGACTGACAGATAAACAGACGGAAGCACTGATGTTTTTCCATAAATCGATTTTATGTATATCGACCCATAAAACATGTATTCTAGTTCCACTATTAGAGGATTTTCCCTCTAAATTTAGCAATTGGATTTATCCACTTTTTCGTTTCCAGTAATAAGAGTTTTCCAAATTCGCCGTTTTTTTTTTGCGCACCATTACATAAATTTCTTTTCTTAAGAAGTTCCTTCTTAAGTGCGAGAAAGCAAAAAACTGTGAGGTATTCATTTTCACTTGTAATTTTAGTATCAATATTATATAAGGACATATCGAAGTTTGTATGATATTGATAGTTATGTTGTTATAAAAATTAATAATGCTCACCGTTTCTCTTTGGTCAATATAGAGGATGCGGCTGGCAAGAGCAGAGACAATGCTGGTAACGGATCCAAGGCTACAAAAAATTAAAATCATTTAATACCATTACTAAGATTACGAGTTTAGAATTATGCAATAAAGCCTGAACTTCTCGAAATAATAATAATAATCAATAATAGCAATAATAATAATAATAATAATACCGTTGACTGTGGATATTGTGAACTTTTGGTTATAGAGAACTGAGTTCACTGGTCCGGATTGACATACAAAAAAAGCACTGACAGATTCGAATAAATGAACTCATCAATATCGGTAATAGTGAAAAAACTTTCAGGGAAAAAATAGCTTCAGTTCCAAAAGTCATATAAAACTAGGGGTTCCGAGGTATAGGGTCTCGTGTGACATACTTGTATCATACATGGTGAATGAAAACGATTAACGAAACCGTACCACTGAGGAAATTGTTTCAGTTCGTCGTTGTCAGTTCTGTTGAAAACGTCCTGTCTCATCGACGCGCACAGCAAGTTGAAAACTTGTAAACCAATCTAACTAAGGAATCGTGAATGCAGAGCTAGAGTCTTCAAGAAAAGAAGAGAACGACTGTGATAACGAAGAGGATACTAAAATGAAGAAAGTGCTCCAATAGCGCTTGGGAAATTGAAGGTCGACTAGAAATGCTCCACGATTTTTTAGTGTGTTAATAATGTAGAATCAAGTGTGAAAAATTAGGAAGACATTGACATTTTGAATACGCGGGGATTGGATATATTACTGTACGTACGTAAGAATACAATGAATCATGGTAGAAAAACGGTATTAAATTTTGGAATTTTCGGATGTACTAAAGTTCTGAACCAAAAATGTTATTCCCAGAGGTTCACTAAAACTTATGTCGACTGTATTTAGATTTCTCGAGGCGATTTAAAATTGTTTTTGGTTAAATTATATTTGTATAAACAATTTCATGGCATTAATTTTTTGATTATTATCACTTAATTTAATTTGTAAATTGTTCATGGTATTATGAGACATCTTGCTTACTAGTTTCGTGTTTCATCATATTTTTCCTGCAAGAAATGCAGCGTGACATCAACCCCCAGTTCAGTCGCGTACACTGCCGCAAATGCGCTGGTGGCCTCTTGTTTTCGGACACCAACACCGTTTATCGTACGCTCCAAGAGTCTGAAAAGAAAACAAGATATGCTTATTTAAATAACACATAATTTTTAATTTCCTCAAATCCCTTACTCGTAGAAAAAAATGTTAACAACCAATTTTGTGGAAAATTTTATTCTCTACATATCTGTAGGTTGATAAATTCAAAGGACCCGGGATGTTTAAGAAAAACGATTTTTTGTGATATCGCACGAACTCCTGATATCGATGGAACATTTGACCCGTTTATTAAAATGCCAAGAGAAAGGTCTCAGCAAAACTTCAGCTCAGGGGATTTTTTTTTCTCAGATAAGGCTTGTTTAACCCAATTTCGCCGGAGCGTAGCGGCCGCGAGCGCAGACGTACAGCATGAGCTGGTCGGCGCGGGCGGAGCAGCCGAGCCCCGTGAGCAGCAGCGCGCGCTCCGCCTCGTCCAGCTCCAGCTCGAAGCGATCCCAGAGGGCGTCCCAGGTGGCGGCGGCCGAGTGGCGCACGCCGTGGCAGTACACGGCACTTCGCATGTCGGCGGCCACCCTGCAGCACAGCGAGACGCGCGCCGGGGCTGAGTGACTTCAACACATCTCACTCATCACCCTTCACGATCAGATGGCTGAAAATGTTGCTTATTCGAAATGAAGAACAAATCGGTTGACGAATGCAGCTGATTTCGAATACTGACTGCCAAGTACAAATTTTAACTTGTAAATGGATCACAAATGTGCATTTGCGTTTTATTTGAAAGTCAAGTAAATTCAAATTCATATATCAGGATGAAGTAAATATTGTTTTATTATTGTTATTACTGTTATGTGTAATTTAAAAAAAACAAAAGATTGTGGCAAAAATCCTACGTATGGTTTAGGCGCTAACGGTGTTCAGACACAGGATCTACAAGCAGACAGGCGGACCAACGGACGAACGCTTTGAAAAAAACACTTTTTCGGTATCAGGTGATCCCAAAACGTGTATTTCTGTTGAAACCTTGAAATCGATTTTCCGCCGCATTACATAACTTTCTCTATACTAAATATATTACTCCGTACATGAGTACGTATACGAGAAAGTAAAAATGTTCTCTAAATGGTCACACATTACAATATTTTCATTATGTTTTATATATCAGCTATTACGTATTTAAATGTATAGTGTTTGCATTTTCCAAGTGCAACGGCATAGATCAAGAGTTCAATGCCGAGAAACGTAAGGCCTAAAATACAGAACAGGCATTGGAACAAAGAAGATAAATTAGAGCACTTTTTCCGAAGTGTAAAAGTATATTTGCGCATATGCTTACGCTGTAGAACTATAATATTCGAATTTTTATTCACAACTCCCAATTCCCACACAGTTACAATAATGCAAATAGTTACAATATTAACAAAATAAACAAAATACCAAAAAGAATAATACATTACAAAAATGCAGTTTCAATAAGATACAAACAATACCGAATTATCAGGCCTGGACCTAAGCAGTCCAAGGCTAAATTTCTCCCTCCTGTTGTTGGCTGCTCTGATCAGTAGTTTTCCGTGGTTTCTCCGATGAGTACCAAGCGAATTCCAAAGCAGTTCCCTAACAAACGGGCCACGGATCGCGCTCTATCTTTACTTCCCCTTTCTTGTTCCATCCTCACCCCTTACTTACACACACTTTAACTAACATGCACTACACCATCGCACATGGCGGGAGACATATCGGGAGCTTAGAGCTTACCCCGACTGAGGCTGATTCCAACCGGTGGAAGATACCTGGATGGGAGAAACCCACAAGCCGCCGTTTAGGTTGGCGCCAAAATCTCTCCTTCCAGCGGGGGAAGATTATCATCGCCACCTCCCGTAATAAAACATGCACTACACTGACGGGGCTAATGACCAAAGCAGTTGACGTGCCCGGAAATACGAAATAATCATACACGTTGAATTTATATCAACAAACATTCCGGTCTTGTAGTGGAGTGCGTGCGCTCACCTAGCGCCGTTGGAGAGGTCTTGCTGCAGCAGCTTGACGGCCGTGTCGCGGCAGCCCTGGTGGCCCATGGCGCATGCGCGCGCCGTCACCGCCGCCGCCAGCAGCCGCTCTGTGTGCTCCGCGCGCTGCACGAAGGCGTAGCCCTGGTACATGTCACTCAGCAAGTGCAGCACGTACGCCTGCGCACACCACGCGAAAATGACTTCTTGGGGACGTTAACCTCAAGGCTCGTCGTTGCTTTACCTGCGTGATCTTACTGACTTCAAAATAGCAACATGTTTGAAAGTCAACATTTGTATTTATTGCAGTAGTTGACGGAAAGTAAACCATACTGATTCAAGAGGCATTCTCATTGTTTACAGAAAACGATTGAAATGCGTTTGTGTTTGGTTTAAAGGAACGGGTAATTTTTTATAGTTTCATCTTTAACGAAATGTTGAATAAAATGTTAGAATAAATACAAAAAACTGTTTTTATGAAATATTTCTATTTGAAGAATCAAAAAAGTAGGTTTCGGCGTGGAATAAATCACTTGTATCACTTTGGCACAAACTGGTATTGAAATTACATAGAAACTCTAAAGTCCTAAGGAGGTAATGAAACTTAATCAGCTCCAGATTCAAAAGGTAGCATATCTTCAGCATCCTGAACCTCATCGCTCCTTCCCCGTCTGGGTATATACACGATTGATTGGTAAAACGGGGGATGAACTGATGGAAAACATTTAAGAATTCTTTTTATGTCTTGCATATTTTTGTATGGTGTCGTTGTATTTGGCGTTGCTGTCCTGTCCTGTGCGAGTATGTAACTGCGGAGGCATAGAAGAAATGCCTGAAAATCTGTTTCATTAGGGTTGAGGTCAATTGCTTTATACATTTCTGTAGAGTTATTTTTGGAATGCATAAGACTTGAGTCCTGCAAGAATTTAATTTTTCACATTTGTGATATCTTTGCGCCCTCACCGAAAACAGCTTTGCAGTGACTTGATATGCTTTCAAAATCCAGAAACTTGTCAGCCATGTCTCGAACTATGAAATGTTCAGATAAACAGATAAGTGGCGTAAAGATAAAGAAAGAACGTGTTTAGAATAATCTACGTCGAGTCAGAAACGATGGTCAGATACATGAAGTGTATTCTTGTAAGATCAGACAGGAAGAACAGGGAAGGAATCCAGGCAAGGCGGACATGTTATGATGAGGTCACGGTTTGTTATGAATTTTTGAACTTTAATAACAAAACTAAAGACGTTGCTTGGAACGAGGTAGATTTCATGATAGAATAGTAAAAGCATGGTAGATATTTAAATTTTATTCTAAAAAATTGAAAGTTAAAAAAATTTTTGGAATTCGAATATGGATGAAAAGCCTTAGCTGTGATTCACGGATGGAACACGTGGTGAAGCAAATGTTACCATTGGATGAGAATTTTCCTCGGTGAAAAGTGCAGTAACCAGCGCAAGGGAAGTGACAAACATTTAAGGACTGATTACTAAATGTGCAAGGATCAATATTGGAGTAATTTAAGTGAAGTAAGGAAAATGAAGGAAAAACTGTAGAACTCCATTGGGAAAATCAAATTAAAAAAACAAAATACACCCACGGCAAAAATGTTGGAAACCGTTCATGTACATTATAATGTGAAATATAGAGAATCAACGCTGTCATTTTGAGAGGATAGTGCTATAAATAAAGTTTGATTGACACTTTATCGTTTGTAATCCTACGTTACTAATCCAATGCCCCCTCCCCAAAATTTCATTTTGACATCTGTAATGGTGAAAAACAAATCATTCACTATAAATGATACAATAAATAAATCTAATATTTAATAATAATGGAATAAATAAACAATAATTTAATAATGATTCAATAAATAAATCTAAATTCCCGTCACCTTATTAAAAACTATTACGCTAGGATAATTTGTTCCGCAGTTGTATAGAATCCAAATTGAGACCATTTTACTAAGTAACAATGCGTTGTAATTATTAATTTGATGGCTACGATTTAATTAAGTGATAATGATACACGCGTCACAGGCCGCATAATATGTATACTAAAAATAACTTGGCAGAATGTAGAAAAAAGTTGCGAGCGCGGTGCGCACCTGGAAGCGGTGGTAGAGGGGGTGCGGGGTGAGCATGCGGTCGAGGTAGGCGAAGCCGTTGAGCGCCGCCACCCAGGGCGGGTACTCGTTCTCCCGGGTGAGGTAGTCGGTGAGCGCGAACAGCTGCTGGTAGGAGAGCGGGCCCGCGCGCGCCAGGGCGAACGCGTCGTCCAGCAGCTGCGCGCGGTTCAGCCAGTGGATGTCCAGCCGCTGCGCCAGCGCCTCCGACAGCCGCCGCCAGTTCTCGTCGTCGTACGTCACGCGGAAGTAGCCTGCGCACGCACCAACGGATGAAGATGCGATAGCCGCGTGCCGTGATGAAATGCAACTGGTGCGGAATAAATGTTACAAACTTCTAGAGATTTTGGGAGGGCGAAGATAATAACGTTTGTCATTGAACGTGTTGTGCGAAATCTCATGCAACGAAATTACACATATACACGTATGCACATCACGGTTCTGTTTGGTTGTCAACTCATTATGTACTTATGTTCGGCAGGTACACGAAATGCCTTTGATTGCGTCCAAACTTGTTCCTGTCAAACACCAATGCATGACGAATTGACTAACAATTATGGACGCTTTGTATAAAAGTACATTTGTCTGACTTCGTCATCTGAGATTTATCACATGTTCTTTGACAAAAAGTATCATCTCCGCCCAATATAAAGCCCTAGAAGTCTTTTACACCATTTATTTTGAACCATCCTGTATACTCAGAAAGACAAAATAGTTTCTGACCACGGAGGCAGGATGGATGTCACGGACCAGTTACTCCCATGGAAGTTGCTGAAAGAAGGGTTAACAGATGCATATTTCGTATTTCGAGTAGTGAAAAGGATGTTAGAAGCTGACAAATTTTGCCTAAACACAACAGTATAACATCATTATAACATCAGTTAAAACATAAAGTGAAACTGGAGTTTTACTTTCTTAAAAGTGTCATCACCTTTCACTTATTCAATCTAGATATTCATTGACATCGTTCTAAGACAAGAAGGATGATACCTGGAGTTCTTCTGAATATTGCTTGCAAGTATTATGTATCAAAAACGTTTTCGCGAGAATAGTACATTTACAGATATGCGAAGGCTGTTCTTGAGAGGAGGCAATGCTTCATCCAATCTCCATGGTCATACGCTTCGTCCAAATCTCAACATTGTGAGTACAATTCTTGGGAAAATGTCGAAGTTCCCCTTTGAATCGACTGTTTACCCATGTAGATTTCGTTGAGTCAAAGACTGACTGTTAGTAATACATCCAAAACTCGAGCCGCTACACTACGCACAGAATATTTTCAGAATCCACATTCATCGCCTATCCATATTCCACGGGTTTCTCCACAACGTAAATAAAACTCTAACATTTTAATTTAAATTTCATCTTTAAAACAAATTTGCTTTACTTTCTGCTTATCTACAAGACGTGGACAAAGTGGAAATAAAATATGTAATGTACACTATGTAAACCAATAAATATTTTACTTTACTTCTTGCAGATCTGCATAGTTCTATGGGAATCACAATAGAGCTACATTAATTCTATTAGAAATAATCTTTATTTAATGAAAGCGTAAATGGAACTAGGTGCTCATTAAATGAGCAAAAAGCTTACCCATATGTTGTGTGTTGAAAATAAGCCAGCCATTTTCATCAATGCCAGTTAGCGTTTTTGAACGTTCTCGATTAGTTAAGTAACCTCTCACTATTGCGTTGTCGAAAATTCCACCGTCTTCCACCCAGGTCAATGGGATGTAATACAGCTGCGAATTTGTATCTCCGCCACTCGCCAGGTAGCGCTCCTAGAGGGGTGAAATGCAGAGACATAGTACATTGGCAAATGAAATAAAATATCGAGAGATATTTAAAACAGATATGAAACGAGTTTGAAATTTGACTTTCTGTTACAAAGGAACACTTTGCGTCATTTGAGTGAAATGGATTGACTGTATTTAAAAATCTGGCCGGACAAACTTGCATTTTCGTAATTGAACGGAATGTGCATTGAACGAAAATAAAATCGGTTGAATGATTTTTGTAGAAAAATTATTTCTGAATGATAATGTGCAATACCAGAAGATTGAAATGTTTAAAAATATTTTCAAACATTTCAAAATATTAGACATGTAAAAAAATTATTCGTTATAACACATTAAGCCAACAAAACCAAAGTTTTTATTGCAAAGTGGCTGAACATTTTAGAAAATGATTAATATGCAGGGCAGCATTATCAGTTCCCGGCGAGTTAGATTAGATTAGATTAGATTAGATTTATTTAGACTGCAATTGGGCATAACCCGGTGGCAGCTAATTACAAAAACATAAATATACACGCCTTTCAGTAATATAGAACACTAAAACCACTAATAATAATAATAATAATAATAATAATAAGGTTATATAACTAGCAAATTATATACTAATTGTAGTAATAATAATGGTAAAATAATGATAATAATATAAAAACTGACTGATTCATAAAACATTAAATTACATTAAGAGAGAAAACACACACACACACTGCACTAGTATCACACTGCACTTCACTGCACTTCACTTCACTAAGACCTGAAAACATTTCCTTCTTTATTTCTCTGCTATATACTGCACTACACCTCACTTCACAATAGAACACTTATGCATCGCTATATAACCCTCTATTCTCCCTCATTTACTTAATAATACCCTAAATTAATTTCCTAAACTGTTGAACACTTTGAGGAAAGGGTTCAAAGGTTTTTGCAGGCAATCTATTCCATTCCGTAATCGTTCGATTTGTAAAAGAAAATTTCCCGACATCCGTTCTCTGTTATCTTAAATTTATTTTGTGCCTGTGATCCACTCTACTGATGTATGTAGGAATACATAGCCGCCGATTAATTTCTTTCCAAGCTGGATGACCATTATAAGCTTTATAGTATAAAGTTTACACAAGGCGCAGAGTCTTGCTACTGATCGCCTGTTTTTGAGTGAATCCCTCGCGAGTTATATATCGCGAGTTACCACGCTGTGCCGCGATATATTTCCACAGGGTGGTATACCAGTAGCTGTCTCCCAGTATAATAAATGATTGATTACTAGAGATTCCAGGCGCGTAAACTGCTAAGTATTTAGTCCCGTAAATGTAGTGCATTTTCACCAGAGAGGTGGCGGTGATCTTGGGCTGTTGGATGACGAGATCCGACGCCGACCTATCGTCGGTTAGCGGAGTTCTCCCCTAACCAGGTATCTCCCACAACCGGGCATCGCCTCAGCTGGGACAAGCTCTAAGCTCCCGACCGGTCTCCCGGTATGTGTGGTAATGGAGTACATGTAAGTATGCGTATATAAGGGGCGAGGATAGGACAAGGAAGAAGAAATAATCGCGCTCGGTCCGTGTCCCGTTTGAAAAGGTACTGCTCAGGCATTTGCCTGGTGTTGATCGAGAAACCATGGAAAACTACCGATCAGAACAGCCGGCCGCTGGAATTCTCCAGACAGCGATAGAACTCTACTAAACTCTCTGGCTAGTGTCGAAAATCCTTGCACCGTCGGGATTCAAACCTCGGACCTCCCGGTCAGAGGCACTACAGTGACATCAGTTGATGCCCTGAGCCACCTCTCTGGTCTGTACAATAAACGGTATTGGCCTGTAGCTCTATGGCTTGCTCCAGAGTTGCTCGTCGTCTGCCTGCCAACATTCCGACACCTGGAGAACACTAACGAGTGGGGTCAGCACCTTATAAAATGCACAAATTGCACAATAATCGAAGGAGATGATTGATTTATTAAATTTAAAAACGAATGCTACACTTATTTAAGAGTATTTTATGATCGTTTTCTGCACGTATGTATTAAAATATTTTCAGTTTTTTGTGCTATGGCAAGAGCACATATATTTTGAATATTTTTTATACGTGCGGTCCTTTCCGAATTGACACAAATGACCATGTCCTGCTTTTGAAGGACGAGTTCAACTTTATTTATGTTGCTCCACTGGCACAGATATTATCGAAAACGGCAGATAGCAACGTGTTGAGGGTAGGCCTGGCTGCAAGAGAACACCGGAGTTTCCATGAAGCGATTTCGCAAGACGACGGTTTCGAAATTTTTTAATAGTGGATACGCGTTGAACGGCGAAACTATCACTCAGGGTTAAGGAAGGTTGTAATAATAAAAGTCTTAAATAATGAAATAGTAACTTCTCACCTAAACAAAGATATATGAAAAAAACGTCGCCAGGGTTTATCGTTTACCTCGCAGGCGACTGTTAAATTGCATGGGCACAATTTATTACACACATGAGGAAGTTTCTTTGGACAATTTTGATAATTGGTAACATGAAGAAATCAAGAAAAAATTAAAGTCATTGGTAGAAAATGTATTTTAAATAAGATGTTACAAAATTTCCAAAAGAGAATTAACTTCTATTTTAATGAATTAAAACACATTTTCAAATATTAATACTCCAACGTTCTATTCGATGAAAGAAGTTCTTTATACTACAGGAGACCAATGGGACAGATGATGACTAAAGTTAACGTCAGTAATGTTTACCTGCGTGAGTGTTACGGTGTTGGAACCGTCGTAGTGGCGAGTCACATGAAGCAAAGGGAAGCCGGGCTCCTCTGTCCACGAGCGGAGGAATTCCATCATTTCTTCCTTGGACTCGAACTTCCCGGCGTCTGCGTATTCGACCAACTCCACGAAAAAGTCGTTGGGGACAGCCGCCCCATAAGCACTGGAAAGCGGGTCAAATTACTTCAAATCTCTATTGTAAGAGTTATTAACGTCATTAGGCTGATAAACAGCAAATAACAGATGAATTTTGTAAACTTAGACGATAATCAAGAAACAATCAGTGAGGAAAACTATAAAGAAGAAACACCATTTTTGAATAAGTGTACTCATAAGTCATCTTTAGTAAAAACTCATTTTTAATTGTTCTTAAAGGACGTGGACCATTCAGAATGGCTTTTCGTCCGTCTGATTGATTGTGCTAAGTCGATAACAGTACAATGTTACTTATTACGAAAGATAACTGCAGATAATGCAATGTACAGTATTAAGAAAGATACTTATCATAACATGTAACTAATTGATATTAATTTAAAAACGAGGCTGATTTGATTATTAGAAATTAGAAACGTTTCCAACTTTTCCAAAATCGGATCATCATAAAGAATACAGATATAACCTAGGTAATGTACGCAAAAGTAAGTTTCACTTTCATAAAATGTATCACTCACTTCTTCTTTACGTATGCTTTGATAGCATTCTCTAGATTCTTCTCTCCGATGACATAACTGAGCATTCGAAGAAATGATGCTCCTGTAAGAAATTTTGTTTCATTTAAATAAAAATATAAAATTATACATTATATGGAATTTACAAATATACAGAAAAATGATAAATATGGAGCTATAAAAGTAGGAACAGAAATAACTTTATATTATCGCGCTCTTTTCAGATAAACATAATTTCCATAGACAAAGAGTTGAGAGAATATTTTAACATTTGTTGAGAGAATATGTTCAAAGAGAACATGTTCATAGTGAATTTTATTGCGTTTAATTTCTATAAAGAGCATTTACTGCATTCGTGATCTACCTACGTTACAAGAGGTCGTGGAGCAAGGATATGAATTAACGCGAGTACTATTGCAAATTAGTTACATTTGCACGTTATCACAGCCGATTATAATGCTTAATACCAAGATCATATGTAAAAGAGAGTGTTCCATAAACATGACAGTCGAAGAAGTAAAGAAGTGCGTAAAAGAACTAAAAAGTGGAAAAGCCCCAGGACCTGGAAATATTCCAGGCGAGGTACTATAAATGGAACACCAAAACTAATGCGAATGATACAATCATTAATGGACAAAACCATGAATATCGGAGATGTACCAAATGAGTGGAAAGTAGTACACATCACACCTGTCCTCAAGAAAGGAAGGAAGGACATCTGCAGAAATTAAAGGGGGATAGCAGTAATTAATATATTTTGACCGTATGGTCAAAAGACCATTGATTCACGAGCACGGGAAATTCAAGGTTGGCGCGTGCAGGAGGAGTCGATCGCCGTCGAGTGGTCGGTTGGCTGGGCGAACGAACGCGCCGCGAAGGGCGACCGAGCGAAAGGGGAGAAGAGTCGACTCAGCGGACAGTGGCGGGAGAGAGGCGGTTAGACAATGGCGGTATGAGCGTCGCGTACGAGTGGGATCGTGGAAATCCAAGGTAATCGAGCGACATAAGGTAGTGAAAGCAACTAGTGTCATGAGAATATGTTATGAGAACATCAATTGTGATATTGGACTGTAAAAGGTGACTGTAATTGTGCGGATTTTTAGAAAAACGATAGTGTGTTGTGTAGGCACGTGCCTAGTGTGGTGAAGGCAGCGTGATGGGATGAAATTGAAACTGAGGAACTTCATGAATGGTGTTTTCGAGAAGTAATGTGAGGTGATGATAAGCAGCACTTGTAAGGACGCCAAGTATTGAATCGCAACATGGTGAATGTGCGACCGCATTTTAGTGAAAGCAACTGTCTAATGAATTTGCATGTCCGCGGGGTTGGCGAGCACGAGGCATGCACTAGACGCCGCTACGCAATAAAAGCGGCAATTTTAGAGAAATTAAAAGAAAATCAAGTGCAAGGAACAATAAAGTGATGTACTGTGTCCAATGCTGTGGTAGAAGATATAAAACATAAGACATTGTGGATGAATGATGGGGAAACATGGATGTATGTGGGAGGCATGAATGATTGATGCGTCAACTTGCTGCATACGGATGGACATCAGCGACTGTCGGTGAAACGTATTGTGTGCGGAGTATGCAGTGTTTGGGAATGGTGGCAAAGGCGGTCGGAGCATCAGACGGCGAGCCCCCGGCAGCGAAGGCGCCTCAAGATCAACGGACGGCTGCGAGCGTCGCGTCGACAGCGTGGGACCGACGCTGTGGCACTCGAATGATTGGTATTGCAAGATAAGTTACGAATAGATTTTTTTCCAGTTTAATAGGACGGGGTTTGACATCCGTGGAATATAGATGATAGGTGGGTGGGATAGCCGTCGAAAGGTAGCATGCAAGTGGGATAGGAATGTAATTAGCAGATGCTCAGAGTAGAAGGCGGAATGGTGGATGTTTCAACAATAATTTCATGTACCCTGTATTAGAGCACGCAGTGTCATTGTGCTGATTCAGGTATAATGTGTTGGTGAGTGGTGTAAGACAGGGAGCTCCCATTTGATTTCAGAGGTAAAATGAGGGTAAATAAATGATTAGAAACAGAATTGTTATGAAAGATTGATGTGTTCACTTGAATGTAATTCCTGATAATTAAGCGTTCAGTAGTCAATGTCAATTTCAAGTCCATTTGTTTATAATGATCAATATTTCCTTTGTTGTAATAAACCATTGTTATGTGTTAATGATCAATCCAATGTGAGATATTTATATCAAAGGTATCCCCCTGAAATGATATCTCTGGCCCCAAAACAAACAAAAATTATGATATGTGAGACCACAATTACCGGAAAGGTAAGTACGGTCACAATATTTAGTAAGATATATGGGGGAATATTGAGAAATCGCTTAGAAAGGGAGTATGTAATGCACGAAGAAGAGGAACAAAGTAGCTTTCGTGCAAGGCGCTCTTGCATTGATAACTTATTTTGTTTATCACAAGTAATGCAAAAGAAGTGACAAATGGGGAGAGAATTACACGTCTTCCTCGATATCGCACAAGCGTATGACAATATGCCAGTAGATAAATTATGGGAGGTCCTGCGACGTCTAAATCTGAATAGTAGTCTTATTGCTGCAGTGAAAGAATTATATTCAGAGCAAGCAGGAATAGTGAAAGTAGGAAAGAACTTGACAGAATCATTCCCAATCACAAAAGGTTTAAGGCAAGGGTGCTGCATTTCACCGACAATGTTTAATATCTATGTGAATGAGGTTCTGCAGAAATGTAAAAATAGTTGTGCGGGAATGGGAATACCGTTGGATATGTTCTCTACTCTCTATACTTTACAGTTCGCTGATGACCAGGTAATCGTTGCGCACGACCAAGATGATATAGAATTTATGCTGATAAGGATCAGAGATGAGTACGCAAAGTACTCATCTCTGATTTTTATGACACTCAACTTAGAAAACACAATGTATTGGGCATTCAATAGTAATAATGAATACATAACTATGGGCACAGGAAACAAAATTAAGAAAACTGAAGAAATTAAATATTTAGGGGTAAAAATTGGGAAGCAGGGACTTTATGAGACAGAGGTTTTGGAACGGATTAAGTAAGGCAGAAAACTCATCGGTTCTCTGAATTCTATCCTATGGGACAAGAACATAAGTAAAAAAACAAAACTCATGATATATAGAGTAATGACCCAAAGTATTGTACTGTATGGTGCTGAGATATGGCAACTTTCAGAACAAATGAGAACAAAGTTGAGAGAAATGGAAATGGACTTTCTTAGAAGATCAGCTGGCATCTCAAGAAGAGATAAAATATGAAATGAAAGAATTAAAGAGATAATGGGTTTGAAGCAGGATATACTGCACGAAATTGAAAGAAAACAACTGTTATGGTTTGAACACGAGCAGCGAATGCAGAGCAATAGACTTCTAAAGAAGCTTTTGGATTGGCAACTGCAAGAAAGAAGAAAAGAGGCTGGCCGCGACCTGGTTGGAGAGACATCGTAGAGAAGACATTGGCTGGATGGGAGATACTCCTGGAACTTGGAACAATAGAGAAGAGTGGAAGAAGAAGTTAGGCGCCGTAAGACCCACAAACGGCTAAGAAGAAGAAGAAGAAGAAATAAAATATATCTAATTTTTTAAAATTATCCATTATTGAAAAAAAATTAAATATTTATTTCTAAAAATAATGTTTGTTTAATTCAATTTCTTTCTGAATTTTGATGAATAGATTCTTTAAAGACGACTTTAAGACAATCGATTTTTTCACAAGCGATCGATTCTTGAAGCGATCAGCGATTCTTGAAACGATCTAAGATCGATTCAAAAATGGATTTTTTAATGATTGCGCACGTCCCTACTAGGGCCCTTGCAGCATCGCTCCAAGGCGGCGGTCTCACCCTTGCTGTAGGTGAGCGAGCCGAAGGAGCCGACGGCGTCGGCGGGCGTCACCACGCGGTGGGTGAGCGGCTTGGAGGAGCGCTCGGCGTCCAGCGCCAGCGCCGGCTGCACCTGGTCCGTCACCAACTGGTCCATCACGTCCCAGCGCCGCTCCACGTGCTGCGTCACCTGCGCCACGCCACGCGCCCGGCGAAAGGACGGGCGTTCTTAGGTCTCGGGTGTACAGCAAATGGCGAGGAAAAGGCCGCGAATGGCGTGAAGTGCCAATTACACCGGCACACAAATTAAAAAAAAGTTGTCAAAGGCTCTCTGTGTATCATTGCGCTGAATCCGAATCTGAAGCCAGAATTGCGCCACCACTCTCCAGTTTTTCGCGATTAAAAAAACTAGAAGTTGGGGGCACAATTCTGGCTTCGGCTTCGCATTTAGCGCGTCCACATACATACAGAATCATGTGTCAAGTCTTTGAGTCTCAGAACTTTTCAATTTTGTGTTCCTGTGTTTGAAGGGCTTACAAGAACCAAACTAGTCGATATTCGAGATTTTTCAGGAGGCACCACAAATTTCGTAGTGTAGACGGGAATAAGTAGGTATAACGTCTCAAAATATGTAATTTTAGTCTTGTTTGGTTCTTGTTAGAAGCCCCTCAATTATTCATTACTAACATCGTTTATCGTTTAATAACTGCTATACATTTCTCATGTATTGTTCAATATTTAATCATGCTTTCGATATCTCCCACAACACGCAATCGATCATCAACATACCGCAACATATTACAATTTTGTATAAAACGTATTGGGTAATTTGAACAATATATTGAATTCATAGACAAAGGTATAGGTACTTTTACACATCCTACCTACAGTTACTGTCATACCTGTCATTCCTACTACTGACTACCTGCCATACCTACAATTACATGTCATACCTATAGATACATCTTGCAGATATTTAGGAATACAATTAGACAGTAAATTGAGCTGAGAAAATGAAGTAAATTTCGTTGTGGAGAAAGCCTAGAGATCTTTATTTTTCGTTACGCGGATTCTAAAGTGGAGTACAGTGAGAAGTAAAGAATTAGCTTATATGTCATTAGTGCGATCCGTGTTGCAATATGGCCCGTGTTACAATATAACCCGTGTTACAATAAGTTTATTGTAGCCTGTCTCTGTAAGCCCGCTTGACAAGGAGATGCCATTCACTTCGTAAATAAATGAATTAACATAATTATAATTTTACAAAATATTTAACTTATCGAAACCTTAGTACACTAATACATTTTTCTTTAATTTAGATTAAGACACGAAATATTATAAATGCTTGGGTTTTGAACTTTCTTTTGTTTATATTCGCATTAAAATAATGGAAAATTGAATATTGTATTACGATATTTGTGAATAAAATTATAAAATGCATAAGCAAATTTATAACTTCTTAAATGACATATTGAAGTTCAGTAATAAATATGTTCATTTTACCGAGTTACATAGTCCTAAATAACTTTATTAAAGAAGTTAAAACTATTGATTTCGTCTCTGGTTTCCCCTAAAATTATATACATGGGAGGATGGAATATAAGAGCAGAAGCAAATTAGGTGAAGAACTTCGCGCACCGTCATTGGCGCTCCGCTTTCCTTACCAAGTGCTCGAAGTACTGCGCGAAGCCCTCATTGAGCCACGTGGCCTCCCACCACGCGCACGTGACGAGGTTGCCGAACCACATGTGCGCGAGCTCGTGCGCGATGACAATTGCGGCGCGCTTGTGGGCGGCGGCGTTGCCGTCGTTGTACAGCAGCGCCGTCTCGCGGTACGTGATGAGCCCCCAGTTCTCCATCGCCCCGGACACGAAGTCTGGCGTGCCCACCTGCACAGGTCACTTCAGCGTTACACATTTTCATCCGAGATTGCGGAGCACAATGTACATCAGTTCACAAAATACGCTAATCGAGTTTAAAATCTTTTGTGGCAGAAACAAATTGCTTATATTAACAACAACAACAACAACAAAAACCGAAAATTTGAACTGAAAACGACCACACAGAGTGTTTGAAAACCAAAACATCATTGAACTATCTTTGCGACTTAACTAAAAAATAATTCAATGATTTATTTAATTTCACAATATTATAGCAATGACGAACTGAAGGTTTTTAAACAAGCTGAAGAATATGCGAAATAATCGAAGAAATGTTAGCATTCCTGTACATTATTTGAAATACCGCAAGGCAGATGGTCGGAAATACCTGATCTAGCTTCTTCAAGGCATAAGGATCTGTATTATCTGTATACGGGCATCCAGTATAATCTTCTAACTTCGCCACCATATCGGCAGTCACATCCAAGCTGTATTTTGCCCATTCGATGGCATTCTTCCGTGCCCAGGTGGTGTACTTTATGGGTCTGTCCACGGGATCTCGAACGGCCTCCAAATCGGAAATCACCCATGCAACAATATACGTGGACATTCTGAGAGAATTCTCGAATTCCACTTCTGTAGCTCCATCGCTCCTGAAAATTAGAGCATAAACATTGTTAAGACATTGAAACATATGTCAACTTTAATGTAAGAAATACCCAGTTGAGCTGAAACAGCACATACTTTCTCCCCGGTATCTGCACGCAAAAGTACGCGAAAAGTAATCAAATTTTCGAAAAAATGTACACAACTTTATTTCAAATTCAGTTTTTATGGAACAGATTTCATTTTAAGAAAAAATCTATCTTCATAATTGTAATTGTAGGAAGACGTCAAACAAATTTTGATTTTTTGTAATTTTCGAAAATTCAGAGTTAACGGTGAAAATCGGACGCATGTCACCTTTATAAGTGTATTTTACTCTATTCTTACAAGACATTTAAAGAAAAAAATTGGAGCCTTTTTTGAGAAAATTTTGAAAATTTTGGGGGCGGGGTCTTTTTGTAAAGTACCACCAAATTTTGAAGAAAGTTTTTCAAAATCGCGGCGCCTCGAGTGGAACCAGATCTACCGGGGAATATCCATTTTGGATGAAATTGTACTTGTGTTGTTCACACACTGACGGACAGATGGACGGACGGACGTTTTGAAAAAAAACACTTTTTCCGTATCAGGGGACCCCAAAACCTGTATTTCCGTTGAAATCTCGAAATCGATTTTCCGCAGTATTGCAAACTTTCCCTATACTACGTGTACTACTTCGTATATACGTGTGTATACGAGAAAGTTTCAATTGAACTTGGAATTTCCAAAATTCCATGACTTTTAATGAAAACAGGGTACATGCTATGTAATTCAGCCTCACATTCAACTAAGTGAAGCAATTTGTAACTAACTGGAAGCAATTTTGGGGGAAATTTTGAAAATGTCCTAGGAGCTTCATTTTAAATACCACCCAAAATTAAAAGATTCGTTACAAATTCGCAGGGCCTTCAGTACCAGATCTCTCTCTCTCTCTCTCTCTCTCTCTCTCTCTCTCTCTATATATATATATATATATATATATATATATATATATATATATCGGATTTGATAATAGGAGGAATATTATCTTTACTCTTCTTCCCTATACTATAGAAAAGGGAGGAAAAGTTTTTTTTGTTGTGTTGTAACCTTTTGAGTTGTAACCTCAGAACCACGTTATAGTTGAGATTTATAAGCGGTGTTTGAAAGATTGTTAAAATTGGTTCAGTTGACGAGGAGATACGAGTACACGCCACTTTTTATTCGAAAATGGGATGTTTTTCGGCGTCTTCCTACAACTACAATATTGAGGATAGAGACGTTTCCTTCAAATAAAATTTCTTCTCATTCTTTCATTAAGGTCATGAACGTTGTTTTGAAAATTTTAGTAGTTTCGCGCGATATTGCGTACTATATGTGCAATAAAAAAAAAAAAAAAAAACAAGATTTTCTCAAAAACGGCGCCAAATTCTTTCCTTAAACTTCTGGTAGGAATAATGATAAATGTATTCTATGAGATGACATAAATGCCATATTGCTCTATTCTTTTGGTTTTGTGAGTTTGACTGTATTTCTGAGTTAGTGTGCTCTAAATTGGTTTAATGAAGTTTTTCGAAAACTCACAAATTCTCTGTGAAAAAGAGCTTCAAATTTCGTATTTACAGTAGCGCTTAAACGCCATTTTCTTAAAAACAACTCCAAATGTTTCAAAGAAAATTCTCATTTGGATAAGGTTTTACTGTTCTTTAATATTCTTAAAGTAATATTTCCTTTCTAGTATTAGGAAAACGAAAAATTAAGAAAATATCAAAAAATGTACTTTGGGCGGCAATAGATGTCTGCTGACAAGAGTATGTGGCAAGTCGGAATAGCTAGCCGAGACCAACGGAAATATAAAACTAATACGGGAAAATATGTGCCATTCTGTAACATCACTAGTTTGAACCTAATGTACACCTAAAACATTGATGCTCATGATAAATTTCTTAATGTTTATTCATCAATTGTAAGGTCTTGAAAAACTTTCAGGTACATGGTTTTGAAATATTAGTAGTCTTGGAGTAATTTTAAGTTAAATCGAGGGCAGTGTTTTGGATTTACAATTTATTAGCTAGCTTATGAATCTGAAAGCTAGGATTCGATTACCGCCTTTAATAGATGATTTTCCTTACATTTCTTTCCTCGAATAGAGAACAGTGAGATTATAAAAATGGTATAAATCCGGTTTGCGTTAAGAGCTGTGAACTTTAAAAAATTGTATATCACCAAAAAATGCAAATTCGAGTCTCATGCTCTTCTTTGGCTGTAGAGAGTATATTAAGAGAAAGCTGAAGAATTAATAAAATACAATTTGCTATACTATAATAGTTATACCCGTAGCAAATAATACGAGTAAGTACTCTCCCATCACTAGTTTCCTAAGTGAAATCCTAAATAGAAGCCTGGAATTTTTTAAGAACATTACATACAAAGTCCTCCTTGTTTCCTCTGCGGCATTGGCAATGGCGTCGTAGCCAAAGAGCGATCTGGGAATGACGAGAGTGATCTTGAACCTCGCCTTGAAGCTGGGCTCGTCGAAGCAAGGGAAGGCCTTTCGTGCGTGCGTAGGGGCGAACTTCGTGGCGACGAGGTAACTGCAACAGGTGAATCTTAACTGATCTTCTGAAATGTCGTCTTTCGCTGCATTTCAGTCAATTCAGTAAAATACTGATATTCAACATCATAATGTTCAGTTAAATGGGTTACCGTTTGTGGAATATCTTTCAAATGGAGATATTTTCTTACAATACACAACAATTTCGTAAATTGCTTGATTACTTACTCGTAAATACTTGATTTTCAATATACAAAATTGTCTTACATTATCGCCTTCATAATTGCAATAACTCTGAAATAACTTGCTTTGAAATAATATAAGAAAAAAGAGGAAAATTCCCTTTATGTTTTACAAATCTGGAGTGGTACACAAACAAAACACGTGAGTAAAGTTGAGCCTCTCAGAATCGCTCTAATTAAATTCCTCTCGCTGGTACAAGTACGAATCCAGGAGATATAGTTCTTGTGTTGAAAGTCCGTAACTCAGGTTCTTCTGGTTTTGACTAGTAAATCCTTAGGTCTAAGGTCTTAGTTAATTTACAACTGTGTTTTGTCCTTTCATTCCTTTCATTTTCACAAGTCAAAATTTTTCTGACATATCTTAGCCACTTACGTGGGAGAATGAAAATAATTTTTGGCTGGAGTGCATTTATAGAATTACTGCCAGAAATGTACGGCAAAATACTCTTAGGAAATAATTTGTTAGGAAAGAGAAAAAAAGCTCATGCTGGAAATTGTGTCGGGTAGACAATGATGTTTTATTGCTTTAGCTGAAGGATGGACCCCTGTCACCAACATGGCCAATCGTAGCAAAGTGTCGATGGCGTCAAAAATGAATAAGGTTGTATACACTTCAAATTCGCCACACCACTTATCAATAGTTAAGGTCTTGGAGTGGCAATCCTTGACAGACCTCAGCACTGAATGGACAATTCTAGGGGCATGTGAGTTACGGCCTTAGAATATATTGTAGGCGCGGGCGAATGCCGGACATACATAATAGATGTCTCATATCACGCTAGACGTGGAGATAGATTCAGAATTTTGAAATGATTAGAAAAATTGAGGAAGACGAGGGCCAGAAATGCCAGCAGCATCTTATTAACTTTGGTAAAGACATCCGTGGCATCGACCTTTACATTTCTCACAGCTCCGTGTCAGTTACCACCGATATTTTTTGTAACGTTCCCTCTCTGCCGCGTCCGCCTGCTGAAGGCAAAGTGCAATCCACTCGCGTCCCAGGGGGCGGAAACATGATGGGTCCTGCTTTAGTTAAATGATATCGCCGTTCATGTAACAGCCTTTCGAATAGTCAAATTCTGATTTGGTAACTGGTTGGGTCTAGAGCACAGGCATATCCACAGAATATGGTGGGGGGGGGGGGCAAAGAGGTAGAGGGGCCTTGGCTCTTCTTGAAAATTTGGAAGGCTGTCCCGTAGCTCTATATTTTATTTCCATAAATATGAGCCATTATTAGTTTCCCTCATTTTAAGCTGATACTTTGGGGGGACTTGATGCACAACATTTGGGAAAGAATCTTTCTCCACACCATCTGGCAACCCTGCAAATGGTTCCACATAAAATTAATTGCATTTGTTTGTTGCTTTAATTGAATTTATAATTTCATCCTCCTAGTAACATAACTTATTTAGTTGTATGTGTAGTATGTAAATAAAAAAGTACAAAGGGAAAGGGGTCCAAGAGAGCTCTAAAACGTAGTTGCCCCTCTTTTGATTTAGACAACGCACGCTTTGGGCAATAGCTGTATTCAAACGTCAATAATGTGTACTTACTTGGGATATCCAGTATCGTCCATGTAATAGGTCTTATAGAAGCCGACCATATCCGTTCGTAGCTGGCCAGAATATGTTATTTGAATAATGTACTTTTGACCAGTAAGGAGTTGTTCACGAAGTTCAAGCCGAATTAACTGGAACTCAGGTAATTCTGTAATATCCTCCACGATGTTCTCATCTCTCGAAGAATGAACAAACTTCAAGGCGCTGTCAAATGTACTATTCGTCGAAAAGTGTCTAGATTCACTGTATTGGAATACAGCAACATTGGACTTCGGAATAGTGAGATCTTGCACATGAAGAAGTATGTTGTTCGTAACCTCTTCCACAGAGATAACAATAGACACGCTTCCTGCAAATGTATCAGTTTGAAAATCAGGAGTAAAATGCAAATAGTATTGTTCGGGCTTCACAGATGTGGGAAGACGGTACAAGGACTTTTCTTCCACCGCGCTGAAAATTTCCTCAGGTTTTAACTCCAGCCAGACGAGATTGGGTAGCATAATTTCCTGTGCCGATTCTGCGGTATTTCCCAGGTCTTCTTGGTGTTCTTGCAGGAAATTATTCAACTAAAACAAAAGAAAACTATTGCATCTCATGACCCTACCTCTCTTAACATATTTCTCCCTCTCTGTCTCTGTTATGATGTTAATATAGACAGATCGTGCATGTATACATATCAGAAAAATTAAACAAGCGTTTAAATTCATTTAATTTTAAGCGGTCACAAGTGAATCAAAAGTGCAATGTGATACATAGACAAAATAAGATTTAACTAAAAAAATAACTTAACTCAGTGGCAGTAAATGTACAAAAATTTAAATAAAATATGCAAGCAAATATTAATATAAAACCACTACCACTACTTCAAATGGTCAAGACAATATCTCACCGCACGGAACCACACACACGTCGCTTAAGTATAATTACTACATCCATTTTCTCGAAATTACATGTTACGAGCTTTTCTTCTTGTTGAGAATTAACTACAGTGCTATCACACACAACAGCACACGTTGACACAAGATCGAGCTTATCTAATATGCTAAAAGTTTGAGCTTATTAAGCTGAAGAACAAAGTGAAGAATACACGAATGCCGCTGCGAATAACTGTCTTTTTTGTATTATATTACTATAATACACTCTCAATTTTTATATTATATTTAATAGAATAATTACGAATACAATTTAAATAACTTGATTGTTGAAATGTACATGGTACAATGTAATGAGGAAGATAATATTTGAAGTTAATCTCCCACAATCACAAACTTCATTTAAGTTGGATGATCTGCTGGGAATCACACACATGTTACAACAAATATCTTGCAAAAAACATTACTGACTGCAGGGCGCTCTTGGTTGAACTGCAATCTAGAGTGCAATACAATGAATTTAGGTATTCGTAAGTGAACTAAATATTTCGTTTGAATCCTATCCAGGCTTGCTCTATGAGTACATACAGAGTTATTCTGTATTATTATACAAAGATGTATGTATTATAGTACATACAGAGTATAATTCTACAAGAATCCTAACAAGCATAGGAGAATGGATAGGTGATACGTGAACGAATATTTTATCCTTACCTTTTGAACTTGCTGTTCTGTTGAGACTCGACCAGCGATGCCAGTAACAATGTTTCGAATAGCGCCCATAGCTCCATAACTGTAGAGGAGTGTTTCATGTAGTTAATTTGCCTCAAAACACATCAGTTCAACGTGATTTAAATATTGTTAAACTGTCACAATATTTAATTTATGATCAATTCTATTATTATAATTAATTTTTATAAGAATTGTAAACATATAAAGGCTAATTACATGACACAATATCTGCAATAAGTAATTAGTAGAGAAACCCAAAAACATAAAAAGCATAATGAATTATTATTACATGTGGTTCTTACTGTTCTAAGAAATCGGGTCAAGCGAGGGTGGGAAAATTATGGATTTCAAAAGCATATAAAATAAAGAATTATTTATTACAGGGGATTGAAAGACAAAAATAAGTTTTCGTTACCTTAAATCTTGAAGCGAGTCATTATCAACCCTCTTTGTCACTCACTACGTTGATTCGTCCTCGAGTGGTACTCTCTTGCTACATTCAACGAAAACATTTAATGAAATAATTTAAACCGTTTATGAAGGAGATAAAATAATTGTTGAAAAGTGTTTCAAATTATCTAAGATTCAATTACGCAAAAACGACTCATATTTTCTGGTATTTGAACGTAGACTTATTTCAAGATCAATTTTTGATGAACAGAATTTGTTAAGAAATAAAGTTTTATCTTCAATATTATAGTTGTCGAACATATTTTAACTTTTGCAATTGCAGAAGGTCAGGGATTTCAACGAAAACCGATTTGTGCCATTTATTTAAGAGTTCTTTACGCTATTCGAGGACAAAGTAGAATCCAAGAAAGTGGAGCTAATTTTTGAGAAAACTTTGAAAATTTTGAGGCGTAATATAAAGTAGCGCCCAAAATCAAAGATCTGGAGAAAATCGTTTGAACGGTTTAGTCCCTAGCGTTGATTACAGATGGACAAATGGACGGATGAACTGACTTGACATATTGCCATGAATCAATTTTTCGCTATCAGTGTCCCATAAAACGTGAGTTATGAATACACAACGTATGAGAGAGAAAGAGAGAGAGAAAGAAAGAAAGAAAGAGAGAGGAATTTACAATATTTTGAGACAAAATTTCTCCATTTTTTCATTATCAGGGCCTGGCAATACTTTTTTCTGCCTTCGCTCAGAGCAATGAGCAATACATAGAAAACAAGTTGCAGGAAATACAAATCTCTGGGAATTCGTGCAGGAGTTTAAGGACACACATGAAGCACATTGACACATTGCACATCTAAACATTATTTATATTTTTCTTTACGTATTTCCCTTGAGCCAATGTTTTGTAGTCGCTAATGGCCACTGATATCGATGCGACTTTAAATAAATAAATTTAAAAAAATACAAGGCTGGAAGCAGTTTTTACTTTATTTCGTAGTGTGGAAGGTATTCTTAGGAAATAAATTGAAAGTCATATTTTGGCGTTAAAAGTCATACGTACTCCAATTCTAAATATTTCAAAATTTAAAGCGTAATGGCCTAATTTATAAAGTAATCAAATCTACAGTAGTTTCATTTAACTAAAGCATAATTTGAGTTTCTCTGCTAATCAGTTATTCTCATCATATTTAGTCAAAAGATCATTAAGCGAAATAAGAATAGAAAACGTATACTCACTAATCTAGAATTTGCTCGAAGTTCTCGCTGAGAAAATCTAGTGCCACTTCTACACCCAAAGCATTTGAGTAGACAGACGAAAAAACGCTAGCAGCGTCCTGCTTGCGAATGTACTCCTTCTGAAGAGAGTAACCAAGGAGTCTGGAACAAGACAGGGTAATGAATTATTCAGAAACGTTTTGAAAACAGTGCAAAAATTCTCTGTTCATTTTCATAAAATGCTAATACATTAACACTTCTTTTACATAATTTATGAATTAATTTCTATGTTATTGTATATTGATGTAATGATGTTTTTAACATTTTCTTCACAAAATTTAAGAAATTGAATTTAAATTGCTTTGAACATTTTTGTTATCAGTTTTATGCCATGGACTATGCGTAGAGCCGGACAAAAACGCCCTCAGTTCCGTTCGTTCTCGGGGACGATACCAGGCGCGCCGATACTACTGTGTCCGAGAATGTCAGTTCCGGAACTACCATTATCGAGAACGAACGATACCGAAACTTGGCCTGTTATCGGTGTGCGCCGACCGCGGCGAATAAATGCTGGAGGCGCCACCAGAGCTCTCGCCAGCGTTTAGTATAGTTCAAACTCGAGGCAGTCTGGCGGCATGGCTTCTTGAATAAGACAAACTATTTTTGCGATTAGCGTGATTTGTACGTTGGCCAATGCACAAGCAATCAAGCGGCACCTGTAATTTTTGTAGACAGCCTTCGGCTTTTGACATGTATATAATAAAAATAATGAAAAAATAACAATTATGATCAATATTTATTTCGCCTATTTTCACGTAAATATTTTTTAAGGCATATTTAACTTTCTAAGCCTTTTTTCTTGAAATATATTTCTATTTTCTTCTACTTTGGTTAAAAACGTATGTTCAAATCATTTCCACTTTCACTAATCCCAGCCGTTTGGCACCGTACCTCTATTTTTAATCTAGATCTAGACCGAGGATGTCATTTGTTTTTTTAATTCGAATTATGAATCTTTAGATACTCACTTTCCTCTAAATTCTTTATACAAAGAAAAGAAGTGGATTATCGTATGGGACCGATGGGTCATGGGTGATCGCTGAGATCAGATTCGCAATGCAAACATCACTCGCGTCTCAGGGGGCAAGTCGATAATCGCGACTTCCGACTTTGATATCTCTCCGTCCCACATGTTCTTCCAGGAAGGTAAAGGAAATGGAAGGAAGGTTCTGTTAATTGAAAGAATTACGCGTTAGGTCTGTTTCGTATGCCAGTGATACAATTAAAGTCAATTGAAAAATTTATTTTTATAATTTCTAGGCTTATACTAAATTACAGCATTTTTCTATGGCGCAAAAATGTTATAAATTTATTAATTTCCATAATTTTATATGGTGTATCAATGTAGTATATTATAATTAATTATGTATTTCGAATTTCTGAATTTCTCTAACCGTGTGTGGCGATGGAGCAAGGAGCTGAATAGGCTGATTGGCAGTGGGCACCATTGTTTGGCCGCCAATTGTTTCACCCAATTCAGAGGCCATGGCGGCTACATCCACTGTTACACAATGAATTGTGCCCAGTGACGAAAGGACGTTTTCACGCAGGGAAGAACAGTACCCACATCAATTTTGTTTCGCATAAGCGTTTTTATTATGTAATGATGAAATTAATATCAGATGTTAATTGTGTTTAATAAATGTACCTTACATTCGAACTTGTAAGAAACTTAAATGACCTAACAATAGGTTTGAAATGAATTATTTTTCCCTTAAAATATATTTTTGTGCTTTGATATGTAATTCTGGAATGTAAACTTTTATCATTATTTTCTTTGCTTACTTGAAAATAAACTGCAGGTCCATTTACATTATTAAAAATTCCGAATAGTAACCTTCATATCAATATTGTGTAATAATTCACAATGTAAAAACAATTGATGAAAATTATTTTATTCTATTTTATGGATATTGTTAAAAAGTTCATTTTAAATTACTTTTTGCTCACTTTTTTGCATTTAATTATTTCAAAAATTGTATTTTTCTCTCTCTAAAATTATTTGCAAATAATCGAGTGATTGTTACTTTTCAACCAATTAATAGGTAAACTGAAATTGTATTTTATTACGATTATAATTAATCAATTACAATTAAATGAAAGAGTTCTGCGATCACAATATGTGGCGATCTTAAATCCCGCAATTGCGTCGAGCTGCCGAGCCGCCGAGTCTGCGCCGAGCACCCGGCGGCGGCCGCTTCTACCCAGACTGCGGATACCGGCCGATACTGACGAGAACAGCCGAGAATGGAGCGGTTCCGATCGTCCCGATTCTTGAGAGAGACCTACGTGTAGATTTCAACAGGCAGATAAGGAGCGCGCGCGCGACCTTCGAGGCTCCGAGACTGAGAAAGCAAAGCCGGCGAGAACGATCGATAATAGAATGCGTTTTGCCAGGCTCTAACTATGTGATATGATTTCGAAACCAACAACTAAATTATGTTTTCGCTTTGGCAATAAACTAACACATTTACAAGAAACAGGTATTGTTTCCTCATTGGCGAGTGTTAGGATTAAAATTTTCTTAAGACACTAATTTGAATAATTGTGCTAATAATTTGTACCGCGTAAATATTTTTAATAATTCTGTGAGAGGGGACCTTCAAGCAGGAAAGTCACAGTTTTCCTCTATTGAGACCTGGTAGCTGAGAGGATTGAGGAATGGGGACCCAAGTACACATTCCAAGAAGGATGTGGTTTGAAATTGCGCATAATCTCTTTTCAGTAAAGTTGAGAGAAAATATAGATTCCCAGTACATCATTTATAATTCGAGGAAACGAATCTTACACATATTTTGTATCGGTAACCCTATAACTTATTGTATATTTGATTGAGTGCGCCGCATATGGACTCTGGGTTTCACGGCCAGTGTTATGTAGTTGCGACGTAGCCGATCATACAAACACAATGGGCTGACGAGCTACTCTAGCAGTAATGAACAGACTGTTAAGGACTCACAACCAACATTGTAGTAATGGTTTGGGAGTCAAGGGACTAAGTAACCAATGTGATTCGATTAGCAGTTACGAGTATTACTTTACTTGTGTGTCCATTATTAAATTGTGACAAATTGTTCACGAATGTGTAAAATTGTCGAAGAATTGACGGATTAAAATCTCTATAAAAATAATCTGCCACTAATCAAACATGACTAAATATTAATTTTCCAAAGATAATTTAATATGACTAGATTGGGTGTAAAATTTAGAGGCCTGACAATGGAGATTGAGACCAAGAACATGATACGGAATTTATTAAAGAAACTTGCAAAACAACATTATACATTTGAGAAAACAGCCCCGCGAATCTCTGTTCAGATTAGACGCTACGGTGGGAGAACCCAACGACCTATTTGAATGAAATATCAGATGAAAAAATGTGTGAATGGTACTCTATCAGACGACCACCGTCTATTATTATAATTGTTATTACTATTGTTATTAATATTATTTATTTTTTGTTTCGCGGATCCGCCATCTTGGTGCTACGCGATACATGCATCCCACCGGGGCTCAGACTTGATTATCGGGGTAGGTGCACGTTACTTTTTCTATAAGGGAGAACCAGCAATTTAATGCTGATTCAATTTTTATACTCCAGGGTTGTTAGCTCTGGAGGAAAGATGAACTGATGATGATGATGATAAATGATGAAATAGACACACCCACGCAGAGACCAACAGAACGCAACGATGCTCGAGGCGGGACTCGAACCCGCGATCCTTCTGTCCGAGACCGCTAGTGCACACCTACTTTAGAGATCTCCGCCATCGGCTCGGCATTATTATTATTATTATTATTATTATTATTATTATTGTTGTTGTTGTTGTTGTTGTTGTTGTTTCTTTGCTTTTCACTTCTTTCAACACATGCATCTCGGTTACCATGAACAAGAGATACACGATTCATCTGTCGTAATCAGCACTGGATCAACCATCAAGGTTTAGAAACTTCCTCACGATGTTGCATGTGTCTAGTATGACAATCTTCTGCAGTTGGATGTATAGCCCCTTCTTCAGTTGTAGTTCAGCCAGGGATTCATGAAGGAACTTCGGAATTTCACCAGTGGTTAGGTTAACCTCCCAAATCATTATTATTATTATTATTATTATTATTATTATTATTATTATTGTTATATCATTATTATTATTACTATTATTATCACTATTATTATTATCATCATCATTATTTTCTATATTTATGACTGAAGTTGTTAGGTGACGGTTAAATGCAAGATCTACTCAGGGTTGCAACCAGCTTTCTTAGGAACAGATATAGTGATTGAAGGTGCCTCTACAATACTTTTCCCAACATGTGGGGTGTTCTAAATTTATTATTTTTATTATTAATGTTATTATTATTATTATTAAAAATTAACTCGATTATACAAGCCTTCGCTAATTTATTCACAAAATCAGTACCAATTTTTTTGTTGAGGCTGTCTCAAATCCAGTTCATTCCTTGTAGTCACACGTCTTGGGTAGTTTATGTTTACACTTTGGAGAAACATCTGGCGTTACTAAGTATGCGTGATATAGACGAGAGCACACGTGAATTAGTCCGCCAGTGATGAACTGGAGACCGAACCGCGGAACTGATGCCAAGCCACCGCGGTGCACCGGGCAGCAAACTATAGGGCGATTTTTAGATAGATTCCTCTGAAGGCCCATCTTCACGTTGGAATACGTCATGACATTTCGCGTCTTTCTCGGTCGTGCCACTAGATGTCGCATGATAGCGACCGTTTAAAGGGCTGGTTGATCATGCGACACGCTCTGGCATCACGACCGAGAAAGAAGCGAAATGCCGAGACATATTCCATCGTGAAGACGAGCCTTGAGAGGCAGCTTTATAAAAATTGCACTATATACTTGGATTTAAACATAGCTTCAGTTGACGTAAATCAGCTGTTACGGTGTCGTTCAAACGGGAGGTTGAAGGTCACCATAGTGACCTCACTGTAGTGGCAGACGTGTAAGCCCCCAATTGGATGATACCGTAACAAAGGATGATCTCCCAAATGAAGCTCTAAACCAGTGGTTGCCAACTCAATGCTCTGTGACGTCACCGAAATCTGCTCTCTTGCTCCGAATCCACCGACCGAGCTTGGTAGAGCCAGTCGCGACGGCAAGCGCACAGTGTTCCAATGATGGTACGGAAGTAGAAGAAAAGGTTCACTTGGAAAATGGATAATTACAATTTTAATAATGCATAATTACAATGGATAATTATTATTTAGAATGTGTATGTTTTAATAATAACGTGAAGAATTATTTAATAGAACATATATTATTACATAACTCAAAGTAATATCCGACTCTTTATCAAAACCAGAACTGTAATTCTACTTCCATTCTTGTATTAGATTACATTTTTGTAAATGACAGTTTTGACATTTTAGGACAATAATATTTTAAATAATAGTACATAATATAATGAATTAGCTCGTTCTGAAACAATAATTAATGTTAACAAATAGGTACCAGGTAGGGGTTACGTAAGAGAATTTTGACCCAAGCTTGGTTATTATTGATAAACAGTTTTGTTTGAGAATGTTGTAAATCCTCGTGATTTTCAGTCTCTTTTCCAAAATCTTCAATCTACCAATTCCTTTACTTATTCCATAATTGCGAGCTATGTCAATTGTCAGAATTTATTTTAACCTCGCAGATTTCTCGGTGGCAAAGCTATGTAATGTATCTGTAGGTTGGGCTTTTTAACATACTGCAGTTCTTTTAAACACATCAAACACTTCGCCAGTGTTCCAGTATTTACGAAAGGATACCTTCCTTCCCTAACAGAAAGAAAATTGACGGGTGTAAATTATTTCCCTCTCATGTTGCCCGAAACACCGGCAAAGGCCCACTGTTTTCGGTACCGGCGACCGCCGTCTGCCCCTCCTTCCCGCCCCATTCGCTCGCACCGCTATCTCGGAGGGGAAACAGTCCTCCGACTTCATTCCTTGTCCAGTTGGCAATCACTGCTCGAAAGAAATGGAAGTGTAGACGACGACATCGAGGGCGCTGACAAGCCCAGCGACCTCCGCGGCGCACCGAGGCAACGGGGAGAGATTCAACGAGCGGGCGGGCCACTGGACTTTCGTCGCAGGTATTTAAACCCACGGCATTGGAGGAAGGAAGCGCTGATATTGGAGAATTTTTATTTGTAACAGAACAATCATAGATTGGAACTGACTAGCCACAGCTAAGTTCATAGCCTTTCCTCTAAAGGTAGAAACAGCCAGGTTAGAAACAGCCATGAACTAATTTTCTGAATGAGATAGAGACGTTGTTATCCGGTTATAGCTTATTGTAGTGTTAAGAAATATATTCTAATCCATTGACTCAGTGGTGTCAAGGTCTTCTACTGGTAACTGTGGCTCGCGTCGTGGCACAGTAGCATGCCACGAGCTTCTCTGTGCAACTAGCGTCGGGAAAGGGAACTATTACGAGTACTAGTAACCCCGCCGTTTTACAACACGGATAGCGTTGTCTCTGGTGGCGGGGTGATGAACTACGTGGAGGTGCGATTTCGTCGTGGCACTCGTGCCAAGGACTCCCGCTTGTGGCATTGACTTTGACAACACTGAATTAACTGATTAAATATTTAATCGTTTAATAATAGTTTGATAATACATTTGGGGAACAACAGAGGACGGAAGGAATCTAATATGTTCCATTCTACGAAGAATTAGTTGAATACTTTTTTGTTACATACTAGCTAATTTTTTTAGTTGAGTAGAAATCCTTCATCAAGGTATTTGTTATATTGAGAAAACAGTAGTGATTTACAAAAAGATACATTTTACAAATTCAGCACAACTCATTATAAACGAAACAACACATTATAAGGAGAGTACTCACTCTTCGAGGCGATCCTTGCTCTGTGTGCACGCCAGACCGGCTATGATCAGCGACCTCTCTACATCGTCAAGAGAGGATTGATATTTTTGCCAAAGTGAGCCCCAGTATTTGTCATCTGCGTTGCGAATTCCAGAACAATACACCACGCTACGTAGGTTTGCAGGTACCCTGGTGGAAATAATTCGTATAATCAACACATTGTGTCAACATAGAGATCTCATTTTTATAATTGAACTTCATTTGGGTTTCTAATACATCAATATAATCTTAAATTTATGAAGTTCGTATAAAAATTTCAACATAAAAAATCAATATATGAAATATTTTCCGAGAAAATCAAATAAGGTTACATGAGTGTTTTAGAATGGAGAGGTAAGGTGCACGTGTCATCATCCAAAATAAAAATATTAATATGATGAGAAACATAATTAAGTTTCTTGATTCCGATCAATAAAATTTTGAACCCAAAAATATCTCTGCTGAATAAATTACCAGTACAATGCGGATTTTTCTACAGTGTGGTGATATCCGAATGTTGTAGGTATTCTACAAGTTCTCGTATGTTTAAACCCTTTGAAAACCATTATTTTAATCTGAACAGAAAACATATTTTTAATGAAAAACACTTAAAAATGGAAGAGAAAATTAAAATAAAAATTTTGGGAAACTGAAATAGATTGTTTTAAGAATGTTATTCTAAATTTCAAAACGCAATAAAACAAGAAATAAATTTATGAAAGTGGATAATAAATATTCATTTTCGTAGAATTTGAGGCATAAACAATTAAAATATTATGAACATATAAAAAGGATGAAGAAAAATTCAATTTTAATAATTATTTTAGAGCGGTGTACTATGGATAGGAAGATGAGTACCTAAATATAACTGTTTGCAGGAAATTAATCAAAGTATGAACGAGAGAAATTGGAAGAGGACTTCAAAGAGCGTCACCACTGGAAAAGGAAAATCAAAGTTATTCTGCGTGTAAGAATTTTGGAAACAGCAACCTTGGAGACAAGTACGTATTCTTCAATATAATGTTATCATGATTTACTGAAATGTATAAATCATACAGTGGTCAATTTCCAAAATACTAAACTTAATAGGAAAGAACTGAAGACATACGAAGATACAACATTGCTTTTTTGGTATTGATCACCTATTTTCATCCAAAGACCAGAAAAAATTGAAATTTGTTGTCCAGTGGATATTGAGAAGTGATTAAAATATAATTAGTTGCGTAGAAATACATTAGAATTAAAAAATCTGTCAAAATGTTAAAAAGGCGATCGTAGAAGACAAAATGAAAATTACACGTTGCGAAAAGACAATTATATGCTCGTTAGTAATTATGCATTCAGGCTACTAAGATCGCGAATAACACCGATCTACAAAAAAATCCGTAACAAGAACAAAACTCAGTTTCTAGAACAGAATTTGCCTGTCAATGTAGATTCTGATTTCAGAATTTCTGTATCGGCCTCAGTTTTTATGTGATGATGTTTTTTGCAATTGCATATGTCTCATTATGTATTGTAGATATATGGCAAAATTACACGCTCTAATAACTTACAAATCCATGTGAATAAAGTAAGCAATTCTACAACTACAAATCTTCAGAAAAGAGTAGACGAGGCTTGCAATGTTGGAACAGCATGGCAACACTCTTACTGTCTTCAGAATGTTCGTCACTGATTTGAACGTTCGTTTCTGAATGTTTGTCACTGTCACATTTTCAGGAGGTAGTGGTACCGGCAATTTTTCACTGTAAGTATATAACGCCTCATAGCCTTCACTATAAGGCGTGTATAACGCCTTATAGCATATGGTAAATTAGAATATTGCACATTTTTCATCGTTTTTGAGATGATTCTAGCTATTTGTGTTAGACAGAAATAACAGTCTTTTATGAGATCCGTTGGTTCCCTCAAAATAATGGGAATAGACCATAGGCATGTGTCATGAACCTTTTAACCAGCATGTCTGGAGTGTAACACACGACACCCTGCATAAATGGAGGGACCATTTCTTGTCCATGTCTCCTACCGTAAACCAGAAATAAATTTCATGACACTTCCTTCTCAGATGATTAAGGTTCGGTTTTTACAATTTCCGAGTTAATTATTCACAAATAAAGTAGAACGAATTTGTTGAAGAAAGAAGTCATATTAGTCAACTTAATATACAACTTATTCGGGCAATTTCCACAGTTACGAGGTATTTCTTCTTCTGAATTATTACAAAGTACAAACCTTCACGAACCTAGAAACATGCAGGCATATCCAAGCCGCTTTTCACGCTGTCAAATCTCTCAATGCTGGGACGAAACCGGCAAGAAATATGGCGATTCTATCTGTTAGAACATGACTTATCAGCAATTTTGCGAAACCTTTTTCATTCCCTAAAGGCGAATTATCAGAATTCAGAGTCATATATAGGAATTCCTTGTACCTATTTCGATAGTTCCCGAACAATTACATCTCTAGAATTATTAAATAAAGCTACAGCAAAATAACCAACACGCAAGGTGTTCAAGCATTTCCGTAAACAGAGAGTATCGTGTAACAAGAAAACTAAGCCCGATCGGCAAAAAAATGATTTCATACTCAAATTCATTGATCACATCTTAGGTAAGAACACCATTCACATTCTTTGTTACAAAAATGCTGTTGACCAGTGTAATCAACTAACTTGCACATAATAGTCTCTTTTCGATGCTTGTAAGATTAGTATTTAATATATGTCTCAGCATTTGCAATGGCTTACGGTTTTCCATTATCCAAAAACTCTTGCAATGATGTAACAGCCGATGTTGTACAATGTGGGTGATCCAATGCACATGCCCACGAAGAGACTTGATTCATAAGCAAGTTATCAAGGTGAGTTAGTTGAGTCTTGAATTCGAAGCGGTTGTAGAGTTTCAGAATGAGATTCAGAATATATTGCTGGAAAGATAAATCATAAAAAGTCGCGTGTTACTTTCTGTTTGTTGTGGATGATAATTTAAAATTTACTGAAATATCACTGTAGATAGAAGCAGTCAAAACAATATGTTCATTTTCATTCTCAGGACAAATAAATCTTTAAACTGATCGTCGTAAAATTAATGGTATGTGACAGTATGCGCAGTATCTCTGACGTACAGAAATATAAATTAATTGTAAGGCATAATTAAATAAAATTAAGTAGAACAAATATCGCTTAACAATATAATTTGTTTCATACAGAAGAATAATCATCAAACCTATTTATAAAAAATTCTGATATTTATATTTTAAAAAACAGCAAAGTATTGAAACAACATAATTTTAGAGAAAGAATTGCACAATCTGAATGGTTTATTCTAATATTTCGTACAATAATGTTGCGAACTCACCTTAAAACGTGGATAATCTTCTCTGTTCAAGAGCATGCGGTTAATGTATGAAAGCCCGTTGAAAAACGCTGTCCAGGGCATGTAGTCAGTTTCTCGACGAAGGTAATCCAAAAGTTGAAATACATTTGTGTAGGGTAAATTACCGGATCGTCCAAACGCCAGTACGTCGTCCACCAATTGGGCGCGGTTGAGGACGTGTATGCCATCTAGTGGATTGGCTTCATTGTTTAGGTAATTAGAGATGAGTTCCCAGTTCGTGAAATCGTAATTGACACGATAGAATCCTGTAAGAGAATATAAAATAAAGCATAAAATTAAATGTAATAGGAAATGAATCAATTACAAGATGACGTTGATTTGAATCAAATAATCTAAATGAGTTAAATTGTTGACTTAAGTTGTTCTATAAATCAAACGATATTTTAAAAGGAACACTAATTTTGCGATGTGTCGGGGACCATCGCAGTCCTCCACCCTTGCGTCACGCCAAATTACCGGACGGCAGGAAAGAACTACGCGCCTCGAATTTAGATACGCCCAGCCGCTCAAGCCCCCATAAACTTCAACTATCAATTATACCCTTTTTTCTGACAATACCGCGATGCGTCGGGTGACCATCGCACCCTCTCACCCCCGCGTCACGCCAAATTACCGGAAGTTGGAAAGGGCACGCGTCCACCGCGACCCGATTTAGTTCCGCCCAACGGCCCAAGTCTCCAGAAGCCCCTAACAATAAATCTTACCCTTTGTCCAAACAATACTGGATGATCGACAGCCGGAACAACCATTTTAGCGACTTGGCGATCGCACCCGGCTCAATAATCCTCTAAAAGCCTATAAAATCATCACATGCCAAAGCAGAAGGGACACTGTGCGCGCTCCTCCGGCCTAACAATGCCGGCCAATGAACAACCAGAAGGCACCGTTGATGAAATAGAAGGTTCGAGAAGTTCAAATCCGACCAATAAAATCACTAGGCAGGAAGCACGTGAGCACTTTGAGATTTTTTTCGAGAAAACGAAGGGACAGACGGGCGAGGAGGCGAGAGGGAGGACGGGCGGACAGACGGAGAGAGGACGGTCGTAGGATCGTGGGGGAGTAGTCGGGAGATAGAAACCAACAAGTAAAGTTTTGAGTAGATTAACAGTGGTAGTTAAGAAAGCACCGAATATTAGTCAGTTAATGAAACCTGCGGTAGAAAGGGAACAGCAGCAGTGGGGTAAGGCACACACTGAGCCGACCACTGCGAAACTTGCCCGGTCTTCACGGAATTTAATTCCGAATAGCCAAAGTTTGGCTTCGAGCGTCATACGCGGTCCAGGTGCGTGTTGACGGCCTGAGACGCGCGCGAGCATCACGTCGCCACCGCCCGGTCATCCACCGCCGACGTCCCGTGCGCCGGAGTCATCACCCCGGAGGCAATCGGAGGCCAACCTTGCAACGTTCCGGCCGTCGCCTCCTGAGGGTCCGACTACACTTCTCCGTCGCTCGGCGAGCAATCCAGTCGCGGTGACATTACCATCTAACATCACAGATTGTAAGTTTGTCATCACCATCATTCATTAATCGGCTACTAAAGTGACAATAACCCAGCATCAACCTGAACAGTTTCTCTTCGTTTAATTTGTTGAATAAATTAGTCCCCGCCATTTGGTCGGGTGAACCAATTAATACCATAGCAAAGTGTTATTATTCTAAATCTTAAGAAACCACCAAATGCAACCCTTCGACCCAGGGCGCTCACCCCTGAGACGCTCAACGCCGGCGACATTAAGCAGGTAAGTGGGCATGCGCTTGGCGCCCTTATTAAATAAATTCAGCGCGTGTCCCCTCCTGCGACTTGGGACGACTGTCACACCATAAGTGTGTCGGCGCCTCCATTTTGTGAGCAGTTCCATCACATAAATTGGACGCCCAAACGTGGTTGTTTTTATACGAATAATTGAGCTTGTGGTAGACTCAGATCATAAATTGGACGCCCAACGTGGTTGTTTTTATACGAATAATTGAGCTTGTGTAGACTCAGATCATAAATTGACAACCCAACGTGGTTTTTCTATTCACGAATAATTGAAACTTGTGTGGCGGGCATCTCATAAATTGGTCGCCCAACTTCGTTTGTTTTTTCACGTATAATTCAGCTTGTGCAGCGCGCAGAGCATAAATTGACACACAACGTGGGTTTTTAACAAGTATTTTACTTTGTGTTACTCGCACCTGTGTATTTCTTATTGAACTCACTAATTCTTTCTTATCCATTTTCCGTTTACGCTTGCTCAATTATTGCCCAACTGAAGATTGCATTTGGTTTTAATGTGTGTTTCTTTTGATATTTTGTATTTTATGAGGTTTTCAATCACTTTGCTTGCGTGTGAGACTTAAATTTTATATTGAACTTCCGGTAATTTTTACATATTTTGTATCAGTGAATGCTCAGAGTATTACAGTGATTCTCATAACTTAGAAGCCCAAAGTGTATTTATAAGAACATTTCACTCTCTTTTCAGACGCATAATTTCATTTTATTGTTATTTTTCTTTTTACAATTTCTTAATGCGTCATATAGTGTTTAAGTGTGGTTAATTGAACTCTATTTTATTTTTTTTTCCTTTTTCATTATACGTGCTATTTCCGTCACGTAACAATTATATGTTTACTTAATAGTGTTTACTTTCTATTTGAAATTTTATGTTTATTTCTCAGTGTTATCCTCTAACATTTCATTGTGTGTGTTTTGTACTTTTCTTTTTATTGTGTTTGATTGTGTACTCATGTGTAACGCGCTGTAGGCGTCATTATCGTACTTACGTCACTTCGAGGATTGCTCGCTCCACGATGGCTGAAAATAATCCCATTCAAAACCCCGAGGTTTCTGACCCCGCTCCCGCAAACGCCGACGCGCCTGCCGAGCTCACGCCCCCAGCTGTTCTCGCCCCTACTGTCGGGGTTTCTTTAGAGCAGGTACTCGAGACGAGTACCGCCGAGGCCGGACCTACCCTCGCCGCGGCCGCTCCGACGCCACCCTCAGACCAAATGTCTCAATTTTTCAGCACTCTTATCGCAAAATTTGACGAACAGCGTCAAGAATTAAATTCTAAATTTCAGGACTTGAATTCCAGATTTGATTCGAAATTTAGTGCCTTGATAGTAGATTAGACGAACACCTCACTAATTTCACCCTTTTTCAAAGTGAGGTGTCTCAACAACTAAATTCGGTTAATTCAAAGGTCGATAAACAGAGCACTAAAATCGCCTCTCTCGCCTCTGCTGTTGAAAATAATTCTACGCAAATTTCTGACATCAAAGAACATTTAACAGGCCAACTAAAGAAATGCGAATCGCTCCAGTCTGAAACAGTTCAACAAATGACAGAATTTAAAGACAGCATAAACAAGGATATTGCAACCGTTTCAGAAAAGCAATTAAATTTGGGACATTGGGCTCGTGATAAATTTAAAGACAATGAATCCGAAATTTCCAACTTGAAAGGCGAAGTGACTAAGATACTAAAAGGGGTTGACAATAAGATTGAAGGACTTCACGACTCCCTGAACAATAAAATTGAAACAGCAAAATTAGTTATCCAGGCACAGGCGGAAATGGAACGGAAAGAAATCGAAGTCAAAATAGGCGAACTAGAAATTAAAGTAGCGGAAAAGACTATTTCAGCTTTCCCGGTTAATGCTATGCCACTGTCAATTCCTCCAAATTTAAAATTCTCTGGTAATCGCGGTGAACAGCCCATTACGTTCTTACGTAATGTTGAAAACTATTTTGCTTTAGCGAGACACATTCCTGAATCTTCTAAACCGAAGGTTATAGCCCAAATGTTGGTTGACCATGCCCAAGAATGGTTCCAAACATTGTTACCAGTTCCGGCTGATTTTCAGGATTTTCGTTCCAAATTTATTAATCGTTTTTGGGATAGAAACACCCAATACAATTTTAAAATGGATTTGGCTAAAGGTAGATGGGACCAGAATGGTAACATGTCTATGCGGGATTATGCAGTGTCTCGCATTGCCACTACTTAAACAATGCGAACCTACCCCCCCTGACGACGAAATTATGTGGCTATTAACTCGTCATTATCCATATGTCATTCAAAACCTCCTTAAAACTAGTTTTGTAAAAGATCTTGAGCAATTTCAGATCTTATTGGGCGATTTCGACCAAACGAATGTGCAATTCGCTTCTTATCAAAATCAGAGTCAAAACTCTTCACGCCCACGTAATGGCAATAATAATAATCAGAATCGAGGATTTCCCCCACGCCATTCGCAAGGTCAAGAGCGTCCTTTTAACCACGGCCCTTCGCCGCACTTTCCCCCCGCCCCCTCCCCCCCGGCGACGACCAGTTTTCCGCCTCCCTTCAAGGTCGGTCAAGGCCAAACAGCGCCCCTTCTCGCGCCGCCTTCGACAGCCCCAGGTCAACCACCACAGAGGCCGTTAAACCGCTCAGGTCCGGAATAAATGGGAACACAGTTCTGGACCATATTTACTAAATATGTTAAGTGTTTTCCAATTGTTAAACCTACTGCAAAGTCCTGTTTTAAAACACCTAGTGCAAGGTTTCTTCAAAGAATGTGGGACGTATCAGCGTGTCCTCAGTGACAATGGCACGCAGTTCACGAGTGACCTTTGGCAGCAATCGCTAAATGATTTAGGTGTCCAAACAATCTTCTGTTCTATTAGGTCACCGAGATCAAACCCAAGCGAAAGAGTCATGAAAGAATTATCACGTTTGTTTCGGGTTTATGCGTCTCACAAGCATACCGCTTGGCCCGATTTACTACCGAAGATTAATACGTGGCTTAACCACATCCCCCATGAATCTTCCAGATTTACCCCTTTCGAGGCTCAATTCAATAAGAAGCCGAAACCATTGTTTCCTATTTTAGCAAAAATGGCCACTCAAATTCCAATTTCCCCTGAGGATCGGTGTCAAATTATTCTCTCAAATTTAAAGAAAGCTGGTGATACGAGAAAACAACACCAGAAGAGTAAAACCCATTTATTTAAAGTCGGCGATAAAGTTTTAATCAAAGCTCTCAGAGTATCTAATCAGCCTGAAGGCCTTATTAGTAAATTCTTTCCTTTATTTGTAGGTCCTTACCAAATTATGAGGCTTGTAGCCCCCAACGCTTGCACTTTACGTAGCACAGATGGTTCCGAGGTTGGTCCTCACAATTTTTATAACCTTGTTCCTTTCAGAGATTAAACTAGATTAATTGGCTGAAAGAATAAAAGCCCTCATTTATGTCGCTCTGATTAGGTAACCTTATTTTAATTATATTCTTGTGGATCCAGCCCGGTTGCCCTGGCACGTCTTATTATTAATTAATTTCGTGGGTTCGCTACTACTTCAATGCTTTGGTTAAGTGATAGTTATAAGTGAACGTCGTTGTTGATTAAAAGAGAGAGAAATAATTCAGATATCCCTTAGATATACTCTGTCGAGAGTTGACGAGAGTTATAGCCATTGACTTTAATTAATGAAACGAGCTCCATTCTGATATTATGAATTTAATGTTTTTGCAACCCAAGTCCTTTGTTTAATTCATTGGTTGTTTTCTCACGTTTACCATTCTATTTTCAATTCTCCATCGTGTTGATATTTTGTTTCCTCCTCTTGTGTTTTAAATAATTTGGCCACTGTTGACTATTATGCTTATCTATTATTTTGCAAATGTCACATTTATTCCACTTGTTTTTATACCTCTAAAATCGTATTAAAAGAGCGTCGAATATAATAATGATTAACAGGGTTCCCACTTTTGGCTCTTCACTTTGCACAATTATTCAATTTGCAGTAGCGTTTAACTAGTTTTAGGTACCCCATTGTTTCATTTTGCCAGTCTTTCTAAGTTTTGTTTCCAATTATCCCTCTATGTTATCTTCTTAATTACTTATTTAGTGCTTAGTTTGCTCTTAGTTTGAGTAGGTGTTGCTAATGGCCCACCACCACTTCTTATTTTTGAAAAATGATAAAGATTATTTTCATTCATTTTCTTATCATTAATGTGTTTGTATTACTTCTTAAAGATTTTGTGTCCTAAATTTATTGGTCATCTAGTTTTTTAGAGATAGCTTTAGTGTTGTTCCTCTTCATTAATTTTATCCTTTTGCTTAATTAACTAGTATTGTCTTATCATGTTAGAGTTGTCATTGAAACCCCTAATTTTCGTTCTGGACATGCCAGGTTTTTGTGTTTTCACAGCTTCATCTGTCGGCACATGCTCCCCAAATTTATTTATCATCTATTTTTGTAAATGTCCTTTTTTTGTTCTTAGATTAAAAAAAACATGTCCCATGCGTTTTTTTAATCTCATTGTACGGGGGGTAATGCGATGTGTCGGGGACCATCGCAGTCCTCCACCCTTGCGTCACGCCAAATTACCGGACGGCAGGAAAGAACTACGCGCCCTCGAATTATATACGCCCAGCCGCTCAAGTCCCCCATAAACTTTCAACTATCAATTATACCCTTTTTCTGACAATACCGCGATGCGTCGGGTGACCATCGCACCCTCTCACCCCCCGCGTCACGCCAAATTACCGGAAGTTGGAAAGGGCCACGCGTCCACCGCGACCCGATTTAGTTCCGCCCAACGGCCCAAGTTCTCCAGAAGCCCCTAACAATAAATCTTACCCTTTGTCCAACAATACTGGATGATCGACAGCCGGAACAACCATTTTAGCGACTTGGCGATCGCACCCGGCTCAATAATCCTCTAAAAGCCTATAAAATCATCACATGCCAAAGCAGAAGGGACACGTGCGCGCTCCTCCGGCCTAACAATGCCGGCCAATGAACAACCAGAAGGCACCGTTGATGAAATAGAAGGTTCGAGAAGTTCAAATCCGACCAATAAAATCACTAGGCAGGAAGCACGTGAGCACTTTGAGATTTTTTTCGAAAAAACGAAAGGGACAGACGGGCGAGCGAGGCGAGAGGGAGGACGGGCGACAGACGCGAGAGAGGACGGTCGTGCAGGAGAAGTCGTGTGGAGATAGAAACCAACAAGTAAAGTTTTGAGTAGATTAACAGTGGTAGTTAAGAAAAGCACCGAATATTAGTCAGTTAATGAAACCTGCGGTAGAAAGGGAACAGCAGCAGTGGGTAAGGCACACACTGAGCCGACCACTGCGAAACTTGCCCGGTCTTCACGGAATTAATTCCGAATAGCCAAAGTTTGGCTTCGAGCGTCATACGCGGTCCAGGTGTCGTGTGACGGCCTGAGACGCGCGCGAGCATCACGTCGCCACCGCCCGGTCATCCACCGCCGACGTCCCGTGCGCCGGAGTCATCACCCCGGAGGCAATCGGAGGCCAACCTTGCAACGTTCCGGCGTCGCCTCCTGAGGGTCCGACTACACTTCTCCGTCGCTCGGCGAGCAATCCAGTCGCGGTGACATTACCATCTAACATCACAGATTGTAAGTTTGTCATCACCATCATTCATTAATCGGCTACTAAAGTGACAATAACCCAGCATCAACCTGAACAGTTTCTCTTCGTTTAATTTGTTGAATAAATTAGTCCCCGCCATTTGGTCGGGTGAACCAATTAATACCATAGCAAAGTGTTATTATTCTAAATCTTAAGAAACCACCAAATGCAACCCTTCGACCCAGGGCGCTCACCCCTGAGACGCTCAACGCCGGCGACATTAAGCAGGTAAGTGGGCATGCGCTTGGCGCCCTTATTAAATAAATTCAGCGCGTGTCCCCTCCTGCGACTTGGGACGACTGTCACACCATAAGTGTGTCGGCGCCTCCATTTTGTGAGCAGTTCCATCACAATTTATATCCAGAAAAAAGTTCTTCCTACGTCTTATTGAAGTTTTTGCAAAAGGAAACCAGATTATAACGTGCCTTCATGTCTATTAATACACAAAACTCAATTAACATATGGCATTGTATTAATTTTCAAAAATCACAGTAGAGACTTCTAAAACTACGTGATGATTGAAAAATCGAAGTAGCATTGGATTGTTGTTTTCTCAAGCATTCATAAACACCCTTCATCTGACCTGGAAAGGGGAGAACATCGTGAATCACGAGCTCAGAAAATATCAAAGAATTCGCACAAAAGAAAGGAAAGAAGAAAAAAGAGACTTAAGTTCGAAAGAAGATTTGAATTTCTACAAAATTTCCTCAGAGTTTATGTCCCAACTCTTGAATCCCAACTATTCAGTATAGTGCTACACTTGTAAACAATCATTTTATTGGAAATGTGTCCGTTTTACTGGCGATTTCTTCATTAGTTCCAACTGAAAATTGGAGGAGAACTTAATAGAAGATGACGCTTCTTACTACTTTCGCAGCGTGTTCTTCTATTATTTTCATCTTAAATTTTATGAATTTTAATTTTCATGGATTGTTACTAATTTTCCCGAGTAATAGGTCGTTTTTAATAACTTCATTTTTCATTTTTCTTTTAACAGTCATTAAAAATTGTATTCTTGATTATCAATTTTGATCCAATGAAAGACAAAAGAATTAGGAATGTGTAATGTTCCTATATGGATAATGGAGCAACTGCGTTACCCGATATTCACACGTTTTATTCAATTTAGTAGCTTTAATAAAGTTAATTACCGAATTTATTCGCGATAGAGTTACACATTGGAATAGTTGTGCTTTGGAATTTTTTGGTGGATCCATTACCGAAGTATTAATTTTGATAAATCCAGTTGAAATTTCGATCAACCCAAGATCGGTGGGCCAGTGTACAAGCTACAGAGGAGGCTACGACGTAAATGGTGTGTCTCCTCAAACTCCATTTTTCTTCAGTTAGTGTTACTTAATTTTTTGTCAACTTACTAATCAATCCATACAAGAAATTTTTGGAAGATAAAATGTACGTGTGACAGAATAAACTTTCTTCCTAGGTTTAATTTAAGGGCCTAAATAAAAATTGCATTTCCTGGAACTTTAAAACACGTACATTTCTTAGTCATTCGGCGTAATGTCTCAAAAGTACGAAATAAATGTTAAAAATATTAATAGAACGTACCATTTACATATTTTGTGGTCCACAAGTGCTAAATCACTTAACATTACATTTTGATATTTCCCGGTTCACCCGATCGACATCATTCATGAAGTACAAGTGTTTTCTTGACAGAATGTAATGTTATTGTGACATCCCTTAGCGCGATAACAAATAGTACTTGAACGAATACTTTGTAATGTACTGACCTGTTCCTTAACCTTAAGACATAAAATAATTACGAACTTGCAAATACAAAGTGCATAACACTTTGGAAAGTTATGTTTTACGCGTTTCGATCTTAACCATTCACGCGATCATCTCGAAGTGTCATAAAATACTACCTTCTGTCATTACCGACGTGGCACACTACAAGGTATGAACCTAACAACACCATGACTAATGAAGGCGTTTTTCTATTTACCCACACTACTCGCTATGCATGTGCAGTGTTCTCAGGACTAGGGCCGTGTGTTATTTATTATCCACGCAGGGACTAAGGAAGACATGTGGAGAGCGTGACGTATTCTCAATACTGTTTCTAGCGTACACGGCTTCCCTCAGCTTTTCCTTTCCTCACACAGCTGAAACAATTTATGTTAGAAAGCTACAGTTTCATTTTTGCCCCGGCCGGGAATCGATCCCCAAAATCGATTTTCGTTCTCGTGTCCTTCGTGTCAAGACCTGTAGTTACGCCTCCATCTCTCACTGCCACCTCTTCTCTCACAATCAGTCTCTCCTCTCCCCGTAGGTGTTTAAAGGCCACGGTCCCAAAGGCGATTGTTGCAAGAGCAACTAATGGAAATACGGCCAGTTTAATTTCAAATCACATGTCAGAAAATTTAATTTATACACAAATTAACATTAAAACATTAACAAGATGATACATCATTGTTAACTTATGTTTATTATCTATCATTGCTAATGAGAAAAATATATCTTCTATTCAAGATAGCAAAGATAATTTCATTTGCAAAAAATAAAAATATTACAAACAATATTTCTATGGGGTATTACTTGCGTTTTGATCCTCATTGTTGAGCGAAAAATTCACTTCGATATCAAGAACCATTTAGATGTTATGGAATAGTTAATAGTTGGTGGGAGACGAGCTATACATTCTCGTATAACAGGGCGAGTTACATAACTTTAGCACTTCTTACAATTTTTCAACGGTTGAAATTATTGCAATGCAATTTTCACAGAAGTGCATGATGGTATAAGGACTAGTTTATACATATATTCATTTCGATTTTATCACTAGTATTTTACGAGATATTGCGGAAACTTTTTTCTCAAATGGAACTATACATATTTCTTTAGTCTGTAATGAGTAAATAGACGAATCCAATAATATACATATTGTCGTATGTTATGTAAGCATTTTTTCCGTAATTTCGATTTTTTGCGACTGTGTTTAACGGATATGATAATGCTCCTAGCGCGCGTTGGCAGGGAGAGCGCTGCCTTGGGAAGTAGGCTAGGAGGAGAGTTGGAAAGTGGACATTTTATTCTCATTTCCCACAAATTGAATCTTTGGACTAATGCTGTGTTTTTCAGAAGTCCTTCAATTGTAATGTAACTACATGGAATTTCACAACACATCTTCATTGGCCAAAAGTGATTATTTTCATCTCCTATGACCTAGAAGTTTGTAACAATTATTCTGAGATATCCGCGTAAAAAGAATATACATGATACAATTAGATTTGAACTACAATTACCTTTAGCCTAGCCATTCAAAATGTTTGACATCTCTTCATTTATTGCTTGTGATCAACGTTCATAATTTCTTCCCCAACAAAACTGGTGCATCTGTTTTCAAACGCTTATCCTTTTTTTACTGTTTGTACATTGAATTACTGATTTTCCCATCTATTTCTACCCGAAAACTTCACAGAGTCATTGAAACACAGCATGTAGGTAGACACATTTACACGAAAAATTGTCTTATATTGTGTTGCTAGAGGAGACACACGCAAACATACACATACGGAGAGAGAGAGAGAGACAGAGAGACAGAATAGGAGGTATTGGTAGAAATAGAGAGATCAGGAAGAAAGTGAGAGGGGTGGAGAGAGTGGTTTATATTTATTTTTATAGTAATGTTATTAAATTAAATAAAATTTGCACCTGTCCGCTGTATATTAAAAATCACCCATGTGTCATTGGCTGGCATTCCTTCCATCACTTTGCTGGGTTCATCGGTAGTCAGATACAGTTGTGGGCGTCTCACGTCGAAACCAGATCCACGCTGCGTCCATGTTAATGGCACGTAGTAAGGAGGGTAGTCGAAACTTACAGGCATCGTTTGGTACCGAACCTGTTGGTAGAAAGTCGTTAATTTAAGAAGGCTTTGCACAATAATGTGTATTTCAGCGGACTTATCACCAAGAAAGCTAATTAACAGATACTTCTACAAAACAATTGAATTTTCTCGATTACTTCAGGGGCAATATTATTGGTTTTGTGCTAACAGTCGATCAAGTTAAGTTATGAAATATAGATACCATATGTTAATTGCAAAGAGACTTTCTTTAAATCCCTAAAATCTCGATTACGCGTTTGTTAAACAATTATCAACCGTATAATGAAATCATTCGTATAATCAATGTGACAGATAAAACAGCCTTCTCTTAAAGAAAGATTCTTAAATGTTCCTGTTTTTAACAATGAATGGGAAACTTATGATGAAGAATAATGTCTTAATATTATCCTTTGTTAGGGAGAACTCAAGAGGAACCTGCAAGTCAAATTTTTTACAATGAATCGTATACATAGCTCGATTAATTTTACATACTTCGGTTTTGAAATCATTCCGTATTATACCTTCCTGAGCTGGCCTTAGGTTGGTCACAGAAAGTACAGTGAGGAACGTTTAACTTCACGCCCGAAATAGCAAGACTAGAAACCAATAACAAGACTGGAAATGTTGCTATTAACGTGAGCAGTTTTAATTTTAAGATACACTTCTATATTACTATAAATCGAAATTTTTTTCTTCTTACTTTTCAAAAATATTAACTTTAGTTACATCTTCGATTTGTGTAACCAACCCCAAAATAAAATGTGACAAAACAATATTTATTATTATTATTATTATTATTATTGTTATTACAATTATTATTATTATTATTACAATTATTATTATTATTATTATTATTATTATTCAAATTTTCTAATTAATAATGTTAAAACTAAACTAATTTCAGTGTTAAATGAAGAAATGTTGAGCATTACTCTCATACGTATCTCAGACCATCTTGATAAGAGAGCAAGTTTTACAGAAGTACGATTGACATTTACTCTCACCTGGCTTATTCTGGCTGTGCGGTCTTTGTAGTCCCTCATTACCAGGACCATAGGATACCCGCTCTGCTCCGTCCACGTGTAAAGGAGTTCGTCCATTTCCGGGTATGAGAGACCCGCCTCCTCCGAGTACACCTTCAACTCCCGGAAGAGCTCTTCTGGTTCAACTGCTTTGAACGCGCTGCGAGACAAACGAAACTAATTTTTACACAAAGGCCGTTTAGGAACAACACAAGACTATGAATTATCTTGCTGCAAGAGTGATGAAAATGGATCAGCCGTTTTATTGAAAAGAGAGTAATATCGGAATATAAACAATGTTCACACAGATATTACTTTTTTATTTAGATATGTATATTTCGAGATTTAGCTCTTTTCTGCAAATTGTCCGTAACTCCTTAATTTTTCTCAGGAAGGTTAGTCATTGTCTATGTATCGAATCCTATCAATGACCTGATGTTCAAGCAAAGCATGACTGCCCATTTCTTAAAATTTATAAGGTATTTAATGTGTAGTAGACCTTTCAAGCGAAATTATTTATCATTGTTAATAATTATTGATGAAAAGTAATTATGAGATACCCACTTTGTATTGAGGTAACGTCGAAGAGCTTCTCGGAAATTATTTTCTCCCACAATGTAGCTGAACATTCGAAGGACAGAAGCACCTGTTGAAAGACATTTTAAATGAATTTGTTATTGATCAGACGGAAAGAGAAGGGTGTAGTTAGGATGTGATATAATAACTGAAATCTACTTTCTCGCATACTACTTACGTGGCATAGCAAAATATTGTAATTTTGTGGTCAATGTAAATTTTTCGGTAGAGAAACCTTTGTGAGAACCTAATACCGAAAGCAGATAATTCTATTACTATACGTAGTTAACAACTTCCTCAAACACGTTGTGTAGTCAGAATCCTGTTTTTTTCGAGGGTTCTTGATACCGGGAAATTAGTTTATGGCAAAAACGTCTGCCTTCTGTGAACAACCCTAGCGGCTAAACTGTTGACAATAGTTTATTGAAACTATTATTCTCTGATTTGATCTAGACGACGTCGTAGCCCCTCGTATGTGAAACAGATTTTTTTTATTTTTGAAGCATCAACGGCATTTTCAAAATTCTTCTCTAAAACTGCTCCAATTTTTGCTTTTCATGTTTACTCAGAGAGAAAAGAAAGCTTCATTTTTGTCTTGCTCAGACAGAACTTAGGAAAAATGGCGCAGGTCCAATTTTCATTGAATTATAAATTTCTGAATATTACAAGTTTAAAAAATTGTCGGCGACTACAGTAATGAAGATTGATATTTTTTAATAAAATGTGCTTTTAAGAAAGATATTTAAATGTATGTGTATAGTTTAAAAATACGAAAAGTTTTTTTCATAATTTTGTATGAAATACGAGCATTCTTAGAAAGAATGTGTCATCAACAATAGACCCAAAAGTTTGGATTAAATTTTTTTCTCGATTAGGTCAAAGCACGACTAAAAATGAAACAGAACTCTTTTTCGTTGAATTCTCAATATTGAAAAATTGCGAAAGTTAGGATAATTATAAGACAAGAAATGACAAATTATATAAATCATGTACAATGGTTCTAATGTTTTAATAGTGTTTGCGTAATTTTGCTGGTAATGTAGACAATTTTAATTTTTTCCCTTTAATTTTTTCCTTGCCAAAAAATTTGTTCAAAACTTGCGTAAATGTTAAACGATATCCGAAAACCTTAGAATTTGATCCTGAACTCAGGCCTCATGAACTCAGGCCATCTGTCTCTTCATGAAAATTTAAGGAGGTATGTAACATTGGAAATAAGCGTATTTTCATTAAGAACACGTCTATACTTCAATTTTTCTGTAGTGACTAATGACATTAGGTTATTACTTTACCTGCCATATGAAATACATATTTTAAACAAAGGAAAGCGCATTTCTGAGCCTACGAGCCCCGTTAAGAAGGACGTTCGCGAATTAACTAAAAAGATTCATGTTATAAGGCAGAAGGTGTTACAATGACCTAAAGCCATCGGCTACTCTAGAAAAATCAAAGTTTAGAGGGCGCTCACCCTTGGAGTAGGTGAGCGACTCGAAGGCGCCGGTGGCGTCGGCGGGCGAGCAGACGGCGCGGGTGAGCGGGTTGGCGGTGACGAAGGCGTCGGCGGCCAGCGCCGACATCATGTCGTCCACCACGAACTGCTCGCGCATGCGCCACTCCGGGTGCACGGCGTCCACCGCCAGGTACTCGAAGTACTCGGCGAAGCCCTCGTTGAGCCACGTGGCTGTCCCACCGCGCCGTGGTGGCCAGGTTGCCGAACCACATGTGCGCCAGCTCGTGCGCGATGACGACCGCCACGCGCCGCCGCGCCGACTCGGGCCCGTTCGCCTCGTCTAACAGCAGCGCCGTCTCGCGGTAGGTGATGAGCCCCCAGTTCTCCATGGCGCCCGCCGAGAAGTCTGGAATCGCCACCTGCGGACAATGCGTTTTCGTATTATTTTTCCAATCATGTGAGTGGTTTGTACTTTATCACTGCCGCTTACGCAGTAGAGAGAAAGTTATGTAGTGCTGCGCGAAAATCCCTGATACCGAAAAATCGAAAGATGGAAAAACGTTTGTCCATCCGTTCGTCTGTTCGTGTGTGAAGAACGCTAGCGGCTAAACCGTTCAGCTGATTTTCCGCAAAATTGATATTTCCCAATCGATCTGTCTGGTGTCACCATTACTTTAAGTTTGGGAGGTACTTTATATGAAGATCCTGGGATATTTTCCATATTTTTTATAAAAAAGGCTCCATCGTTTTTGATTAAATTTTGTTGTTGGATAGTGTGAAGAACGTTTAAGTGAATGGCACATGTCTCATATTCGTTGAAAAGCCTGATTTTTCAAAAATTTTAAAAATTCAAAAGTTTTTTGGTGTTTTTCTACAACTACAATTATGAGCATAAAGATTTTTTTCTAATTCATTTTAGATTTTGAAATAAAGTTATGTACAAATTTTTGAAAACTTGTGTACTCTTTGTGTAATTTTGTTTGAAAGTATGGGTGAAAAAGTACATGCTGTTTTAGTTGATAGTTTTCACATTTATTGATGCCAAACCAAGTTGGGGATGTGGTCGGTGATTAACACGTAGAAATGAATCGTTTTCTTTTCACTAATGTTGGCCAAGTTGTGCGCTTACTATTTTTTTTTGTCATTCCGCTAATTAGTGAATGAAAGGGCATGCATAATTTTGTAATTAAAATTTATTCTCCTGCGAGTTTAATTAAAGATGTGTTGAAAGTAGACAAAGCGCACACTTTTCCATGTGGTATTTATTGCCTGTCCGTTCACATCCGGTTGATGAGTTAATTCACACGCATACATGTTTTCATCCGATTTTCTAGAGAATAAGTTAATTCTTACAACATTGTTTTTAGTGAACAATATAGATCATTAGTGAAATCTATCGTAAACCTGCAACTACACGAACTTAGCCATTTTCAGCTGGAGCTCCTGCCGATGAAGCTGGCCAAAACATAGATTTCTCAGAGCGGTGGGGTCTTTGGTAATTTTCAACCGTTTTATAGCCTATCAAAACAATCAATACTGGCCTCAACGGACCGTAAGGACAGAAATTCCAGGAATTGTAAATATTCTTAAGAAGTATCGAAAACTATTTTTTTGTCAGAGTGAATGATAAAGAAGAGACACATTGGCGGAATGTGGAGAAGTCTGCCAGATTGTGCCACGTGCAGGTAAATATTTTCGAAAAGCGGTTAGATTTTTGAATCCTCGATCCCATCAATCCTCGTAATATTTCAATAACTCGAATTGATGACGAATATGGATAGTTGTAAATGCTAATGGAAGATTTGACCACCGCACATTTTTGTAATTTTGTGTAAATTTGTACAATTTCGCTCATCTAGCTCGAAAAAAAATAATCATTTTCCAAAGTACTCAGAAGGGTTTATCTGAAGTATTTGCTTGATTTTAAAAGGACCGTAGTACATAAAATAGGAATAGATTTTCTTATGAAGCGCTTGAGTTGGCACTAGAACAAGATCAAACTTGCTCAATCTTGCGTTGTAACCGGACGGCACTGTCAGGTAGCATTTCACTATATCTCGTTTTGGAGACCAATGTGCTGGCACTTTCACGATCGTCATTCACAAATTGTGTGTTCGAAAGGTTGTTTATTTTTAGTGGAGTCTCAAGATAAGTAATAAGTGTTCTTGATTTGTCGGGAGGTGTTTTGTAAAAGTAAGTAATTTTAATGCCATTTTCACTCTATTTTACAAATTTTTTTCTAAGCTTTTAATATAGAATTTACCGTAATTGACACTTATGGATATAAAGACATTAAATGTTGTTCATTTGGCTATCGAAATCATGAAAGATCAGCTGCGCACACCTGCGTACTCAAGAGTTTTTAATGTTTTTTTTCACCGAGGAGCGCTCAATTTCTCGGAGGCCGTCATTTGATGATTGGTGATGAAAGCTCCACGGAGGCAAGGTATGACGCCGTACTTTCGTGTATTTTACACGAATTATGTGAAGAAACTATTAGAAACACTTCAACAATTGCGATGAAAACTCAAATTAGCCATTTTTGTCAGTTCATGATAAAAAAATGGGGAAAATGTGCGAGGCGGAAACCGCGTTTTATAGATAAATTACTCATCGTGGTTTCGTGAAGACATCAAATTTTATACAAGTTCATTGAATGGCGCTCCAAACACTTAAAAATCAGACGATGTGAGTATAGTGATTAGTAGACATCGGATGTTTAGGGAAATGCCTATTTTTTTCTAGCGAACTTATTTAAAGGTTGACAAAATATGTACACGAATCATGACAAATGATGACATATGACCAAGTTTTATAACGCTTATTTTTGCTTATTTTAGCATAAATGCCTTTTTTGCATAAATGCCTTTTCTTTACAATTATTGCACGATTTTGCCTTTTATGTATTATTTTTATATACAATGCTAAGACATCAGAAAATCGGCCATGGTGCAATCTGACCATTCATTACGAAACCTTCAATTTTGTTTCAATTTTGAAATGCGAGAGAATTCCTGAAAGTGTACCCACATATTTTTCTCCATTTCCCTATTTCATAAATACTTGCCATGTTTTGAGAAAATGGTCAATTGACAATACACCGACAGCACCTTTTGAGTGGAAATAAATGTAAATACATAATATATGGTTTTCCTATTGGTTCTACATTAATAATATAACAATTTGTTTAATTTATTAATTATTTATAAACTCATTTTATTTCTATTTGCGTTTTTCTTTCTCAGTTCGTAAATTGACACATGTTGCTCAACTTTTTATTTTTGCAAAAGAAAACATTTGCCGACAAAATTTGTCAGAGTAAATTGATCCACTTATTAACATTATAATTTACTTTCAATATATGCTTTGCATTACCTAAACAATTTATAGTTTTGTAGATTCTAACTTTTTTCACCTAGATAACTAAAATTACACACTGTGCGCTTTGAACTTTTCTAAATTAGTGTTCTGAATTAAAATATCATTTATGGTTACATTTATTGCAAGTAAGTGCTTGGCAATCTGATTTCAAATATAATATTGAGTATTAGCGTGGCAAATAAAACAGAGTAGTGGTCTTTAAATTTTTATTTCAACAAAAAATCATCTAATATGTTAAATAGCTTTCCAAATGTATATTGAGTTAGCTATATGATATATATAAATAAATATTTATAACTTCAGGTGTTTGGAAATAGCATCATAAAAATATATTTTCACCATTTTAATTTACTTCTCAATAAATTTTCACACTATCATTATTGTCCAAAGTAATTGTAACTTTAAGACTTCTGGTGAATTATTTGTTAATGTCTTTCAAATATTAAGAACATACACAACCTGCAATTTACAAATAGTAATTTTTTATATTTATTTTTTATATGATTATTTTGAGGTCTTGATTTTATATTTCAATGATTTGGAATAAAATTGTTTATATTTCTACGATTAGCGTAGGTATATGTAAATATGAAGTACTTACCTGATCAATTTTATTCAGTGCTTGAGGTTCGTGAAATTCATATAAATAAGGAATGCCGGTGTAACTTTCGAGAGCTTCCAAAAGCTTACGAGATATTTCCAGGCTGTATTTTGTTCTTTCTACAGCGTTAGATCGTGCCCACGTTTTGAAAGTAACTTTTCCTTCATTGTTGTCTTCCACTGACACGAAGTCCGAGACTACCCAAGCTAACAGGTACGTCGACATAGGTACAGTTGTGTGGAATGTGTATTGTTTGCCACCAGTTGACCTAACAAGTGAGAATTTTATCTTTAAAATATTCTTACAAATATCATATAATATTTTAGAACATTAACAAAAAAAAGGTTAGAGCCACACTCGACATCCCAAAATAAAAGAAACGTTCAGAAATTGAAAAGTTCATAAAATTATTATTACAAAAAGTTTAAAAATATTTAAAATATTGTGTCAATTGTTTTTTAAATTGGATAACAACAATAATAGAGTTTTTGTATACACTTTTTGACGAGCTGCTCATGTTTCACAATAATTATTTTCTTTATGAAACTTACGGATGGGTGATCTCCTTGAGAGGCATATTGCTCATAGCATGATGTTCAGGATAACCAACTGGTATAACAATATTGATGGTGTAGTTGGCCTTATATCCTGGTTCATCAAAGCATGGAAACACTTTGCGCGCATGCGTTGGTTGAAATTGTGTAGCCAGCACTTTCCTAAGGATGTGAGAATGATTATAATTTAATTGTATTAAATTTAAGCATTTATAAGAATTAATTGTTTTCTCTATGCGTCTTAATGAAGTCTATTAAATAAATACGTTATATTTCATAGTTTACACGGGTGCTCCCGTGAAATTATGCGTTAGCTACAGGAAACAAACCAAGAGCAAGAAATCGAAGCGTGTCTTTATGCGTGTCTTTAAAAGGTTTGAAATGATTTTTGAAGTAGCATAAAATATAGTAAATATTTCTTTCCATATCTTTTCTCCAAGCTATATCGTCTCTAGTACGAGAGTTACATGTTCCAATGGAACTCGAGTAATGCAAGTGAACAAAAGAAGCTTAAAGGTATCGGAGAATAAATCACTCTGACAGGAAATGTTGAGCGTCTTTGGTGCTAATCATATTTTAAAACTACTTGTTCACTATTTTTTTGTTATCTTTAAGAGTCCCTATACATGCTACTCATTTTATCACACCTGAATGCAGTTGTGTATCAAGACATCAGATACAATTACAGGGGAAAGAGGACATTATTAGTTTCATGCGCCAAAAGTGCTTCCCTTCAACTCTCTAACATTATCAGAAGAATAAGTAATACAATTTCTTTACATATTAGGCAAGTGAATCGTTTGGTAACTATGTGATTTACAACTCATTGCCCTTCCATGACAATGATGCAATGATGCGGTATATTCTTTGTTGAGATCGGTCCTTTGCCACATTGCACATTTTTCTCTATGTATACGTGAAAGTATAATTCCAAAGCAATGTTGTGCTAAAGAGTGAAAATTTAACAGTAAAGTGAAAATTTGGCAGATAAAAATAGAGGCTTATACTCTTATAGTAAAATAAATGATAGACTCACATCTCATTTGAGGTTCCCGTGCGGTAGAAAGTTTGATAGAATCCAGTCATGTCGTCGCGGATTTTCCCAGTGTATTCGAAAGTCAGATGGTACGTTTCGTAGTTTTGAAGTGCATCACCCGCTTCAACGGTCAGATGGTGAGTATCTCTGTCGTAAGATAACATGTCACTGCACGAAAAGGATCCTTGCAAATCACCGGCGCGCACACGCTTGATTGCATGTCGGGTCGATTCGCCCTCAGACACCAGCAGAATCCAACACGAGCTTATTTCCAGATCTTCGGCATGCAGGACGAAAGTACTAATTCCTTCGGGTAAGCCGTAGAGATCCACGTGCACAGGAAAATCAACTAATCCCTCGAAAGTGGTGTCCTCAAAGTTACGAACGGTAATTGTAATTTCAGCAGATGAAGGCGTGGCGTGAATTGGCAGCCGCGGACAAGAATTCACATCTCGTACAATACGTTTTAAAGAGGCTGGGACTCCGAGAACAAATGGTGCTAGTACGAGCAGCACTGAGAATATGCTCCCGAGCTTCATTACTGACATGGACATCGCCAAAGCGATGTCGGCCGATGTGGTCGCGCCCGCGCCTCCGGACGCGTTTAGTAGCTGCAGCTTATCGCGGGTGGAGCGCGAGAGACAGGGCGCGGCCCTGGCCTCTCCCGGAGGACGCCCCCAGCGTATCTGGTTTTACAACGGCCATTGAAGCAATAAATAGGCGAATTAATATTTTAGACTGACAGAAATAAATCAGCCTTAATGCGGGAACGTATCCGTATTCTTTGAGTGTGGGATACCCGGTCGTATATGGTGAAACCAAATGCGAGAGTTCTCAAGAAATAACATTTTTTATATCAATTTTTAAATTGTATCTCATATTTAAAACTTATGTTTCACGTATTTCCCATGGTGAAAAAACATTATCTAATAATTTCGTACTATTGATTTCTTTTTAAAATAATTTGTTTTGTTTGGAAAACGATATTTGCAACTGTTTATAGAAATAGACTTTTACTTATCCCTCTTCCCAGCTCCCAAAACTCGGATGTCTGTTTGAATGTATAAAGGGTTGGATGGATGGTGGATGATAGAAGTAAGCGTGTGTCACGAAAAATTCATGTCAAATTATTAACTTGAGATGAATATCCGTAAATATGACAGAATAAAAATTTTAACGTGCCCGGAAAAAAATTAACATATTTTCATTTTGGCGGTACTTTACAAGAAGAGCCTGTAATATTTTCAAACTTTTTTGAAAAAAATGGCTGCAATTATTTTCTTCAAAATTTTTGCTCGAATAGCGGAATATAGTATAGTTTGAATTTTCATTAAAACCTCCAAAATTTTGAATACAAGAAATTTGAACTGATAAAAATACAAATAAAATTATGAAGCATTCGAAAATAGTTCTGAAGCTCAAATCGCTAAGGCGAGTGCTCCTTAGCAGTGTCTCTTTCGAAGTACCGTGAATGTACCGTGTCTCTACCGAAGTACCGTGTCTCTTTGAATCTCGCCTTATGCGTGGGTGTTTCGCTTGTGTGTTGGCGAGGCTTTCCAACCGTACATCACCTTTCAACCATCTTCTTTCCGCTCGTGGTCGGCCTGAGTGGACTTGGGTCATCCGTGTTACATCCGACATGAGTTCAGATTTCGTGGATCGCATGGTTGCTTTGTGTTTGTGATAATGGTACATTCCTAGATCACCATATAACCTTAATCCTCCTTTTAAGTTCATTTCCCTTCCCTGTAAGTTGGGTGAGACGGGGTAAGACCAAATGCACGACGTACGGGGCCACAGGCTGCAGCGCAGCGCCATTGAGGTGCGGCATGGCTTACCTCCTCTAATGCAGGTTTGAGCGAGGTACATTTATCCAATATAGTATGTACAATTGCAATTAGTATATGTATATAGTATGTACATTTTGAGATATTGAGCACGATTTCTACCTTGGTCTTTACTGAACTCAGGTAATGTAATTGCTAAATAAAACTGACTTTCTCAGAAGTTATTTCGAAATGAGCTTACAAGCTCATCCGCGCGATGGATTAGCGGGGGGGGCCTTTAGGAATCACGGTGGCTGCTCCTGAAGAGACAGTCTCAGTCGAGCAAAAGAACATCTGTAGGCACCGGAAAATGCGAAGTCGTAAAACAAGAAAACCGAACGTATGAATATATCTAGCAACCCCATTACCTTCTTACTAGCTAAATGTGGCCGACGCTTTAAAATTTCTTTGTTTGTTTGACTTTTCTTTTTTTTCTTCGATTCAGATTCCTCTTTGTTCAGTTTTGATGTCTTCTCAGCGTTGCGAACTAACCACTTAAATTTTGCAATTATTTTGAGATATTGAGCACGATTTCTACCTTTGTCTTTACTGAACTTAGGTAATGTAATTGCTAAATGAAACTGACTTCGTCAGAAGTTATTTCGAAATGTTTTTCTTTCAATTTGCTGGAGTAATTTTTTTTAAAAACAATTTGAAAATCACACGACTTGTCGGCAAACACGCATTTATTTGTTGCACCTCTGAATCACTTCACTTATCCTGATTTCTCATATAAAAATTATCGTCTTCTCGATATTCTTTAAATACATAACGCTGACGCCCGCAGCCCAGACGCAGCAATCGGCTGGATAACACTGATATGCTCTTCTCAAAGTCGTGCACCCACGGCAGTCTGATCCGGGCAACTCAACAGGTCCTCCACTTATTTAGTTCATTTTCCATGAAAGAAAATCATTTGTTTTTGTATTATCGTATTCATTGTCTTATACGACTTTTTCTACGTCTTCCTCTACGGCTACGTCTTCCTCTACGGCTACGTCTTCCTCTACGTCTGCGTCTTCCTCTACGTCTGCGTCTTTCTCTACGTCTGCATCTTCCTCTACGTCTACGCTTTTCTCCACGTCTGCGCCTTTCTGTAAGTCTATGTCTTTCTCTACGTCTACAACTTTCTTTACAACTTTTTCTGCGTCTTTCTCTATGTCTTTACATTTGTTTTTCCTTCGTTTTTCCCTTCGTCTTTCTTTTCGTCTTTCTCTTCGTTTTCCTCTTCGTTTTCCTCAAATATTCTTCTCCGTCTTCCTCTCCGTCTTCCTCTCCGTCTTCCTCTCCGTCTTTCTCTGCGTCTTTCTCTGCGTCTTTCTCTGCGTCTTTCTCTGCGTCTTTCCCTTCGTCTTTCCCTTCGTCTTTCCCTTCGTCTTTCCCTTCGTCTTTCCCTTCGTCTTTCCCTTCGTCTTTCCCTTCGTCTTTCCCTTCGTCTTTCCCTTCGTCTTTCCCTTCGTCTTTCCCTTCGTCTTTCCCTTCGCCTTTCCCTTCGTCTTTCCCTTCGTCTTTCCCTTCGCCTTTCCCTTCGTCTTTCCCTTCGTCTTTCCTTTCGTCTTTCCCTTCGCCTTTCCCACGTTTTTGAAATTTCTGAGAATCATATTTCCGGATCGGAAAAATATCACTTCCCCACCAAGCGACCGACATGCGTCGAATGATATCTCGTGTGCCTGGATTGGCGAATGGGAAGTGGTGACGGAATCGCAAATCCGCACATCTACACACTCGAGGAGTAACTCAACTACTATATAAGGATTATGTTTTTCCAAATGTGCCTAGAAATAGTAAAGGGCCAACAGACACTTCATTAATTGTGGTTAAGGAGATTTAGGCACACTAAGGTGATTTAAGAACATTATTGTCCAACCGGATATTTATATCTTCCCATCGAAATGCCGTTGCCTCGATCGAAACGTTTGACAATCTCACAATACACGACTATAACTTACGAGGAACTTATTAGCGAAAATCTCTTGTAGATAATTGGTACTTGTATTTCGTTGGTGAACACATTTTTACTTCCCCGTATACGTACGTATACACGGAGTGATATGCGTAGTATAGGGAAAGTTATGTAATGCTGCGCTAAAAAATGGCCAATTTTCGGCGGAAAAAAATTAATTGCGGGACCGTGAAAACGAATAAGTGGATAAAACCAGTTGCTAAATTAAGAAAAACTAGTGGTGCTACAACAGCACTTACTTTCCCGTATTAGAGGAAACAGCTAAGTAGTACTGTAATATTGCACTTTATGCGCTACTAACATCTTCGCTTGGAACTCACTATTTCCATTGCAGTGTTGTCAGAACTATGTGAATTCTACAACTTCACAAAAATAGAATACAAAAGTTTTGTAACCCTGTATTGGAAAAAGAAGCCTGATACCCTGGAAATATAGAAATGCCTTCCATTGGGCCATGATTAGAGAAGAGTATTTTAAAACCATGCAACAAATTCTCTACTCACTACAAAAGGTACAGCATTTGGTGCAAAACTAAATATTTGCCTGCAAATATCAACATAAATTACACAATTATAACTCCTCTTCATACAGCTCCATTAGGTCACAACAATGACTAATTCACAGATATTCGCGAGCGCAAAGTGAATTCCATTGTTGCAGACCCTGCATTGTCGCTATTCTGATAGCTATTAATTCTTTTTAATTATTTTAAATATTTCAAAATAAAAAATTTATAAAATATTAATGTGTAAGTCTATAACGAAGAAACGAAGAAAGAAATAATATACAAAATTGCACATTCTAATTTACGACGCATCCAGCTGTCCAAAGCGCAGTAATTTTACAGCGGCCTATTACGTTTGTCACAAAATAAAGAAAAACTACTCGTATTTTGAAAAAATTAAGCATGACCGTATTTATTTTATTTATTTATTTGTCAATATTCGGAATTGCCACATACTCTTTCTTGCCAGCTACCATCTATCATCGCCAAAAGTACATTTTTTTTGTCATTTTCTTAATTTTTTCGGTTCCCTGTTGGTAGAACAGAAACATTAATTTTAGAATATTAAAGAACACAAAAACCTAGCCATAAATGGCAATTTTCTTTTAAAAATTATGTGCCGTTTAAGAGAAAATGACGTTTTAGCGTTACTAAAAATGCGAAATTTGAAGCTCATTTTCACAGAAAATTTTTGAGTTTTCAAAATACTTTATTTGAAGTTATTTGAAGCACTTACACTCACAAATATAATCATCTTTACAAATTGCGGATAATGTGCATATTAAAGATGTGACAGATCTTTCAAAAAAATTTACATTTATATAATTTTTGAAAAAAACAAAAAAAACTCAAAATAAACTTCACGCTACACTAATGAGTGTAATTAGCACTATCCCTTACAAAAGTTTCAAGAAAAAACTTGCAGCCATATACGAGAAAATGACGTTTGAGCATTTCTGAAAATGCCGAAATTTGAGCTACTTTTCACAGAAAACGGTAGTGTTTTCGAGAAACTTTACTTGACATTATTTAAAGCATATATACTCGTAAATATAATAATGTAAAAAAATCGCCGATAATGTAAATATTAACGACGTGAGAGACAAGTAAAAAAATTTACATTTTGTAATTTTTGAAAAAACCAACCGATAGACCAAAATGGCTTTTATGTCATTGATAGAGTACATTTACCACTATCCCTACCAAAAGTTTAAAGAAAAAATTTGCAGCCGTTTTTGAGAAAATTTTGTTTTTGTAATTTTTTAAAATTGCACATATTGCACGCAATATTTCACGAAAACTACCAAAATTGTGAAAAACATTTACATGACCTTTATTAAAGAACTTAATGTGCAGAACAAATTTTATTTGATGAAAAAATCTCTATCTTCAATTTTGTAGTTGGAGAAAGACGCCGAAAAAAATTCAAACTTTCACAATTTTCGAAAATTCAGAGCTGTACGTGAAAATCGGACCTATGCCATGTTAAAAAGTGTATTTTCCTCTATTCATACAAGAGATTTAAAGAAAAAATTGGGAGCCGTTTCTGAGAAAATTTTGAAAATCCCCGGGGGGCTTCATATAAAGTACCCCCAAATTTTAAAGAATCTTTTTCAAAATCACAAAGCTTCGACTAGAATCAGATCGACAGGGGAATATCAATTTTGAAGAAAATCGACCGAACGGTTTAGGCGCTAGCGTTGACCACGGACGGACGGACGGACGGACGGACGGACGGACGGACGGGGCGGACGGACGGAATGCCGTCAATCGATTTTTAAGTATAAAGAAGCAACAAATCATGGATTTTGACCACACCACGTGTTAGGGGATTTTTTTTCTTAATTTAGCAACTGGTTTTATCCACTTATTCGTTTTCACGGCCCGGCAATTAATTTTTTTTCCGCCGAAAATTGGCCATTTTTTCGCGCAGCATTACATAACTTTCCCTATACTACGTATATCACTCCGTGTATACGTACGTATACGGGAAAGTAAAAATCCCCTAACACGTGGTGTAGCCAGAAACCCTGTTTTCTAGGTCCTTGATACCGTAAAACCAATTGAAAGGAAAACGTCCGTCTGTCCGTCCGTCCGTCCGTCCGTCCATCTGTCCGCCTGTGAACACTGCTAGCGCCTAAACCATACGTACGATTTCTTCCAAAATGGATATTCCCCGATCGATCTGATTCTAGTCAAAGCTTTGAGATTTTGAAAAATATTCTTCAAAATTTGGGGGTACTTTATATGAAGCCCCCCGGGGATTTTCAAAATTTTCTCAAAAACGGCTCCAAATTTTTTCTTTAAATTTCTTGTACGAATAAAGTAAAATACACTTTTTAACATGGCATAGGTCCGATTTTCACGTACAGCTCTGAATTTTCGAAAATAGTGAAAGTTTGATTTTTTTCGGCGTCTTTCTCTAACTACAAAATTGAAGATAGAGATTTTTTCTTCAAACAAAATTTGTTCTGCATATTGAGTTCTTTAATAAAGGTCATGTAAATGTTTTTCACAATTTTGGTAGTTTTCGTGAAATATTGCGTGCAATATGTACAATTTTAAAAAATTACAAAAACAAAATTTTCTCAAAAACGGCTCCAAATTTTTTCTTTAACTTTTTGGTAGAGATATTGGTAAATGTACTCTATCAGATGACATAAAAGCCATATTGGTCTATCGGTTGATTTTTTTCAAAAATTACAAAAATGTAAATTTTTTTACTCGTCTCTCACGTCGTTAATATTTACATTACCGGCGATTTTTTCACATTATTATATTTACGAGTATATATGCTTTAAATAATGTCAAGTAAAGTTTCTCGAAAATATCACCGTTTTCTGTGAAAAGTAGCTCAAATTTCGGCATTTTCAGAAATGCTCAAACGCCATTTTCTCGTATATGGCTGCAAATTGTTTCTTGAAACTTTTGTAACGGATGGTGATAATTACACTCTTTAATATGACGTAAAGTTTATTTTGAGTTATTTTTTGTTTTTTCAAAAATTATATAAATGTAATTTTTTTGAAAGATCTCTCACATCTTTAATATGCACATTATCCGCAATTTGTAAAGATGAGAGTGTAAGTGCTTCAAATAACTTCAAATAAAGTATTTTCAAAACTCAAAAAGTTTCTGTGAAAATGAGCTTCAAATTTCGAATTTTTAGTAGCGCTTAAACGCCATTTTCTCTTAAACGGCATAATTTTTAAAAGAAGATTGTCATTTACGACTAGGTTTTTGTGTTCTTTAATATTCTAAAATTAATATTTTCGCTCTACCAATAGGAAACCGAAAAATTAAGAAAATGACAAAAAATGTACTTTTGGCGGTGATAGATGACAGCTGGCAAGAAAGAGTTTGTGGCAATTCCGAATAGCTAGGGAATACCCAAGTAAATAGAAAACTAAAACGGGAAAGTCTGTGCCATTCTGTAGCACCATTAGTTCCTTAGTTATTTTCTTTGACCTAAACCTTTTGTCTGACCTAAACCGAATGTTTGGGAGAATAATTTCGCTAAAATGTATAAAATGTTTCAGGACCTTTTTAAATCGAATACTCCTCTGATATTTTTCATTTAATTTTAAATTATTCCTCGGATTCAAATAGCGATTTTTGAAATGGATTTTTTACAAAAATATGTTTTTTAAACATAAAATTGTTATATTTGAGTTACGTTTTCCATTCATGACTTACATTTGTTTCAAAACAGAAAACCAGTTCCAGTTTCACAGGAAACAAATATTTTAAAGGAATGGCGCATGTTCACAACATTTAACACTAGTCCACAGTCATTGATTAAATTTTTAAGCATGCTACTCAGAAAGCCGAGTTCGGAAGGAAGTGTGGTTTTGAATGCATAAGAAAGTGAAAAATTGATAGAATAAATAAAAGCAATATTTTCTCTCCCCCTAAATTTTGTTTTGGGCGTGTCCCCTTTCAAGGAATGTATTTATTTATTTATTGAGATTTATTTATTCATCTAATTAATAATAGAGTATCTTACTATTTTTATAATATTTCATTGGATAAGTTTGATGTAACAAGAAAAGAAGAGCAAAGTTGTCATAGAATTTCAGCATTCAAGCAAGGCGCCAATTCACGAGAGTATAATTCGATATCTGTCACTTCGCCGAATCTGTTTCACGGCGCCGCCACGCCGCTGCGCTCTGTATCTGCAAACATCGCACGCTACTGGAAGTTAGTTACACATGTGCTCAATAGATGGTGTGGCAAGTCAATTACCTTCGATTTTATGTTGAAAGAACGTTTTGATGGAAGAAACTATTATGAGGTATTAAGACGAAAATAAGCTGGATTAAGTAGATAATGTATCAAGGTAATTTTCGAAGTAACTGGAAAATAGAAATATTTCTTTGTAAATAATTTAGAATATTCAAATTTACTCGAACTTTTTATGTAATCATTTAGATTATTTATTTTTACAAAACGTATTTATTATACACATTTACTTAGGGAGATATTGTCATAAATATGTACGCTGGTTATTTGAACAAAATAATAATAAAAACAATAATAATAAAATTAATAATGATAATAAAATTAATAATAATAATAAAATTAATAATAATAATAACAACAATAAGAATAATAACAACAATGGGTGGATTTGATCATGTCTGCCTAAAGCATACTTAGAACCAAACTTTAAAGCAGAAATAAAATAAGAGCCAGTAATACGTATGCAATCCCAGTTCTCACATATTCATTCGGAATTATTAAATGGTCATTAACAGATCTGGAAGATATTTCAAGACTGATCAGAACACAGCTCACTGAGCACATAATGAGACTCCTGTAAGCTGCAATAGAACGAGTTACCCTCCGCGTATCGATGGAATGGACGTAATTAATATCACACGTCTCCACATCAAACAAATGAATAACCTTGGACAATACTTTCATAGTTAACAGGCATCTCTTAATATGTTTTCGAGTCATCTGTAAAGCCGATGTGAATGCAATACCTTTGCATCTCGCAAATAAGAATTTCGCCTATCAGAACCAGAAGACAGATTGGAAATCAAAAACATTGCATGGAACGTATGTCAACCAGCTGGAGAACGAAGATGTTGAACAGGAGTCAACACACTTATGGATTAGGAAAAGGAAACTTATTTGGCGAGACAACGGAGATCATGATGGTGTTTCAAGACAGGTTTATACCAACAAGAAACTATCGAAAGTATATCCGAAAAGAATCAAGCATAGATGATAAATGCAGGAAATGCAAAAACCCATCAGAAACCATAGAACATATAGATGGATCATGTCAACCTCTAGCAAGCACAGAATACAGCAAGAGACATAAGAATGTGGCGAAAATCCTTCATCAACACTTAATAGGAAACATAATGAATGTCCCTTATTTTAAATCAACCTTTGAATGTTATTGACAACCAGAATATGAGGCTATACTGGGACAGAGAAATAAGAAGTGATGTTACTGTACCAGCCAACTGCCCTGACATCTTGTTCTGTAGATAAGAGGTGCAAATTATTGATATTGCTATCCCTCTAACTCATAATATTAGTTCTACCTATAGTACAAAGATTAGTAAATCTAAAAATTTGGCAGATGTGACAAAGAAGCTCTGGAAGGTAAAAAAGGTCACCATTCAACCTACAGTAATTTCAAATACTGGAGTAGTGTTAAAATCGACAAAGCGTCAACTTGAGATATTAGGAGCCGGAAAATTGCTGATAACAAGTCAAAAATCTGTAATTCTGGATACATGCCATTTAGTAAGAAAATTCTTAGGAGAAGAGTTTCATTAAACCAACAGAATCCACCAACATTGCCTGTACTTGCTCACCGGAGCCGTGCGAGTGAGGCTAGCCGAAGTGACTACGGCAGGTAAATGTTCCCCCCTCCCGCGAGGGAGACGTTAAAAAAGTCATCATAATAATATTTTCGTTCAGGAAAAAATAGAGCTTTCTTCTCAGGGAAATGTCGTCATATTTCCTTTAAATGAAAAGTGATGGTCCGAAAATCTATGTGCTGTTATTAACCGGGTTTACAATAAAAATACTAAATGTTATTCGTATAACAAGTGGTGCTTAAGAATGGCACAGACTTTCCCGTATTAGTGTTCTATTTCCTTGGGTCTTCGCTAGCTATTCGGAATTGCCACATACTCTTTCTTGCCAGCCACCATCTATCACCGCCAAAACTACAGTTTTTTGTCATTTTCTTAATTTTTCGGTTTCCTATTAGTAGAATGAAAATATTAATTTTAGAATATTAAAAAAACACAAAAACGTAGCCCTAAATGGCAATTTTCTTTTAAAAATTATGTGCCGTTTTAAAGAAAATTGCGTTTTAGCGCTACTAAAAATGCGAAATTTGAAGCTCATTTTCACAGAAAATTCTGAGTTTTAAAAATACTTTATTTCAAGTTATTTGAAGCACTTACACTCCTAAATATAATAATATTTACAAATTAGTAATGTGAATAGTAAAGATGTGAGAGATCCTTTAAAACAATTACATATGTGTAATTTTTGAAAAAACAAAAAAAATCCTCAAAATAAACTTCACGTCATATTAAAGAGTGCCATTAGCACTATCCGATCGAAATGTTTGAAGAGTTTTTTTAGCCATTTATGAGAAAATGGCGTTTGAGCGTTTCTGAAAATGCGGATATTCGAGATAGTTTTCACAGAAAACGGTGTGTTTTCGATAAACTTTACTTGGCATTATTTAAAGCGCATGTACTCATAAATATAATAATGTAAACAATTCGTACTTTTGGCTGTGATAGATGGTAGCTGGCAAGAAAGAGTATGTGGCAATTCCGAATAGCTAGCGAAAACCCAAGGAAATAGAAAACTAATACGGGAAAGTCTGTGTCATTCTGTAGCACCACTAGTTCGTTATCACGGCCCGGCAATGAATTTATTTTCCGCCGAAAAATTCGCCATTTTTTCGCGCAGCTTTACATAACTTTCCCTATACTACGTATATCACTCCGTTTATACGTACGCATATGGGAAAGTAATAAAATAATAAAATAATAAAATGAACGCTTTTCTGTTGTCATTAGTTATTTCGCTGTTGCGAATTGCCATCGATCTGTCGAAAGCAGATGTTTTGTCGACTAGCAGGAGCAAACGTGTAAATGAGCGGGTATCGGGAGGTGATGATAAAGTTTTTTCGTAAATCGAGTGCATTAAATGAAAAGTTAATAGGTGTTTATAAACATAATATTCAGTAATAGTTTAACGTAACCGTAACGTATCGTAAATGTATCCATTTACAAACAAATTTCAGTGATTATAACTATTGTATGTGCAGCATTACCATTTTGATGTAAAGTGGATAGGAAGATTACTGCTATAGCCTATGCTCAGACATGCTACAACCTAATATGTTCAGATCTTGGTCAATGTAAATTATTTTAATTTCATTTTCTGAAACTTGTTTACCCCTGGGATTAAAGTGAATAGTGGGTTGTAGTTGTGATTGTGAATAATGAATTCTTCCAGAATTTGCAAACGTTCCTCATTTCATTACTACTAGAAGAAATGAAATTATTTTGGGGTGTTTTCGATTTTAAGTAGTGCATATGTGGTACTTTTCTCTCGTATCTTTGTACAGTTCTTCCACTTTTGCAATGCAATCGCAAGGGTTCAGCTTGCAATAATGCTTTTGAAAACTAATTCTACATTTGGAGAAGTTGCGGGACGCATGATGTAAATTTCAGAATCTACTGAATGAGTCCCCTTGGCCTTGAACCGTTCGATTTTTTCCCGTTGACGTATCATCATATGACAATCTTATGTAATTTTATATGAGACACATGTTGGTCCATATTTATGGGAATGGAAAGTAAGATAATTGGCAGAGGTTGATTTATTATCTTATGACAGCATGCCTAATTTTATTTGAAAACTATATTAATAGTCTCATATTTGGACAGATAATAGAGAGTGGATTCTAATCTTGATTCAATTTATTTATCTGAAATAATTTACGACGGCTGTCTGTAGATGCCTACAATATACCCAATGCTAATAAGCCACATGTCATTGATAATTGCGGAATGTGAACATGCAGAATTTGCATGTGTAAATATTCGTATATCCATAATACATCGAAAATGGTGTGTATAATATTTCCGTTATTAAAAACAATTTCTTTCTTATTTGAGATGCTTGTGAGGAATAAAATATTAACAATATGTATACAATGATAAAAATTGTGTCAATTAAAAGACTACAACGAAAATATTGAAATATTAGTAGCCTTACAAAAATAATCTTACTGGAATTCGTTGTAAAATTAATTGATCATTTAGTACCCAAAATTCCTTGAACCTAAATGATCTGAACTGTTTCGTTTGGCTCTAGAAATGGGCTCAGGAAAATATATGGTACAAAATCACATGTATGTTATAAGTTTAATTTTTAATTAATTTTAAAGAAATCGGTCAAAGAATGTGCTTTAAAAATCCAGTGTATGATGATATGATCTGCGATGTATAACAACGGGTGTCATGCGCCTATTGACCGTATATTGAATAATTCCACGCGAGTGCAATAGAAATACACTATGATAATCATTTTATTGTTGGAAGTCAAATATAACTTTGAAAAACTAAAAATGGTCTGTGATTGACTTTTTGTAATTAATGATGATATACTGAATAAAGTAAATAGAGGTTCTGCCATGTTACTAGTTGTTTATTTCATAAGCTCATATTATTATTTGTTAATATGATTTTTATAGATCTATTAGTTTATCGTATACGTACGTATATACGGAGTAATATACCCTAGTACAGAGAAAGTTATGTAATACCGCAGAAAATCGATTTCGAGATTTCAACGGAAATACGTTTTGGGGTTCCCTGATACAGAAAAAGTGTTTCTTTGAAAACGTCCGTCCGTGTGTCTGTTAACACCACTGACGCCTAAACCATACGTAGTATTTTTTTCAAAATGTATATTCCCCCTTCAATCTGTTTCGACTACATGCTTCGCAATTTTGAATTTTTACAAATATTTGAAATGAATACATTTTTTAGGTTCTTTAAATGAAGTCTCACTCTCATGAAGGGACATTTTCAAAATTTTCTCAAAACTGGCTGCAAAGTTTTTATTAAAATTTTTTGAAACAATACACTAAAATGCACATATAAAATTCGCATAGTTGGCTCCCTGGCCGAGATCCTTTAAGTAGAAGTGCCGTAGTGATTTCGGACCCAGGGGTTGCGGGTTCGAGTTCACTCTCGGGCATGGTTATATTTGTTCACCCTTTCACTCGCTCTCATCACCATATCGTATCATCCTTATACCATAACGTGAAATCCAAAGCGGTCGCTAATGACCTAGTAATTGATGCGACCTTAAATAACCAATAAACACAATCATTTCAAAAGTTCGTCTTACTCCTTTTTGTTTTTCCTCGGCTTACTCCTTAAAAGTCATAGCGCCTTGAGTGGAGTCAGATTGACCGGGAATATCCATTTTGAAAAAAATCCTACGTATGGTGTAGGCGCTAGTAGTGTTCGCAGACGGGCAGACGTTTCGAAAGAAAGCAACACTTTTTCTGCATCAGAGGACCCGAAAACGTGTATTTCCGTTGAATTATCGAAATTCATTTTCTGCAGAATGACATAACTTTTTCTACACAACATTACTCCATTACATTACATTACATTACATTACTCAATATATACGTACATATACGAGAAAGGAAAAATGAACAAAAACAAGATTTTCTGGAAACACCTACAAATTTTTTCTTTAAATTTTTGGTAGGAATAGTGCTAAATTAGTATTTGTACTCTGGGCTAAAGTAGTATCCGTATAGTGCTAAAGTAGTATTAGTACTCTGTGAGATGACATAAAAACCATGTTGCTATATTATTTTATATTATAAAAAATTATACAAATGTATTTTTTGACTTGTCTGTCACGTTAATATTTACATTACCAACAATTTGTTCAAATGATTGCATTTATATGCACATCTGCTTTAAATAATTCCACATAATATTTCTCTAAATCTAAAACGGTTTTATGTGAATATGAGCTCAAAATTCTGAATTTCAGAAACGTTCAAACACCATTTTATTAAAAACGCCTCCAAATTTTTTTCTTCAAACTTTTCGTACGCTTAGTGTGAATGAGCCACTTAATGAGAGACGGAAGTGATTTGGGCGCAAAAAATGTTTTGGTTTTTTTGTGATTTCAAATAGCCCGGTCATTGGGTATAAGTTGGTACTTGTTTAGTAATGATCGGTAAATACTTCTAAAATATGAGAATTTGAATATTTGACGGCACCACATGTGCCACGCCCCCTTTTACTTCAGTGTCAAGAATTTGTTGAAATATTTTATTAAAAATATCGTTATTTCAGTGTCTTCAATAGTTTCCTTTCGTCAATGTTTCCTGCACTGTTTTGAACCTCACTTGTTACCTAATCACGTATCCGTTTTTCCTCACATGTATTTGTGCATATAAGTTTTGATTACATTGTGAATTAGTATGCCTCCTATCAAAAAATTCAGTTGCAATGTGTTCTGAAACAGATTCAGTGCAATCCAAAAGTTCGAGTGCATCCAAGAGAAGATTATTTTCATCGCCGTCTCTCGTAGGATGCAAAAGTGAATGCATTCTAGGTTCGGAGAGCGTCGGTGGGAACATACTCGTAAGTCTGGATCTTATAAATGAGTTGTTGCAGAAATGTGCTGTGGGTAAATATTGTGGTAGTAAATTAAACATAGTGAAAATAAAAGTATGAGTCATGGTGTAGTTTCACACATGGTAACAACATTTAAGCAATGTGCTTGTAAAAACAACAAAAACTAGTAAAAATAATGTGAACTTTATGAAAACAATATTACGTTAGTGTATGCTCTCAGCTCAGTAGGAAAAGATTTGCAATCATCAAATGTGATGTGTTCTCTGTTAGATATTCTTCAGCCACCAAAAAATTTTCTTTGTATAACAAGGTTTTTGGTGGAGAAGTGGCAACTGTAACCAATTTAGCTATGAAAGAAGCAGCAGAAGAAGCTACTCAAGAACATAGCGAGGAATGTGAAAAAGAAGTGAGAAACAGAATGTTTTGATGGTAGCAGGTAGAAACGGGGGCATTCAACTCTAAATGGCATTGTTTTTTGCTACGCCTTTTGAGACTGAAAAAACCATCGATGTGGAAATCATGAGTAAATTCTATTACAATTGTCAACTTGCCAATAGTTTAACACATTATTGTACTAAAAATTATGATGGCAATAGTGGTAGGATGGAAGTTGCTGGTGTTTTCAAGAGACCAGTTGCTCACAGAGGTGTATATTACACCGTGTACTTGGGAGACAGAGACATTAGGGGATACAATAATGTTTCACGTACCAAACCATATGGGAGAGAGTGCTGTGATTAATAAATTAGAATGCACAGCTCATGTACAAAAGTGAATGAGAGCCAGACTGAGAAAACTTGTAAAAGTCTATTCTGGGAAGAAACTGGGCTATGGTAAACCTTCTGAGTGGTAAAGGTTGTCTCTTAAAAGCTGAAATCGACAAAATTAAGACATTATGAACTAGGTATTCGCGGAAATGTTAACAATTTACATGAAATGAAAAAATCTTTGTGGCCAATACTTTTTCATAAGATTTCTACAAATAGCAATCCTCAATATTACCTTTGCCCATTTGGACCTAACACATAATGTCGATATAACACAACATGAGTGTCAGATGAAATTTACAATCATGTTAATAAACTCTCTGTTCCAGTGATGAATATACCAAAGCTAGTTTTCAGAGACTTAGGCAATCCTAAACTCATAAAGAAATGTCTTCATGGAATAATCCAGAACATGAATGTAAGTTTAAATTTTCTAGTCTTGTCTAGACTCCCTAAAAGAGTTATTGTCAGAATGGAGACCTTAAAATTTGGTGTTCATGATGCAGTAATTTGATTCAACAATGGTGTTATCAAGAAACATAAGTGCTAAACCTACAAGGAATTAATTGTGGCCAAACTACAATGAAGGTGCTTCAACAAATTGACATGGAGAAAACACTGAAAGCTGAAATAGCAGTTCAAAGTGTGACAACCCATGCCAGAAAAATGAAAAGAGCTCAAAAGAAGAAGAAAAAATGCAGAGGAGGAAGATGAAACAGATTATGTAGCTGGGATGCATTGAATTGTGATTACTTCTTACATTACTACTATGAAAATTGAAAATGAACATTTTAAATCTGTTTTTCCCCAAACTGTGTTTTTCTTATTTTAGGAACGACTATCTCAAAGAGTTTATAAGTTATTAGAATTTTTTACTGTTTACTGCAACATGGCATTAAAACAATGTGATGTGTAGGTCAGTTATTTTCATTCATTAGTTCCTTTTATAAATATTATAATTTTCCAAAAAAATGTGATAAAATAACGGTTACTGCACACCTACAAATATATTTTTCAAAGAAAACTATCAGTTGAAAAATATTTGAAGCAGTTTGAGTTTCAAAAAAAAAATGTCTGCAGAATGTGGACAATAAATATCAACTTTTTGTGATTCACCATATAAAAAAAATATGAAATATTATTGATTTTAACATGGGTTGAAATGAAGCTTCCGTCTACCAGATGAGATTAATTTTTTTGCAGTATTCTTTTGTTTTTTCAAAAATTATACGATTATTTTTTAAATACCTTTCTCGTCGTTAATATGCACATTTCCAGCGATTTGTATATACATTATTACATGTGTGAGTAAAAGGTCTTCAAATTACTTCCAATAAAGTTTCTCGAAAAATTCGGAAGTTTTCTGTATAATAGAGCTTCAAATTTGCATTACAGTAACGCGTAAAAGATATTTTACAAAAATCGGCCCCAAATATTTTAACAAAAAATTCCATATAGGACGAGGTTTTACTCTTCTTTAAAATATTAAAAGTATAATTTCGTACTGCCATTAGAAAATCGAAGAAATAGGAAAATTTTAAAAAATATGTATTTGGTGGTGGTAGAGGACAGCAGGCAAGAGGATGGGGCAAGACAATCAATCTACCCAGGCGAAAAAAATTAGAAAACTAACTAGTACGACAAAGACTGTCCACCTTAGTTTTACTATGCTTTTGTAGTTTGCAATGTCCTTACACGATTAGATGTTTTGTCCTGAAATTGTACTTTCTCATTTACGTAGATACGAATATGTACTAAATAATATACGTAGAATAGAGGAAAGTTATATAATGCTGAGGAAAATCGATTTGGAAAAATTCAATGGAAGTACACGTTTTGGGATACCCTGATACCGAAGTAGTGTTGTTTTACAAATGTCCGTCCGTCTATCCTTTTGCCGTCCATCCGTCCGTCCGTCCGTTCCGTCCGTCCGCCCGCCCGCCCGTCCGTCCGTCCGTCCGTCCGTCCGTCCGTCCGTCCGTCCGTCCGTCCGTCCGTCCGTCCGTCTCGTCCGTCCGTCCGTCCGTCCGTCCGTCCGTCCGTCCGTCCGTCCGTCCGCCCGCCCGCCCGCCCGCCCGCCCGCCCGCCCGCCCGCCCGCCCGCCCGCCCCGCCCGTCCGTCCGTCCGTCCGTCCGTCTGTCCATCCATCCATCCGTCTGTCCGTCCGTCCGTCCGTCCGTCCGTCCGTCCGTCCGTCCGTCCGTCCGTCTGTCCGTCCGTCTGTCCATCCGTCCGTCTGTCCGTCCATCTGTCCGTCCATCTGTCCGTCCATCCGTCTGCCCGTCCGTCCCTCTGTCCGTCCGTCCGTACGTCTGTCTCTCCATCCGACCATCTGTCCGACCGTCTGTCTATATTAATGCAAATTTCCAGCAATTTGTAAACTCTTGTGTTGGTGAGTTAAAGTGTTTCAAATAAGTTCTATAGAAGTTTTTCGAAAACTCAAAAATTTTCTGAGAAAACACCTTCAAATTTCGAATTTACATTAGCTCGTAAACGCCATTATCTTAAAAACGGTTCCACATTTTTCAAAGAAAATTGCCATTTAGGAAGAAGTTTTACTGTTCTTTAATATTCTTAAAGTAATGTTTCTGTTTTACTATTTGGAAACAGAAAGTGAAGAAAATGTCAAGGAAATGTACTTTGGGAGCCGATAGATGGCAGCTGGCAAGGGTTGTGTCAAGTGGAATAGCTTCCCGAGACCAAACGAAATAGAAAAGTAATACTGGAAAGTCTGTGCCATTCTGTAGCATCACTAGTTTTTAAATATGTCTTTCGCCGTTAATATGCACATTTTTGCGATTTGCGTAAAGTTTTACATGTGTGTGTGGAATTGCTTTAAATGGCATAAATGAGTTTTTTTCTAAACTCGAAATACTCCTGTGAAGAAGAGCTTTAAATTTCTCATTTACAGTAACGATTTAACGCCATTTTCTTAAAAACTTCTCAAATTTATCAATGAAATTGCAAATAGGACGAGGTTCACTCTTCCTCTCCACTCTCGACTCTCGAGGTTTCCTCTCTCGAGCTTTCATTCTTAAGTAATATTTCGAATTTACATTAGAAAACCGAAAAATTGAGAAAATATCAAAAATGTATTAAGAGCGGCGATAGATGTCAGGTGGCAAAAGGATGGGTCAAGATCCCAAAGCAAGTCCTTACCAAGGAAAATAGATAACTCTACAACGAGTTTGTGCCATTCTGTAGCACTATTAGTTAATATACTTATGAGAAGGAAATATGTCTACTTTTAAGGTATCTATCTATCTGAGAATGATGAAAATCGTGAAATTTCGTGTTTTTTCAATTTTTATTGTGTTGTATGCTCTGATTTGTTCGTTTAAATGCTTCAAAACCGTTTCTTTCTACGTTGTTAGTTTTGAGAAAGTAAGTTTTCGAAGCGAGTGGTCAACTGTCAAGCTCTTAGTGAACCGCAGATCCATTTTCCGAATTCGGAATTTTTAGCACATTCATGCATGTCAAAACATCATAAATAATAAACTATTGAGAATAATAATAGATTCTTTTTGTAGCATAAAACACATGGTTTGCTAGTGAATGAACTAGAATAGGGGTCAATCCATTTTAAGGTGGTCCAGCACTGGTCGCTCGACCATCTCGAAAAAATTCATATTTTGTACCTAAATTTCCTTATGTTTTGGCTGTTCAAAACCATCTTTACTTTTTTTATTGTACCTGGTTTACAAATGCCGGCCATTTTGTTTCGCGCCGTGCACCATTTTTCGCGTTCGCAGACATTTACTCTTTCCTAAATTTCTCAGCTCTCGATTGTTCTAGCACTCTAAAATAAAAAGCAGTTCGATTCAGCATACTTTGGCCTGCAAATCGAAATATTATTTACCTATTTACTATGTTTTTATTTGGGAAATATTTGTAACCAAATCTAAGGAACGCGAATGAACGAAATTCGATTTTCAGAGAGTAATTTTTCAAAGAAGGAATAGAATCTAAGCCTTAATTTTTTCTGTGCTTTTACACACAACAGTATAGTTACTTTTGTAATATATCATTGGTATATAACGTACCCCTTGAAAATTACATCCTCTTGAAAATTGGAATTTTGGATTTTTTTCCCAATTTTGAACTGTATATCTCTGTTGGGGACCAGATAAAATCTGAAATTGCACACGTGCTAGACCGCATCATACCAAACTTCAGTAAAAATTACAACTTTTAGATTTAACTCGAAGTATTTTTTAAAATAGTGAAAACTTACGAAAGAAAAGGCTCATTCCCCATTGAGGATACATTGTGCCAAGTAGTAAACACATTATTTTGAAGATATTTTAAACTAAAATCTAAATTGATTTAAAATAATTAATTATATTTAATAATTATATACATAAAAGTGCCTACTATATTATTGCATTATTACGTATTGTAATGGTTTCATTTATGATATATTCCCCAAAAACAATGTGGACAAGGAATAAATATTTATAAACTATAGTCAATAAAAGTAACGTGTACCTGAATCGATACTAGCGAGACAGAAGAACA